>OX393549.1:91487080-91749580 GCA_947650365.1 Chamaelirium japonicum | reverse complement strand
TGTCATAGGGAGTACCCTATGACATATGGTGAGATAGTAACCCTAGATTATTTAGAATGCTCTGAATTTTTATGAGGATGATCACCCTATCTTAGATAGGATCCCCGTAAAAAATCGGCTCATTCTAAAACTTCTAGAGGCATCAAATATGATTTTTAATTTAACGGTTAAAATGGATGGCCGATAAAACTTCTAGCATTTGATGCCCCAACAAGTTTTAGAATGCTTTGATTTTTTTTGGACATTCTATCTAAGGTAAGGTGATCACCCTCAAAAAAATTCAGCACATTCTAAACATTCTAGCATTACTAATTCACCATATGTCATAGGGTACTCCCTATGACATGTCATAGGAACCCAGCCCTCATATATATATATATATATATATATATATATATATATATATATATATATATTATTAACACTCAAGATCCATGTGTTTTAAAACATGCCGGTACAAGATAGACCAAGGACCGAAACTCGACTAAGGCTTGATGAGGCCATCACTAAGGGGTGAGGAATCACTACAGAGCGGGAGGAAACATTCCGTACCAACCCCTGACCAATCCCATGTATTGCGTGCCTTACCGACTGACCTATTAGATGGATGGGGACCAGATCTCCCCATTTATGATATTCATAATTTTTTAATATCTAAAAAGGTTCGACTATAGTACTCCTCCACCTCCTCCTTTGCAAATCCAAGCATAATTGCCACGTATGCAAATTCTTAGTCATTAAAGGTGGTTAAGTACTCCTTTCAATCTGAGGCCATTCTATGGTCCCTTTCTCAACTAGAACCGGATTCGGTTTTAAAAAGAAGAGAAGAGATCCCATTTGTTGGCTTAGAGTGGTAGATGGAACCCTATAGTGCAAAATTTAAAACCAAGCACGCAAGTCAATGCATCCTTTTCGCTCCATCTCCATAAAGAAAGCTTCATTAGCCGGCATCCCATTAACTTAGTCAACTCCTTGTACTTGGGGAATAATTGTAGGTGTTGCTATTGGCACCCACCAAATTACTTTACACCCACATAATCATGCACACCCCCCCCCCCCCCCCTCTCAGCCCGACCCTATTTTGAAAATGCACCCCACATAAGGGTTTGCCTCCTCTCCTTTTCCTCCATGCTCCGCCCGCCGCCGCCGCATGCTCCTCCCCATCTTCCTCCTCCAATCGTCTCGCCAGAGCTGCCAATCCCATACTCCTCACCGCCGCCTCTCCTCCACCCTCGTCTTCGTCCTCCCCCTTCCTTCTCCTCTTCCTTATTATTCCTACAGACATATCGGTCGGGAGCGATTGACATGGTAGTCGGTTGCTCCTAACGGACATGGTGTTTTCCCTCCATGTTGATCCCAACTGACATAGGCCATACCATATCGGTTGAGAGCGATCGACAACCATGTCGGTCGCTCCCAACTGACACAATCGCAGAAATGACGAGGAAGAGGAAGAAGAGGAGGAGGAGGAGGAAGAAGAAGGGGAGGAGGGAGGCGGCGACTGCGGCGGTGAGGTGCATGGGATCGGTGGCTCCGGTGGGATGATCAGAGTGGGGAGGAGGAGAGGGGAGAATAGGGCTGGCAATTTTGGACATGACACGACCCGACACAAAGTTAGCAGGTCTGGGTTTGGGTTAAACGAGGTTGGGTCGTAAACAAGTCGACATGACTAACTCGTTTAATAAATGGCTCGGGTTCGGGTTTAGGGTCTAGACACGGTAGACCCGAGAAGACCCGTTTAAAATTCAACGGGTCGTGTCGGGTGGGGTCTACCTGCAATCCGATACTGTAGTATATAGGATAATATAGTACCAGCGGGTCTTATCAGGTCAAGTCGGGTCTGGTCAACTGAATAGACTCGTGTGGTAAATGGGTCTAACGGGATTTATCGGGTCTACCCGTTTATAAGCGAGTCGGGTACGAGTTTAGGGTCAATACATGATTAGTTAAACAGGTCGGGTCTAGGTCTTTGGACACGACCCGAAACTAGACAAGACACGAACCCGACCCAACACGACCCATTGCCACCCCTAGGGGAGAGGGAGAGGAGGGTGGACCTGGCGGTGACAATGACCGGGACGGCCATGAGGGAAGGAGGCAGCAATGAGGTGCATAGGGCTGGCTCCCAGCTACTGCGACGGTGGAGGTGGCGGTGTGTATATCAATATGCCTGGGATGCTTTAGAGACACATCCAACATTTTTTATGGCAAATTAAGTAAGTCCAGTATATAGCATCAAGAAAAGGTGCATGACAGCTAATAATTTCATCTAAGTCTAAGTCCACGGAATCAAAGTAGTTTTTAAGGGTGATCATCTTCCACAGTTTTCGCACGGAATAGATCATTTTTGATGACCTGTTTTTTTAAATACCAAAAATATTTATGGGATCCTCCTCCATTAATTAACAAGATATGATATAGGAACACATTTTTTTTTTACGAGGATAGTGGCATGGGTTGCTACAGTGACTTCACTGTAGTAGTTGCAGTGAAATCGTTGTAGCTGCTACAATGATTTTCATCGTGATTGCTAAAAAGACTTTTCTGCAGTAAAATCAATGTATCAATGATACTAGTAAATAATACTCAATTTAATTGAGTATTATTTTGTATATTTGAGTACCATTTGAAACCACTATAGCTGCTGGAGTGAATTTCGTTGTGGCGGCTAAAAGACTTCCCTATAGTGAAATCACTATAGCAATGATACTCAATTATATGCAAGTAATACTCAATTTAATTAAGTATTATTTTGCATATTTGATTACCTCTTTGTATAGATGAGTACCATTTAAAATGATAGTCAATTATGTGAAAATGATACTCAGTACTACAATGATTTCATTGTAGGGAATTGTGTATCATTTTCATATAATTGACTATCATTTTAAATAAATGTAGCAGCTATAGTGAAATCACTGTAGTAGTATAGAGAAATCACTCAATTGTACAAAAACTATTTTTAGTAGTCATGCGAAATCAATATAGCTGCTACAATGATTTCACTATAACTGCTATAGTGATTTCACTGCAATTGCTACAGTGTAGCAGCTATAGTAATCTCACTATCGGTTTCGAAATTGGATGTTTCGTAGGGATCGGGAGCTGTTTTATAGGTAATGATAATTTAGTAAATTCGGTAACTTATCCTTGCCATTTTAGTTTTTTAGTAATAATTTGAGCCTTTGCAATTTAAATGGTGAAACATGGATCTGGGCTAAGAGAAAAAAATTGTCGGGGCCTATCGTAAAATGAAACTGTTAAAAATGACTGATTGATATCCGTGTTGATGATGGCTCAAGTCAAACCCTCCTCGGGCAGGTCGTGTGCAGTCGTGTGCACGACCCGGAGCTTGACTTTTTTGACGCGTCTTTTACCAGAAAGGCGGAACTTGCTACAAGCAGTCATGCACACGATTTTTTCAGGTCATGCGCACGATGTGTGCACAACTGTGACAGGCAGACATAGGTCTAATCAAGTCAAGCACGTTTTGACTTTTTAGTTTTGCCTATTTTAAGGGGAATCTCGAGATTAAGCTCTTGTAACCTATTCCCCTAGTATATAAAGGGGTCTAGGGTTTTGAGAACAAAAAACAAGAACATTTGATCATCTTTGATCCTTGATCTTTTGATCAATCGGTGGTGGCTCTTGGTAAAGCTTCTTTCGGAGAAGATGAACCCAATGGAGGAGCATGCCTTGCTCCTCCCTTGGGCCGTTGAAGAGTCGGCGAGCGACATCCATGACATCGTGTTGGAGCACCACTTTACATGTGCTTGGTGACCGATCTCTGAGAAATTCTACTTGGAGGAAAACCTAAAGAATACTCCCTTTCCGGGGAAGATGCCTTCGGGCATGGTGGCGAGCCATGGAGGGTGAGGCCATATTGCGGAGACCGAGGCCATGATGAAGCGAGTCTGAGAGAAGGATCACAAGGCCATTGGAAGATCCGTGGTACTTCGATGATTCTTAATCTGACAGATCGTGATTGGTGAATATCGAGATCATGGCTTTTGTAAAACCCATAAGGGTTATCTTTGTAGAGATTGACATGTGCGATCTGTTCAGTCAGATCTGTGAAAGAGAGAGCACACAAAGAGGTAGAGATTTCTTCTCCATCTATCATGTAGCATGTTTAATTTTGGTCTTCTCTATTTGGTAGTTTTTCGGAGGACCGTTGGCGCATGTTGGAGACAGTTTGGCCTCTGTTGATGCGCATGGTCATCTTTTGTGATGGAGAGATATATGATAATTTTTTAAAAGACATGGAGTGTCGTCGGGTGTAATCATGTTTATCTTCTTCATAGTGGATTCCTGGAGGTGGTGATTACTGGAGAAAGGACGTAGCCCCGGTGGGTGAACCTCTGTAAAATCTTTTGTCCTTCTTGTCTGTGAATTTTTCTGTGTCTTATGCCGTATCGGACCGATGCAATATCTACTGGAGGATGGTTAGTGGAGGCGATCATCGGGCACGATGATCGGCCATCAATATTCAGTTAGGGCATACATTGGTCAGAGGTGAAGGGCACATGTTTGGATGCAAGCACCAACAGGGTGCTTTCGGTGCATCTTTAGGACGCATGTTCAATACACCGAGGGGGTCGTTTGGCACCGACAGGGTATCGTTTGGAGCACCATTAGGAAGCGGGTTCATGATACCGACAAGGTATCGCTTTGCACTGTCATAGTGTTTTTTAAAGACAACGAATAGATATCTGGTTTGTGACATCTCGCCATGATGGCGATTGTTGATGATGGCTCGAGTCAAGCCCTCCTCGGACAGGACGTGCGCACGACTGTTTGTGCACACGACCTGGAGCCCGACTTTTTCGACATGACTTTCACCAGATAGGTGGGACTTGCTATAGGCAGTTGTGTGCATGACTTTTTTAGGTCAAGCGCACGACTGTATCAGGCAGACATGGGTCTAACCAAGTCAAGCAAGTTTTAACTTTCCTTTTTGGCTATTTTGAGGGAAATGTCGGGATTAAGCTCTTATAACCTATTCCCCTAGTATATAAAGGGGTCTAGGGCTTTGGAAACAAAAAAAAAACTTTGATCATCTTCGATCCTTCTCTATGAGGGGCTCCGTCTCGTCCGTTGCGCAACAAACTGATATCAGAGCCAAGTTTTGAGGGGATAATTCTGAATCCAATAAACTGGTATCAGAGCTTTGGGTTGCTTCTTCAAATTGTCGTTGTGGAGTCACCAATGGGCGACTATTCCAGCCATCGACGAGCGGGCTGACATGGTTGCCGACTGGTGGAGGTACCGACGGGCACCGGCGCGAATCGTTATATAGCGACTGGTGGAGGCACTTACTGAAGTTTTAGGAGAACGGCATAACGAATTTCTTTGATCAAATGTTGGTGGCATAAGACACAAGTGGGTCCGATGTTATCAGTCCTGGAGAGGCGACAATTTGAGGTTATTTTTCGGATGGATCTCATGTTTGGAGTGCGAGAAGTCGTTGGCATTATAATCAAGATTGCAGAGGAAAGATGGAGCATAGCCGATAGATTTTGCTTCAAGTATCGACCAGCGATAGGGTCGGATTCTGTGCTATCATGTTTCATCAGATGTGGAGCCTGATGGGGGGTATCTTGGTGACAGCTTATTATCTGCCGAGATTCCAGTGTTTTTGATAGCGGTGGCTAGTTGTTTGTTCACACGACTAGAGTTTCAGCAACTCAGTGTGATGATGGTTTGTTGACGATAGAGGTGGTGTACTTAGGTACTAGCAGGAGAGGCCGCATGTTCGTCATATGTTGGAGTGTGAGAAGATATCAGATTTTTTTTCAATCCGAGTCTCGCATGTGCAGGCTTAGTTTTTAGAGGTGGAGCTTGTTAGGAGGACTTTTTCGAGATCATTAGTAGAGGCCCTATGAGCTGGGGATTGTTTATCATTGCTAGGTATTGGCTTCTGGCGCAGCGTGCATTATCGCAAAATATGGTTGCAAGTGGAGCGCTTTCTCAGCAATGCAGATCTCGAAGAACATGTCTTGTGGTGGCGTTGACTACATGATTCATGTCCTCAGGCGTGGGACAGATGCATATGTCATCAGAGATGGTGACCGAGCACTCATGGTGGAGTGTGTGGAGGTACGACTAATTTAGCTTCCTCGATAGAGATAAAGGAGAGATTGATGCTGAGGATCTCTCGCCAAGGTGGAGATTGTTAAGCATTGTAGTATTGGCTCGAAATCCTATTTGAAGGAGAGTCGGTTGGCTCAAAATCCTATTTGGAGGAGAGCCATATGTTCACGACCTCTAACGGGAGCAAACTCGGCGGGATTGCCCAGTGGCACAAGTCCATCGGTGCGATGGAGTTTGTTGGACATCAGAGGCAACTTTGGATATTTATCCATTGGTGGTGGAGCGACATTGGTTGAGGTGGAGCTCGTTTGGACGTCAGAGGAGACTCCGGGGCGTCATGGCCACTAGAGGATGGTTAGTGGAGGCGATCATCGGGCACGATGATCGGCCATCGGCATTCAGTTAGGTGCATACACCAGTCAGAGGTGTAGGACACATGTTTGGATGTTGGCACTAGCAGGGTGCTTTCGGCGCATCTTCAAGACACGTGTTCAAGACTCCGAGGGTGGGTCGTTCAGTACCATCAGGGTGTCATTTGGAGCGCCATCAGGAAGTGGGTTCATGATACCGACAGGGTATCGCTTGGCACTGTCAGAGTGTTTTTTGAAGATGACAAATAGACGTCTGGTTTGTGACATCTCACTATGGTGGAGATTGTTGATGATGGCTCAAGTCAAACCCTCCTCGGGCAGGTCGTGCACACGACCCTTTCAGGTTGTAAGCATGATTGTCGTGCGCATGACTGTTGGATCGTGCGCACAGCCTGGACCCCGATTCTTCCGGCGCATCTTTCACCAGAAAGGCGGGACTTGCTATAGGCAGTTGTGCGCATGACTTTTCCAGGTCGTGCGCACGACTGTGCTAGGCTAACACGGGTCTGACCAAGTCAATCACATTTTGACTTTTTAGTTTTGCCTATTTCGAGGGAAATCTCAAGATTAAGCTTTTGTAACCTATTCCCCTAGTATATAAAGGGGCCTAGGGTTTTGGGAACCCAAAAAAAATCTTTGATCATCATTGATCCTTAATCTTTTGATCAATTGACGGCGGCTCTTAATGAAGCTTCTTTCGGAGAAGATGAACCCGGGGGAGGAGTATGCCTTTCTTCTCCCAGGGCCGGTGAGCAGCATCCACGACGCCGTATAGGAGCACCACTTTGTGGGTGCTTGGTGATTGATTTCGGAAGAATTCTACTTGAAGAAAAACCTAGAGAAGACCTCCTTTCTGGGGAAGATGCCTTCGGGCATGGTGGTGAGCCATGGAAGACAAGGTCACATTACAGAGACCGAGGTCATGATGGGGCGAGTCTGAGAGGTGGAGCGCAAGGCCGTTGGAAGATCCCTAGTGCTTCAATGATGCTTGATCTGACAGATCATGATTGGTGAGTATCTAGATCATGGCTTTTGTGGGACCTATGAGGGTTATCTCTACGGAGATTGTCATGTGCAATTTGCTTAGTCAGATCTGTGGGAGAGAGAGCACACAAAGAGGTAGTGTTTTTTCTCTATTTATCATGTAGTATGTTTAGCTTTGGTCTTTTCTATTTGGTGGTTTTCCGGAAGACCGTTGGCTGATGTTGGAGACAATTTGCTCTCCATTGATGCGCATGGTCGTCTTTTGTGGTGGAGGGATATGTGAGGATTTGTTAAAGGTATGGAGTGCAGTTGGGTGTAACTCTGTTTATCTTCTTCATAGTGGATTACTGACGGTGGTGGTTGCCGGAGAGAGGACGTAGCCCCGGTTGGGGTGAACCTCTGTAAAATCTTATATCCCTCTTGTTTGTGATTTTTTCTATGTCTTGTGTCGTATCGGGCCGGTGCAGTATGTGATGCACCGATTGGATCTGACGTTTCGGGGATTTGCGGCGCTGAGCCGCGTATCAGCATCTTCGACTTTTCTCTATACCGGACTCCGTCTCGTCCGTTGCGCATCAATCCGTCCCTTTTTTTACTTGTTAAGCAGGTGGTGCAGGCTGACGCCCCGCACCACCGCAAGAGTTGTCCCACAGAAGTCAGGAAAGGGAACGCTCAACTAATCAGCAAGCAACCTGCCTTCAGTAGATTGGAAGTTTCTAGACAATAACTAGGATTCTAGGACCACCTTTGATGTGTTCACTATAGTTAAATTTTCTGCACTAAGACCAAGATGCACATTTTAAAATAAAAACATAGAATATTTATAAATTCTTCCCCAACTAATTGGCTAATTATAAAGACCTCCCTCATATTTCAATAATTACAAAAAACTCCCTCATGTACACAGGTGCAATGCAATATGTGCACACATATAGTACTGAAGCCCTGTGTGGCTGTGCGTACAGTTGCAGTACTGCACCTATGTACATGAGAGAGGTTTCTGCAACTACTAAAAAGTGAGATTTTGGTAATTAACCAATTAGTCGGGGAGGAATTTGCTAAAAACCTTTAAAAAAATTATCGGGCCTCTTTAAATTTCAAACAAGTTGTACTTCTCTCCAAAAAGATGTCAAAGAAAAGATGTTGCTAACGTTGTTCCACTTCGTTTTTATAGTAATAATCATTCAAGCAAATGCTAAGGTACATGGAAGTAAAGTATGCTATGATTACTATATGAAGGGTTAGATACTGATTTGGCAAGGATGGGAGGCCTTGGCATCTTGTGAAGGGTCAAATAACCTACTCCCCCTTTCTTTAAAGTTTGAGGTCACTTTGCAACTTGGCAAGTTAGTTGTGAATACTCATATGATTGAGGTAGCCATCTGATACTAGTTTAGAAAGTTGTTCTGAAAATGGTTAAGTAAAAGGATTGGAGATCTTTGATCATAAGGATTGGTGAGTTAGGGGCTGTTTGGTATGAGGAACACCTATTTCGCTTAAACGTCATCCAAAAGAGGATCATTCCGTCAATTACTATTTCTAATGTAATTTGATGGTTCAACATTCTGATTAGCATAGAAATACACAAAGTGATATATTATCATTTCTAAGTCCTTTATTCCACCGAAACAAATATTATATGTTAGTTTTAAAATATGGAACAGAGAATAGAAATGGACGGTTCCGGAATGATGCCAAACAACCACTTAGTGAGAGAACCAAGAAATAAGAGTAAAGTAGTTGTTTAATTATGGAAAAATTGATCTATAGTCCTTCAAACAAATCGTATTTAATGATTAAGACGGTAAAAAGATGCTTTAGTGTTAGGTCCTATCATTTGGAAAATATCTATTTGACCGTTACATGCAGTTGTACAAGAAAATCAAATGAAGAATAACATTTCCGTAATAAAGGGTAACATTTCTTTGGAATCACAATTCATTGTAGCAGCTGAAGCGATTGTTATAGTAATTTTACTATAGCAAAGAGTAACAATATGTAAATGTTACTCTTTGCTATAGTACTTTGCATATTGTTACTTTTGTTATAGTGAAATCATTGTAGCAGTCACTATATCTACTATAGTGAAATTACTGTAGCAAAGAGTAACCTTCTATAAAGTACTATAGCAGAAGAGTAACATTTGCAGTTACTCTCCAATACGATTGTTACTCTTCAACGTGATTTTAGGCTTAGTGACGATTTTATCGTTTAAAGGGAAGAAAAGATCAGCGAGGGACTTGCTGTAAAATACAATGTGATTTTAGGCGTAGTGACGATTTCATGAAGTATACAAAAGAAAAAGGACGCGCACACACACCCACAAATAAAATAAAAGTTTCCCTTTCGAATCTCTTCCTCTCATCTTCAAATTTTTTTTTTGTATGCCAAGTGTTTACTTTTGGGTATACTAATAAATTTTAAGGTTCTATTTGTGGTTATTCTTAGTCCTAAACACCCACTAACAAATGATCTTCCCCCTTAAGGTATTTAAGTCCTCGTCCGCCACCACAACCACTGCTTATGTGGCATTTCGCTCATATTTCTTTGTCCTTCGGTGCCTTTTTTTATTTTTATCATTCAATCTGGATGTAAATCTAGATATAAATTGAGCTTGTCTCATAACCAAGGATTCAAGAAAGAATATGGTATTGACTATAAATAAACATTTGTTCTTGGTGCAAAAATGACCATAAACTTACATGAAGTTGTTGTTCTATTATTGTAGATACCCTCTCATCCCAAAACTCGGGTTGTAAGGGAAGGTCCACCAGAGGGTATATACGTATGCCTTCGCCCAGTCCCTAGCCGATGTGGGACTAAACCCAACAATCCCCCCCTCACAAGAGGCTAGGGCTGAACCACCTGTCATCCCCCCTCTCTTGCGTCAGGTGACAGGGGAGGAGGACACTCCGGCCCAACTAGATCTGAACTGGACGGCAACTGGCTCCGATACCATTTGTAGATACCCTCTTATCCCAAAACCCAGGTCAGAAGGGAAGGTCCACCAAAGGGTATATAAGCACACCTTCGCGCAGCCCCTAACCAATGTGAGACTAAACCCAACAATTATACGGTTGGCTTTTCTTGTAAACGGATTTGATAGCCGAAGTTGTTCGCCTGAGATGACCACCGGAGTTCGTCGGATCCAGCCGCCGAAGTTGGTTTCCGGAGTTGATTTCTTGTCATCGAAGTTACTTGTCGGTTGCCGGAGTTAATCGCCGTCGGCGACCAGAGATGGGTGCTAGTCGCCGGAGGGAGCCATCGCGCACTTTAAAATTCCACCTATTATGGTGGAACTCGAAATTTTGTTTAGTCTAGGAGAACTTTAAAATTCTCCACTCGAGAACTTCCTCTAAATTCCATTCAAAAGTTGTAAACACGGCTAACAGATCGAGGATTTAAAGTGCATCGTTTAAACCTCTGATAAGGTACTTCAAGTGCAGCTCTTAAAATCCCCTATCATTAATATGGTATTCCACAGTTCTTATGAATTCTCCGAAGTACTCCCGCCACTAACCCCTCTAAACAAACTTGGCATGCATGGCCGAGAAATTTTCAAGGTCTATCCTCCATGAACAATTTCATCAGACTCTTCTCCGCCGGTGGGGTGGTGCTGGTGGTTGTTCTCATGGAGCTGGGGCTATCTTCTGCTGCTGTAGCAGTTGTTGTCGGCCGGTGTGGGGTGCTTATAAGCTTGCACCGGACTGTGGCGCCTCTTGAGGGTCTAGTTGTGAACCCCCTCCAAAATGAAACCAAATAATAATAATAATAATATGTTCGACTTGTGAAGATCTTAGCTGCTTGGGGCTGGAGATTTGAGATCGAGCGCTGGACTTGGTCTTATGTTAACTCTTTCCTCTTGTTCTTGTTCTTGTTCTTCTTGGAGCTTGGGAAATCGGAGTAGTGGGGTGGATGCAATGATGGCTTGGATCACGTACGACCCTTGGGAGCAGTGGAGGTATTATTTCATCTTGGGAGTAGTGGAGGTACTATTTTTCTCTGTGGCTCGGCCTTGCTGTTGAGTTGTTGTCTTGGTTTGTTGTTGCCAGGGTCTTCTCTTTGATCTTGTTGTTTGGCCAGGGATTGGCTGAAGGGTCTTTCAGGGAGTAGAATCCATAGGTAGCAACCATGTTAGCTGCCTACCTGTGGGATCTTCTCTCTAGTTCTGTTTTTTTTTACTTCTAGTTTTAATAAATTTTATTTTCCTTTCAAAAAAAAAACCATCAAACTTCAAATGATACAGCTCAATTTCATTCATAAAATAGAAAATATTGCACTATCCTACTTCTCTATGTTCACAATATGATCTCTCTCTCTCTCTCTCTCTCTCTCTCTCTCTCTCTCTCTCTCTCTCTCTCTCTCTCTCTCTCACACACACACACACACACACACACACACACACACACATAAGAACTAGGTGTAACACATGCGGTTTTCGACCCCCACCAATAGGTATCAGAGCTAGCCAACTCGGAAAAGAGGGATTGAACCATTAGGGCTGCGTCAACGTGGAAGAGCATGGCAATCAGAGTGCATGGAAAGAGTTAATATGGCCATGTTCAAGATCATGACTTTGAGGGAAATCAGGCCGTCAGTCAAAAAGACAAAGGTGTGACCTAAATATTTGTTGGGATTAGTCCCACATCGGCTAGGGGTTGGGTAACAGTGTCTTCATATTAGGTTTGGCAATTTTGGACCCAACACGAGATTAGCGGGTTTGGGTGAGGGTTAAACGGGTTCGGGTCGTAAACGGGTTGACACGATAGACCCGTTTAATAAACAGGTCGGATCCGGGTTTAGGGTCTGGACACGATAGACCCGGGAAGACCCGTTTAAAATTCAACGGGTCGGGTCGGGTCGGGTCTACCCGCAATCAAATACTGTAATATATAGTACCAGCGGGTCTATCGAGTTAGGTCGGATCGAGTCGGGTTGGGTCGGATCAGGTCAACTGAATAGACCCGTGTGGTAAACGGGTCTTATCAGGTCTACCCGTTTATTAGCGGGCCGGGTACGGATTTAGGATCTAGAGACAATTAGTTAAACAGGTCGGGTCCAGATCTAGAGATTTTGGACCCGACCCGACCCGTTGACACCCCTACTTCATATACCATATGGGTGAAAGGAGTGGAGAATCAATGCTGCAAAAGTTCAACTATATTCATCCTATCATGGGGCATTTAAATATAAAGTTAGTGTACATTTGCAGTAGCCAATAATAACATGTGTGCCTTGATTCTTGTGTTTCAACAGCTATGACTAGCTAGTCTATGATACAAGATGGCTATGACCATGACATGGCGATAAGCTCATCGGTCACCAACATTCTCGGGAACGTAATGATAATCAACTTCAAGATGTTTAGTGCAAGTGTGAAACACGGGGTTAGAAGCAATTAGAACAATTGAGCTGATGTTATCACACCAAATAAGCGGAGTGACGGACACAAATATATGTAAATCACTGGCGATACTCAATCTCATTGCTTGATCGATAGACGGTGGATTGTTAAATAGGATTCTGACCAAGATAGATACAATAACCACCTATGGAGCATCGGTCAGATGGACTTCCTGTATAATCTGTGTGCATGATAACGGGACTGAATGTCTCATTATAACCAAGACCTTGTTGTTGATGGAAGCCATTTGCCACTAGGGGTGTTCATCGGTTCGGGTTGACCCGCCAAACCGAACCGAACCGGTCTATTTGGTTCGGTTTGGATCAGGTATTTTTGAAAGTTTGGTTTGATTCGGTTCCAAAAAAAAAAACCCGCTATTATCGGTTCGGTTCTGGGTTGTCAGTTTTTAAACCCGAACCAAGCCAACCCGAACCATTGGTACTATAACCTCAGTAGTTACAACTATACAGTGTACAGTCTCACTAATATTGTACATTACATGGTGGTGACCCCAATTACCACCATTAGGTGCATTCAAAACTTTCAAGTGTTCAACGGTGTGATGAAACTGAAAAGTGAGGGGTGTTGCTATTTGCACCCACATAATTACTAACACCCCAAAATCCCAACTTATGAAATATCTTAAAGTAAAAAATTAAGGGTGTTGCTAGTAATTCTATAGGGGCAAATAACAGCATCCAAAGTTAAAGACTTAAAAATGAAATCTGAACCAACTCAGCGGCTCAACCATTCACGCCTCACGGTGTGATGACGAGCGATTTGAAAGACCCGCATAACCGAACCGAACCAAACCGAATTTTCCGGTTTGGTTTGGTTCGGTTCTATTTTCTAAAGAACCGATCAACTTCGGTTCGGTTCCAAATTTATCAAAAAACCGAACCAACCCGAACCATGAACACCCCTATTTGCCACCAATCTGGCTTTGTAGCGCTCAATAGACTCATCAGACTTTGTTTTGACCTTGTAGACCCATTTATTGGATAAAATATTCAAATTAGATGTGGGAAGAACAAGGGACCAAGTACCATTCCGTTGAAGGGCATCGATAGATGATAGGAGCTACAAATGCATATTTAGAGTTGAGCTTGCGGGGACCAGTTTGAGAACGAGTAATCATGGGATAGTGTAAGGTAGAAGGTGCGGCGGTTTGATCGACCAACATAGGGGTTGGATCGATTGGGGGGGATGGCTAGATCGATTGTGCGTGAATCGATCAATGTAGTAGTAGCGGATGGCGGAGAGGCGATGGTTGGATCGATTAGGGGTGAATTGATCAATGTAGTAGTAGTGGATAGTAAAGATATAGGAGGAAGAACAACGCTGGTAGAGCACAAATCCATCTGCGGAGTGACCGTGGACACATTAAAATCATGAGGAATGGAGTAGTCGGGAATACGATGAAACAAAATTTCAAAGGGAGAAGACATATTCAAGGCCAGTGTCAGTAATATGACGAATCATACGTTTAGTTACTCCATTTTGTTCGGTAGTATGGGGGCAAGAACGATGATGAGTGATGCCGTGTTGAGAGATTAAAGTTTGAAACTTTTTACAAATATATTCTGCCCCATCATCAGCTTGGATTGATTTTATTTTAGCAGGAAGTAAATTCTCTACTAAAGTTTTGAATTTATCAAAATAATCAAATGCTTCGTGTTTAAATCGCATGAGAAAAATCCATGAATACTTGGAAAAATCATCCACGAAAAGGAGAAAGCACTTCGAACATTTTATTGAATTTAGAGGAGGCGTCCAAATGTCTGAATGAACTAATTCTTAAGGAGACGATGCTCTTGAAGAAGAGACTTGAAATGGTAAGCGAGAACTTTATCCTAAAGGACATGGAAATACAAAATCTAGATCATTGAGAGAGCCGTGAAGAGGAAGTCGCTGATTAGTTGCCAAGTGGCGAAGAACGGGGAAGGCAGGATGACCAAGCCGTTGATGCCATACTAGAGGAGTCAGTACTCGTGCACCAACTAGAGCAAGTGGCGGGCGAGAGTTATTTTTGATATGACGATGACGGCAGATAGGATATAGCCCCATTGTCATTCTTGCCTTGGAAAAGCATCGATCGTCCCTGTCGCAGAGTCCTTCACACAAAAACCAGTGGATGAGAAGAAAAAAAACACAGTTATTGGCACAGATAAACTGGTTAACAGAAAGAAGGTTAGTCGAAACATTGAGGCAATGTAACACATTAGCTAAGTCCTAGAGGCAATGCAAAGAGTAGTAGACCCAGTATGTGAGATAGGCAAACCTGAAACATCACGCACAGCGACCTTGTCTTGACTATCAGAGTAAACCAAGTTTAACCATCGTTGGTAGAAGGCTAGGGTAAGGGATGCAACCATAGCTGATAGCTTCTTGGTTGGAATACGACCTTCAAAAGCATGATTCATACGATGATAGCAATTGATGGCGGCAGAATGTCCCGAACGACCACATATTTGGCAAGATGGTCGACTGTGGTGCTTTGCAGACCCAACCGTTGGTGACGATGGATCCCCACGAGGCCGGTGAAGGAAACAATCTATTATTTGAGAAACGGTCATTATTGGAGCCACTATGAGAGTATCTACCACGGTCACGATTAGAGACTTTTGATTTTGGTGCAAAAAAATGCAGTGGCTGTGGGTTCAATGGGAACATTATTTTGATCTGTTACGAAGAGAGAATAGGTTTGGGGAGAAAAACTCATTGCATTATCTCATCAATCTCAGTGTTGTTACATAAGACTACCCCTCTTTATATAGAGAGAGAACGTACACCATTACATTACCACAATCGAGGTGCGACTAATAGAATGCTAACACACTACATCTAATACCTCCCGTCAAACTGATGTAAGGTATAAACTGACATCAGTTTGCTTAATAAAAGAAAGGAGAAAGAAAAAAAATATATCAAATAATCCTTTTTTTTATGCTGTAAAGTAAAGATAGTGCCAGGGCGACTTGCAAGCAAGTCGTCCTGGAAACCTGATTAACCTGCAAGCAAGACAACCGGGGGAACCCGACCAACCTGTAAGCAGATTAACCAGGGGAATTGACAATGATCACTAAGGATCGGAGCGGAGGAAGGCGACGGTGATGGAAGCCGGCAATAAAGGAAGCCAAAAGGAGAGATATCGGCTAAGAGAAGGTGTGAATGCGTGAGACCTCATAGGAGGCAAGCACCCGGCCGAAGCAAGTACTTGACACCTCTTAGAAGATCTCAATCATCACAGACAAAGAAGAAAGAGAGAATGAAGAGTCGTAGCTCTGATAGGGTCATATGACCAAGGAAAGGAAGAGGATCCGAAAGTCTGGCACAAGAGTGACCGGAAAGAGAGAGGATCCAAGGGTCACATGACCAAGAAAGGGGAGAGGATTCGAAAGCCAGCACAAGACAAGTGTGACCGAAAAGAGAGAGAATTGGAAGGTTGGCATAAGTGTGACCGGAGAGAGAGAGAGAGAGAGAATCTGAAAGCCGGCATGTGACCGAAAAGAGAGGATCTGAAGGCTGGCACAAGAGTGACCGAAAAGAGAGAGGGGGTCCGAAAGCCAGCATAAGACAAGTATGACCAGAAAGAGAGAGAGAGAGAGAGAGAGAGAGAGAGGATCCGAAAACCGGTACAAGAGTGACTGGAAAGAGAGGATTCGAAAGCCGGCACAAATGTTACGGGAAAGAGAGGATCTAAGGGTCACACGACCAGGGAGAAAGATGATCTGAGATCTGGTAGAACTATGACCAGAGATAGGAGATCCAAGGGTCACACGACCAAAGAGAAAGAGGATAAAGTCAACCGGCTAAGGAGAGAGACACCGGAGGGAAAGAAAACTCGATTGGAATGAGGGAGAAGATCTTGATCAGCAAGAGAAGAAGATCAGACGGACCTGTAGAGCGCAAGAGCGTAGGTTGGCCGATAGAGCGCAAGGCGCTAGGGAGTAGGTCTGTAGGGCGCAGGGCGCAAAAGTACCAAGGAAGCGCAAGGGCACAGGGCGCGAGTGTAGGTGCAGGCGAATCGAAAAAGCATAGGGGCACAAGGTGCAAGGCGGGCTGACAAAGCACAAGGCGCAGTGGGCCGACAGAGTACAAGGTATAGACGGCCGAACTGGAAGAGCGCATGCGGCGTTCGGCGCAAGGAAGGTGGAGTCCAGCAGGCTGCAGGTATGCCGAGATCAAGGCGGAGACAGGTGGCCAGGTGCTGTAGATCAGACGGCGGGCGCGGGACGTCAAGGTAGCCGGATCAGGTGCAAGGGTCGTGCCAGGTCGGATCGGGTGTAAAGCACAGGTGCAACAAATCGTAAAGCACAGCCGTCCAATGCAAATTGGATGGTTGTGATCAGTTAGAGAGAGAGAAGGGAATAAAAGAGAGAGGGCAAGGGACAGCCGAACGGCTGTGATTCAGTTTAAGAGAGAGAGAGAGAGAGAGAGAGAGATGAGAGAAAGTTGGATACGAGAGAGAGAGAGAGAGAGAAAGAAGGAGAGAAAGGAGGGGGATCGGAGACGAGGTCGGCACGAGGAAGATCCGAGCGGGTGGAGGCAGATCCAGGCGGCCGGGAAGCAGATCCAGGCGGCTTGGAAGGAGGGCACGGGTGGGCTGACTGGCACAGGGAACGACGGGCGCGAGTACCGGCTGGCGCTGAGCAACGGCAGGACCGGCGGGCTGTCGGTGCGGCCGAATGTGATAGGGGTTGAAGGCCGGTGGGCGGCCAGCGCGGGATCAGGCTCGGTCCTACAGGCGCAGGTCCGGCGCGGGACCCGACTCCTCCCCCCCTGCGGGCTTCTTCATACGCACGGCGTAGGGGAGGCTGTCGGCATCTGCGATGGGCCGAGAACGGTGGGCGGGCGCAGCGAGGGATTGAGCCAGGCGCGGGCGAGCAGGTGGTCGGGCCAAATCTGCCTCCCCCCCCCCCCCCCCCCCGCCCCCCCGTGTCGCGGTTGCTGCTCCGCCGGAGAGAAGACGGCCGAGGGTGCCAGATCTGGCCCCCATTCTGCTGTGGCCGGGACCGGACGGCGGCCGGAAGGCAGAACTGGGACGGAGGCGCAGGGCCAAGCGACGGGCGCGAGACGATGGGCTGCACAGGGCCGGGCAACGAGTGCGAGACGACGGGCTACGCAGGGCCAGACCCGCTCGTACGGCTGGCGCGGGACGATCAGGCCGTGTGGTTGGGGGAGGCGGTTGTCGAGGCACTGGCAGCACCCGAGAGAGGAAGTGAGAGACACAGAGAAGAAATCAAGAAAAAAATTAAATTTTACTATGCCCAGCCTCCCCGAGGTCGCCGGCGGCGACCGAGGAGGCCGTTGCTAGAGAGTGATCTCCGAAACCCTAACCCGGCTCTGATACTATGTTACGAAGAGAGAGGGGGAGAGAATAGGTTTGGGGAGAAAAACTCATTGTATTATCTCATCAATCTCATTGTTGTTACATAAGACTACCTCTATTTATATAAAGAGAGAACACACACCATTACATTACCACAACCGAGGTGGGACTAATAGAATACTAACACACTACATCTAATATGATCCTCATGGCGCATTTCAGTGCTTAAGAGTAAGCCAACCAGATCATTAAGAGTAATGAGAGAATCTCGATCGAGCTTGAACGGAGTTAACTGTCGTTGAAGCGCGCACGCGCGCGCGCGCGCGGGTGGGGGGGGGGGTCCAACACCATTCACAATAAGGGTGACAAGATCATCCTCATCAATGGGCTAATTTTCCAGCAAGTGCCAAACTATCGGCAATATTGTTCATCTTGTCAACATATCAGAAATCGGCAGATTACCTCATTTATTTCAATTGCATAATCCGAGAACACGATTGAGATGCAAATCATTTTTCAAGATATACCCCCCATACATCACGGGTAGTGGAAAGACAAGCAACGATAGACAACACAGTTGGAGTAATTAAGCTAGCGTTGATCTAACTGAGAAGTGTTGATCTTGTTGCTGGCATTCAGTATAGAGAGGGTTGATTGGGGGGTCCGATTTTTCACCTTCTCCAGATAAAAACTGTGGCGGTCACAAGGCTTTGTTCCATCGACAAATCCATATAAACTATTGCTCTTGCGAAGAGAAACAAACTGAACAAGCCACGGTACATAGTTGGATCGATCTAGCTTGATTGATATAAGATGTGAAATATGAGAAGTTGAAGGATAGGTGGAGGCCATTATAAAATAGTCATTAGACAGATCAGCTCTGATACCATGAATGGCTATGGCTGTGACACGTAGCTGTGGGGGAAAAATCTTCGTGCCGATCTGAAGACTTCACTCCACCAGTCAATTGAAGTTGAATAATAGATCTTCGGGTGATCTGTTGATTGAAATGTGGCTTCGAAGGTCGATGCCTTAGTGATTTTGAGTTATCACTTTCGATATGCAAACAGAGAGAGATGCAATCAGAGAGAAGGTTGACACAAAGTGTGGTCTCGGAGTTCAGCCGAAGCCTACGTCTCCGTGCTATAGGGAGCAACCTGAATTCACTAACTCTTTTCTCAGAGTAACCTCGACAGGCCAAGTGTCACTGATCTTTCCGAAAAGAATATCGAATGGGTTGGAATATCGAAGTCAGAGCTCTGGGTTTTTGGATTCTGGTCTCTAGTTTTCTGAATCAGATTTCAGAGAGCTTTTACATTTGGAAGGGTTTGCTATTTATAGAAAACTTTGGAAGGCAATTTGGGACAAATGGCGGTTTTTGCTGTTGTATCCAGGGATTCCACAGGCAGGGCTGGTGGGTCCCGCTGTCGTCTCTAGGGATTCCACATGAAGGGCTGGTGGGTCCCGTCGTTGGATCTGGGGATCCTCCAGGCAGGGCTGGTGGGTCCCGCGGTAGTCTCCGTGGGCCCACCAGGCAGGGCTGGTCGGTCCCACGGTAGTCTCCGTGGGCCCACCAGGCAGGGCTGGTGGGTTTTACAGTCTATGGGCTTCTTGCCAAAATTTGCACCCACAATTACCCCCTCCAAGTTAGCTAGATGACATCCAGGCTGGCTTGGATTTCTTGGTGCAAAATGACAACCCCCTATTAAGAGCATAGTTGATTGGTCAAAATTGACCGACCGGTCAGGTTCGATCGATCGGTTGATTTTGACCGATCGGTCAATTTTGATCGATCGATTAAAATCAACCGATGGGTTGATTTTGACCGATCAGTTAAAATCAACCGGTGGAGCTTGAGACGATCCGTTTAAAAAGCAAAGTTCTTCGTTTGAAAAAATAGAATTTGAACCGATCGGTTGAATTTATCCGATCGGTCAAAGTTGACCGATCGGCTAAATTCAACCGGTGAAGGTTGAGGCGATCGGGCAAAAGAGCCTGTTTTTTGCCCGATCCTATAGAAATCGACCCGATCGGTTGAATTTATCCGATCGGTCAAAGTTGACCGATTGGTTAATTTCAACCGGTGGGAGTTGAGGTGATCAGGCAAAAGAGCCTGTTTTTTGCTCGATCCTATAGAAATCGACCCGATCGGTTGAATTTATCCGATCGGTCAAAGTTGACCGATCGGTTAATTTCAACCGGTGGGAGTTTAGGCGATTGGGCAAAAGTGCCTATTTTTTGCCCGATCCCATAGAAATCGACCCGATCGGTTGAGCCTATTCGATCGGTCAAAGTTGACCGTTTGCTTAATTTCAACAGGTGGAGGTTGAGGCGATTGGGCAAAACACAAGTTTTTTGCCCGATCCAATAGAAATCGACCCGATCAATTGAACCTATCCGATCGGTCAAAGTTGACCGATCGGTTAAATTCAACCGGTGGAGGTTAAGGCGATCGAGCAAAAGAGCCTGTTTTTTGCCCGATCCTATAGGAATCGACCCGATCGGTTGAACCTATCCGATCGGTCAAAGTTGATCGATCGGTTAAATTCAACCGGTGGAGGTTAAGGCGATCGGGCAAAAGAGCCTGTTTTTTGCCCGATCCTATAGAAATCGACCCGATCGGTTAATTTCAACCGGTAGAGGTTGAGGCGATCGGGCAAAAACACAAGTTTTTTGCCCGATCCAGTAGAAATCTACCCGATCGGTCAAAGTTGACCGATCGATTAAATTCAACCGGTGGAGGTTAAGGCGATCGGACAAAAAACCAAGTTTTTTGCCCGATCCAGTAGAAACCGTCTCTATCGGTTGAATCTATCCGATCGGTCAAAGTTATCCGATCAGTTAAATTCAACCGGCATAGGTTGATGTGATCGGACAAAAACTCAAGTATTTTGCCCGATCTAGTAGAAATCGACCCGATCGGTTGAATCTATCCGATCGGTCAAAGTTGTCCGATCGGTTAAATTCAACCGGTGGAGGTTGAGGCAATCGGGCAAAAACATAAGCATTTTGTCCGATCCAGTAGAAATCGACCCTATCGGTTGAATCTATCTGATCGGTCAAAGTTGATCAATCGATTAAATTCAACCGGTGGAGGTTGAAGCGATCGGGCAAAAACACAAATATTTTTCCCGATCCAGTAGAAATCGACCCGATCGATTGAATCTATCCGATCGGTCAAAGTTGTCCGATCGATTAAATTCAACCGGTGGACGATGAGGCGATCGGGCAAAAACTTAAGTATTTTACCCGATCCAGTAGAAATCGACCCGATCGGTTGAATCTATCCGATCGGTTAAATTCAATTGGTGGAGGTCGAGGCAATCGGGCAAAAACATAAGCATTTTGCCCAATCCAGTAGAAATCGACCCTATCGGTTGAATCTATCCGATCGGTCAAAGTTGATCGATCGGTTAAATTCAGCCGGTGGAGGTTGAGGCGATCGGGCAAAAACATAAGTATTTTGCCCGATCCAGTAGAAATCGTCCCGATTGGTTGAATCTATATGATCGATCAAAGTTGTCCGATCGATAAAATTCAACCGGTAGAGGTTGAGGTGATCGGGCAAAAGAGCCTGTTTTCTGCCCGATCCTTTGGTAATTTACCCGATTGTCTGCCTGTCAATCGGGTAAAGTCTCCGAAGGGTGATTTAATCAATTTTGTCCGATTGATCATATTTGACCGATCGGTCAATTTCAACCGATGGAAGTCGAAGTGTGCTAGAGTTGTAGTTTCTCCAGGTTCGTTGTTTTGCTTCTCGTCCCTTTCGAGCGACCTGATCGTCTTCAACTTCGATCTCCCTCTGAATTCGATCGAACATCGAACCCAGGGAAGGGGGAGGATTGAGGATGAAATCATTGTAGATGTGTAGATCGAAACGGAGGGCATTCTCGAAGGCTAACGTGATAGCCTCGTCATCCAGATGTCATCCTGAGAGAGCGGCGTGCTCATTACAGAATCTTCACGTGAAGCTGCGAAGACTCTCGTCAGCACCCATCCTCAGCCTGTAGAGGGAGTCTAGCTTCTTCTCCGGCTTCAAGTTGAGTTGATAATGTTGTACGAAGTGGTTAGCCTATACTCCAAACTGGGTGATGGATCCAGCTCGAAGGTTATGGTACCAATCAAGAGATGGTTTGTCGAGGCTCCCGGTGAAGGTTCGGCAGAGCACGTTGTTCTCTTCCTCATGAGGAGTGAGGGCTTACTTGAAGGCCAGGATGTGGAGGGTTGGATCTCCTTTGAGGCAATTGAATTTGGGGAGAGTTGGAGTTCTCCACCCCCTTGGAAAGGTCGATTGAAACAAACTCCGGTGGAGAAGTCCAGCAGAAGAATACCCCTCTCTATAACCATGTCCTCGACCTGGATACAAATCGAGAGGCAAGATCGAGAGGTCTTGTCCGGGTCTTTGAGTAGTTGCCGGATGGAGTCGGTGACAAAGGTCCATTCTAGCTTCATATTGAATTGGGAGGGATGGAGAAGCTCTGCTCTTTGAGGGTGCCCCTCTCATCTGGTGCCTCCCTTATAAGTCTGGCTTTGACTGTGTCTGTCTGACACAGTCGCGACCAGATGACGATTGAGAGGATTCATCATTGATACGATCCCAAACGCTCTGCTTCCATGGAGCCGCAGAGGGGGTTGGGTTGCGGCGAATCCTCTCAAGGGCCGCGGTGCCCGCTGATCTTCGTGGTTCGGAGTGAATCGATTATCGTGGCTGATCGACTCTCTCGTTGGATGAGGGGACGGGAAGAGCAATCCCGGCCTCGGAGGCTACTTTCTTGAGGGCATCCCTTTCCACTGTGAGGGTGTCGTTCTGTTTAGCCAATTGCAGCAGCTGAAAGTCGACTGCCGAGATTTGATAAGTGGATGGAGGATCTTTAGCTGGAGCGGGGGCAGTTTGCCCTATTGACTGTCGGAGAGGTGGGGCGATCGGTCGATCGACCGATCTTCCGCTCCCTGAACGAACCCCCATTTCGAGGACAGTAAGGGGCTGCCCGAAGTTGAGCCGTTGACTCATCGAACGAGTCTTCGAACGGGCTTGATGTGTGTTACTTCCCTCTGGATGATCCTGATGCTTCGTCCTTGCCATTTGGAGAGCGAAGGATGCAACAAGGTTGCCGGTGTCCTAACGGTTGTCTGCTCAACCAAAGGGGCTAGGAAGTTTGACTATCTAGACCGGTTGTCTGTTCAACCGATCTGTTGTTTGTTGTAGAGCGAACTTGGCTTTTCGCTCGATCCCACAGACGGCGCCAAACTGTGGGGGGAAAATCTTCGTGCCGATCCGAAGACTTCACTCCACCAGTCAATTGAAGTTGAATGGTAGATCTTCGGGTGATCTGTTGATTGAAATGTGGCTTCGAAGGTCGATGCCTTAGTGATTTTGAGTTATCACTTTCGATATGCAAACAGAGAGAGATGCAATCAGAGAGAAAGTTGACACAAAGTGTGGTCTCGGAGTTCAGCCGAAGCCTACGTCTCCGTGCTATAGGGAGCAACCCGAATTCACTAACTCTTTTCTCAGAGTGACCTCGACAGGCCGAGTGTCACTAATCTTTCCGAAAAGAATATCGAATGGGTTGGAATATCGAAGTCAGAGCTCTGGGTTTTTGGATTCTGGTCTCTGGTTTTCTCAACAGATTTCAGAAAGCTTTTACATTTGGAAAGGTTTGTTATTTATAGAAAACTTTGGAAGGCAATTTGGGACAAATGGCGGTTTTTGTCGTTGTATCTGGGGATTCCACAGGCAGGGCTGGTGGGTCCCGCTGTCGTCTCTGGGGATTCCACAGGTAGGGCTGGTGGGTCCCGTCGTTGGATCTGGGGATCCTCCAGGCAGGGCTGGTGGGTCCCGCGGTAGTCTCCGTGGGCCCACCAGGTAGGGCTAGTGGGTTTTGTAGTCTGTGGACTTCTTGCCAAAATTTGCACCCACAGTAGCTTCGAGTACACACGAATCAATCATGGGGATCGATCTCGTGTGATAGCAGGTGATCTAATATGTGGACCTCTCATTACGACCTGGGTTTTGGGGGCGTGAGGGTATTTCTACAAAATTGGTGGAAGAATAAAAGAGGGCAAGCACGGTTAACGATGTAAGTTTGTAAAAAACTTTTTTATTTCACAAAATTTATGGGAATTAGCATAGAAAGGAAATATGGATGGGATGAGCAAGATGGCAAAATCACTAATATTTAGTAGAAAAAGCGGAGATGAGAGAGTAAAAGGGGACGCAAATACCCTATTTTTCATCCAACAAAGATTTCGACCGTTTCCATGGACCATTGGAGTATCAACTTCTAATTTTCTAAAAAACGAATCGAGGTTTTAAAAAATCTATTAGTGATTGACTGTAAGTCAGTTATCAAAATAGAATTATTGATGCCATAGTTTTTTTTTTTTTGTTATTGTTTTTGGAAATCGAAGAACCCAAAGATTTGGTCACTTTGTCTATTTACCAAATTTTGGGTTCTTTCTATGCATATAAATAAAGATTAAACTGATCAAAGATAATCACGAAACTCGACAATGTTATCATTGTAAGAAAATTGGGCATTAAAGAAAATTATTGTTTAGGAGCTATAAACACTGATAATCACAGAAAAAGGTGACATTGATTAGCCTCTCTCACTCCTCTCCTCTAAAGTTCAACATATGTGTATCAAAGTGATTCAAACAAGTAGTATCAGAGCATTGCGGGGTACCATAAGTGAATTTTCGAGTTCCAACTCACAGGAGAGGCGTGATACGGCCTCATCGCGCTACTTCTGAACTTGGAGTACCTGCTCGTAATCCCTCTCTGCTCAGTGTTGCTAACAGGAGTGCCATACAAATTGTCAAGCACTCGGGCGTACCAATCACATTGAGGTTAGCTGTCATTTTATATTAGACGACATGCCCTCTCAAGAGTTCTACATCAACCACGTGTTCCTTCTCAAGATCAGCTCGTCGATTTACCCATCATGATGAAACCCACTCTAATATTTTTCCAAATCGGGCTTAACCTTGATTGTGAATAATTGCTCTCTCTCTCTCTCTCTCTCTCTCTCTCTCTCTCTCTCTCTCTCTCTCTCTCTCTCTCTCTCTCTCTCTCTCTCTCTCTCTCTCTCTCTCTCTCTCTCTCTCTCTCTCTCTGTGTGTGTGTGTGTGTGTGTGTGTGTAGAGAGAGAGAGAGAGAGAGAGAGAGAGAGAGAGAGAGAGGGAGGGGGGGGGGGGGGGGGGGGGGTTGCGGCCACACACAGAGAGAGGTATCTAGGGATGGTGTGGTTGGGGGTGTGATGTCGTCGAAGGTGGTTATCCGAGTACCAACAAAAAAATAGTCGCGCTTGCTGCGTGCTGATCAGCATGAGCTTCTATTAGTTATATATAAAGGAAAAACTATCAGATAGAACCGCAAAAGAAGAATATATATAGCAAAACTGTCAGTTTTCAAATAAAACACCAAACCATATATACCTATTTTAGCCCTCTCAAGTAAGAGCTTTACTAACAACCTATAGATCCTAGAACGATTTTGTTTTGAGAAATGCTATTGAGCCCGAAGGTTTTCTCGATTCCGCTCAGCCCGATTAACGTGGCAGTGTCATTTTGCACTAATGATCAAGGTGAAATGACCAAAAGCCCTCAAAATGGACCAAGGAGAAAGAGAGAGGGTGATGCTCCAACCTCTTTAAGGAGGTTGGAACAAAATCGTTCTCAACCTATCCAAAGTGAAACATCTGGCTTTATTCCCCTCGGGAAAAAAAAAATATCCATCAAAATTAACCTTGAGCCAATAGCCGCAACAATTGAACATCATAAGTTGCATGATCATCTAAATCGTAGAGGAAATCATTTGATACGAAGGACCTTTTTGTAAGAGGGAGAAATTCCTCAACAAAAAAAAAAAAAAACTTAATTTCAACATGAAATACCTTAGAAGTATGTTTATCAGTTGGAGGAAGAAAAGAGTCGATCGCATGGCTCTTCTCATCCTTTGTTAATGGTCATGGCCGTCACCGACCCGACAACGTCGACATGGCGTAGGAGTAGGACACCACCGCCGCCGCCTCCGCCGGGTGCCGACTCTCCGACTGAAACCCCGCCGCCGTGTAACAGGCACGCTCCTTCTCGATCGACAGGAGGTCCACGACGGCCATCTCCGTCTCCGGCGGTCCATCGACCGCCATCCGCCCCTCGAGCATGTCCACCACCCGGGCCATGCTCGGCCTCAGCTCCGCCACCTCCTGAATGCACCACAAGCCCACACAAACCAGTCTCCGCACCTCCCTCTGATCCACCTCCCCCACCAGCCTCTCGTCCACCGCCTCCATCATCCTCCCCTCCCTCTCCTTCTGCGCCACAATCCTCGGGAAGTAGGACCACTGCCTCTCCGCCCCGTCCCCGATCAGCTGAACGTTCCGGCGCCCTCCGACGAGCTCCAGCAGCACCATCCCGTAGCTGTAGACGTCCGATTTCTCCGTGATCCCCCGATCCAACAGCCACTCCGGCGCCAGATACCCTCTAGTCCCCCGGAGGCTGGACACAATTCTACTCTCGTCCCTCCCCATCAACGTCGACAGCCCGAAATCCGAGATGACCGCCCGGAAGCTCTCGTCCAGCAGTATGTTCTCCGGCTTGATGTCGAGGTGCAGGATCCGAGACCGACAGTCGTGGTGGAGGTAGGCGAGCGCCTTCGCCACGTCGATCGCCACCCGGTACCTCTGCGGCCACCGCAGGTAGCTGCCGGACCCCGTCCTCGGAAAGATCCAGTTGTCCAAGGACCCGTTGTGGACGAACTCGTAGACGAGGTAGTAGTAGGGGCCGCCGGGGACGAGGCAGTATCCGAGGAGGCGCACCAGGTTCACGTGCTGGACGCTGGCGATGGCCGCGATCTCCGCGTGGAACACCTTGCCGCCGTGCTCGGCCCCCTCGATCCGCTTCACGGCGACCGGCGTGCCGTCGTCCAGGATCCCCTTGAAGACGGACGCGGAGCCGCCGCGCCCGAGGAGGGTTCGGAAGTCGTCGGTCGCTCCCGCGAGAGCTTCGAACGGGAACTTGGTGGGCAAGCCGCCAACTTTGCGGAGGAAGCTGTATTCGAAACGGGGCTCGTCGCGGCGGAGCGACGAGGGCCTTCGCCGGCCCAGAGGGGAGTAGCGGGCCACGACCCAGACGAAGAGCACGAGGATCCCGGCGAGGGTAATGCTGGCGGTGACGTAGAAGGCCAGCTTGGAGAGCCTGAGAGATAACCAGAGGACTGCCACCACGATTGCAACGAAGGTGACCGTTGCGGCGGCGACGATTAACGGCTTCTTTGACTCCATTGGAGGTGCAGGGTGGAGTACAAGATCTAGAGAGAGAAGGGAGGCGCTGCTGCTCACTCCTGTGTCTTGTGGTCGAGGAGAAGGCCCAACGGGCTGTTGACCGTCTCTCCCTTGCTGGAGAGGTTCCCTGTTCGACTCGCGGTATGGACACCATTGGAGCCAACTAAGTCAAAGGGTGGTGTTGTCTTGTTTTCCCGGTCCATATATATATAAAAGAAAGAAGGGTCCATCACCAAAAAAAAAAAAAGGAGAGGAGTTATTGGTGATAGGTCCTTCTAACAAGATGGTATTTAGAGAGAAAGTTGGTCAACATTAGTTATTGATGATAGGTCCTCCCCATTAGTAAATATCTAAATTATCCCCACGTGTTGTCGTATATGGAAGTATCGGTCCGAGCAAAACCCCTATGTGTAGCTGTACATGTGAGGGCTCTGTCCGAGCTTGACATAAGCACCGTAGCAAAAATAATAACAATCTTTGAAAATTGTTACTCTTTTGTTACAGTGAAATCACTGTAGTAAAAAAAATTATAAAATTCTATCGAATTTTTTTTTCTACAGTGAAATCAATATAGTAATTTTTTAAAAAAAAAAACCTTGTCGGAAAAAAAATTACTACAGTGAAATCACTGTAGTAAAAGAGCAACTGTCTGTAGAGTTAGTAACAATCTTTGTAGAGTACAAAAAATATGTGCAGATTGTTACTCTTTTGCTACAGCGAAATCACTATAGCAATTTATTTTTCCATGAAATCGTGTCCCAAAAAAAAAATTGCTACAGTGTCCATGGATTGAGTCGTATAGCGACAAGGACAAAGGGGCATGCTCTAAAGGATAATTTGGTCATTAAAAATGGATAAGTCTTGTGGGACTTGCTCTATCTGCATGGGAGGGACCTAGTACAACACCATCTTGTCGGCTGCCATTTCCCTCAAACCAATCTCTTGTCAGGGACTGTTCACTAAATCTCACAAAGTGTAATTAGTTTAACGCTCCTCTAACTAATCCATGTAGTTTGATAAACCCCTCTACCTTTTGCATAGAGTATTAAGTACCCCTCCCTCATTTTTTTTTTTTTTAAATGATCATTTTACCCTTATAGCAGCTGTACAGTGAGGAGAAACCATTGTACATATTTTTTTTGGATTATTTTGACTTTGCCCCCAAATTTGGCCTTGAATTAGACTTTACCCCCCATATTGTCATTAATTAGACTTTACCCCCCAAAACTAATTGTTCCGTCAGTTCACCATCTAAGAGAAAGGGTGAGCTGACGGAAAAGAAATAAAGTTTTGGAGGGTGAGCTGACGGAACAGTTAGTTTTGGGGGGTAAAGTCTAATTAATGAAAAGATGGGAGGTAAAGTCTAATTCAAGGCAAAATTTGGGGGGAAAGTCAAAATAACCCTTTTTTTTTTTTCAACATGCCTTGTATGGTGAAATCTCATTAGTAGACATAAAACACTATAGTTGTCATAGTGATTTCACTAAAGCAATAATTATTCTAGAATATAAATTCAATTGCTACAGTGATTTCACTGTAGCGGCTTGAATGGAGTATAAATTCAGACTAGTAGGGTATAAATTCAATTGCTACATTGATTTCACTGCAGCAGCTTGAATGAAATATCAGTTCACACTGTAGCAGCTTGAATGGAATATCAATTCAGGATAGTGGAGTATCAATTCGATTGCTACAATGAAATCATTCTAGCAGTTAGAGTGCAACTACAGTGATTTGGAAGTAGCAATAGAATTGATACTCTATTGTTTGAATTGATACAGAGGGGCAATGAAAGGGGCACGTTAGTCAGTTGACAGGTGTTAAACTAGGGGTGGCAATAGGTCATGTCGTGTCTAGTTTCGGGTCGTGTTTAAAACCCCTAGACCCGGACCCGATCTGTTTAACTAATCGTGTCTAGATCCTAAACCCGTACCTGACCCGCTTATAAGCAGGTAGACCCGATAAGACCCATTTACCACATGGGTCTATTCAGTTGATCCGATCCGACCCAATCCAACTCGACCCGACCTGACCCGATAGACCCGCTGGTACTACATATTACAGTATCGGATTGCGGGTAGACCCGACCCAACACGACCCGTTGAATTTTAAACGGGTCTACCGTGTCCAGACCCTAAACCCGGGTCCAACCCGTTTATTAAACGGGTCTATCGTGTCGACCCGTTTACGACCCGAACCGTTTAACCTTGACCCAGACCCGCTAACTTCATGTCGGATCTGCCGTATCGGGTCCAAAATTGCCAACCCTAGGTTAAACAGGTCAAGCAGGGTTTAATGTAAAAATGTCTTTTCGGGAAGGGTTTGAGCTCAAACCAAAAGACTGGATCATAAAAGCATGTTCTGAGAAGGGTTTTTCACCAAGTCACAAAAAAAAAAGGAAGGGAGAATGGGGTCTTTGGAGGAGTGGCCTTGTTGCTTGTTTTGACTGGGTATTTAAATCCAACGGTTGCATTCTGAGATAGCAACCCACATGGATTGGAATTTAAAAGGGGGAGGATTGATGATTAGAATATAAAGAGTCAATTTGTTTAATAAATTTGGAACATTTCAAAGTCAAAACTGTGGGCAGACATGGTTTGCCTCAGCATTGATTTCTTTAGACCAGGTTGCAACTGGTAATGGATCCTAAAGCCCGACCCGGCCCCCATCCAAAAATCGGGTACGGGTATAAATTTTTTATCCGAACAAGATTCAGGTAGGGTATAGGTTTAAAAGTGTACATGTTTTATTTTCGGGTATGGGTATAAATACGTGCACCTGAACAAGATTCGGGTAGGGTATGAGTTTAAAATTGTATCCCGTCAATTTTGGGTATGGAGGATATGGGTACCTCAATATCCAGACCCTATAACTAGATACCCAATTGCTCAAAATCTTATAGGCTAATATAAATTTGGTTGGACTTGAAACGAAATTTTTTTGCATATTTTGAACATTGTATGGTGAGAATTAGCGGTGGAATTGGGCGGGTCTGACCCAAACCCGACCCGCCCAACCCAAACAATGGACAAATATGTACAAAGCTGTTTAAAAACTTTGACAGGGTTTGAACAAAAAAAGAACAACCAGGTTTCAATTTCAACATGTTTGAGTATCATTTTTCCCAACCCGAAGAACCCAAGTAGGTAATTACAATGGCATACATACTAGTAGGGCTACTGTTGTTAATCTATCACCACAACCATTCGATGGATGCTTTAGAGAAAGAGAGAGAGTGTTGTTGGCTGATTTTATTTTTTGTAGTGGCTGCAATTGTTGGTTAATAGAATTTTTTTTTTCTTCTTCTTGTATTTGTATTTATTGTGATCAAATTAAAATCCAACCCGACTATTTTTTGACAAATAAGATAACCCAAGCAACATAACATGGGCAAGCACGGATTGAGCTTCCACGGGCAAAACGGGTTGAGGTGTGTGTAGGTCAGATTGGGCATGGGCCGACCCTTCAACCCGCCCAAGCCCCACCCCTAGTGAGAATTGTGTCCATCCAAATGTCCATATGCAACGTCTAACTGTGAAAAAAAAAACATATACAGTATAAAAGAAAATTAGAAAACTATACCCACTTCATACCTGAAACCCAAATGGGGTATGGATTGAATATGGACCTTCCAATGCTCAAATGGGTATGGGTCGGGTATGAACCCTCCAACACCCGAATGAGTAGAGGCATGGGTGGGATAAGGCCCGACCCCGAAGGCCGTCCGTCGATCGATGCGAATGGCAATAGAAACAGCAAGGTAATTGATCAATTAAACTACCAAATTATCGCGCTAGTGATGAGTCATCACTCTAAACTCAATGTGAAACCTTTGAGCAGGGTGCAGCAGTTAAAAACATTCAGAGGATGTTAGCAGGCTGGAGCCACCTCAGATAAGTTCTAAGGAGAGAGGAGGTAAAAACAAATGTTGACCCTCTTGAGATGCTGTTTCTTTCCTACCTGCTCCTCTCGATTTGTTATTCGAGGAAGAAGGCACCTGACAAATGAGGGCTGCGAGCGCTGCAACTGTTGAGATCAAAATGCTTGAAACTGTCGCGTTTCTTCAATTCTGCATCCGTGAAATCTTTAAACTTGTTTGCTCCTCCTCTTTTTGTTCTTTTTTTTTTTCTCTCTTTTACTTCTCAGCTGTTGTGGCTGCTTTGCTGCAGGAGCGCTCCGAGCTGATGCTTGTGAAACCAGGCAACAGATTGTCACAGCTTCCACTGCATTCTGCTCACAAGGTTGTGGCATGTGTGTCGTCAATTCGCCGCACGGAGTAAGAACTTCCTTCTCCATGGTGAATTAAGCCGAGCAGTCAGATTCAGCAGGGCAGTGAGCGCAACGGCGTACACGAACACTAACATACAGTTGTCAGTCGATCAAGCCATCCCTCCTGTCAGGCGCTGCGGAAGTGGCAGGGGCGGAACTTTCTCCTGTCATGTTGCTGAATTGTTCCTGGAGCCTCGGTCTGTTTTCGGCCCACCATTTCTCTGCTTGTTTCTCGGTGAACCGTTTCCGACTGCGAATCAATCAGGTGGCATCAGTAATCGATACACGGAAACAAGATGAAAGAATCGCTTGAAAGGATTTGATCGACATTAGACATTGACTAACATTCTACTTAACTAGCATAAGATTCCTACATTTATGTTCTCTACAACCGGTTGAGACAAACTTCGGTAGTTCAATTACTCAGGGTTTCTTCTATCCAGTATAACAGATTTGCTCAACATTATACGTCACTATAAACACCTAAGGTTTCAATTTGTCAATCGATAATCCCCTACCAACAACCTATTTGAGTGATAAATGATTCAACTGCATGATAGTTTGGGTTCAGTCGATGTGAGTGCACGTGTTGGGAAATCCAGCCCCATGTAGAAGAAGGTCCACGTTTCAAGAAGTCCTGCGCACGAACTGGGAGGATCGTGAGCACGACTTGAGCACCGTGCTCACGACCTTCACCTATAGGAGTCGTCCGCACGGTTTTGCTGGGAACGATCCTCAATGATTAGGAACATCGTGTGCACGACTTCGACGGGTTTCATATCCGGCTATGCAGATCCATCTATTTTTTGGGGCTCCTATAAAAGACTTTCTAGGGCTCTTTCTTTGGTGTGTGAAAACATGTTGCAAAGGAGATCTTTGAGAGATAGGACTTTTGAAGGGAGGCTTGCAAAGAGGAGAGAGAGATCAAGAGAAGGGATCGGTTAAGGGTTTGATCGGATCAAAGCTTGTGAAGAGGTTAGTCTTCAAAGCTTGAAAGGCTTTCTTTGTTGAACCCTAAGAGGGAAGATGTGTAGATTTTGTTGTAGGAAGATGAAGAGTCGGGTTGTACTTATTCGTTCTTGTGGCCATTGATAGTGAAGCCTTCCCCAAACGTTTGATCACAGTGGTTTTTTCCTTAAGGGTTTCCACTTAAACCCTTATGTCTTCTCTTGTGATGTATTTCTCTTGTGTTGTATGTGTGATTGTGTTGTCATCAGTGCAGTCAAGGCGTCAAGGCGATGCCTAAACGATTTGGTCTACCTAAGCGAGGAGGTGCCTACTGCCTAGGCGAGGCCTAGGCGATAAAATTAAATCTATTAAATAAATATAAGTCATGTATATACATAAGTAATTTGTGGTTTTATGCATAATAAAATTTAATTTCTAAAGATAGATATGGTCAAAATAATAATATTTAATAATGGGTATGATCCAGAGCATATGATAAGCTATAAGACCATTATTATTGCAGCAAATAGGAATCACGTGTCAACCACAATGATTATACATTGCAAATATAAATCACATATCAGCAAAAGCAACATAACCCTATTATAGCTATAAATTCAAGTAAATATCATAAGCATAAATACAACCATATTAGGTAATTTATTATTTTTTGGAACATTCCACAACCACATATTAAAAAAAAAAAAACAATTAAAATTACTCATCTAAATCACCTAACCATCTACATCATTGTCATTCTTATATGAATAATCCTTATATGCCTCTTTCGACTTTTTCCACTTCAAACTCTGAGAACATGGACACAATAGTTTCTTTCCCATTAATGATGGTATGGTGTTGGCCATCTATAAAGTAACATGGACCTATAAAACCAAACGAGATCCAAAAAAACTTAATTTGAACATGACTAATTTAAAAAAAAACTCAAAGAAAAAAAAATCAATTACAAAAGTAGGCGACTAGGTGCCCAGACGGTGGCCTAGGCGACCGCCTAGACTCCACCGCCCGCCTAGCTACTGCCTAGGCAGTCGGAGCCCCAAAACGTCCAGGTGACGCCTTGACTACACTGGTTGTCATGGTCTTGTGGAGAGGAATTGTCGGCTAGCGTAACCGGGCCGTGTTCCTAACACACAAGAATATCATAACATCAACATTCATCTTCCCTAGCTATAAATGATAGGTTCGTAGCACTAGCATTTCCATTGGGTTTTCTGTGAAATCGTTTGCAACCCTCAAATTAGCAGAGAGATGATAAGAGAAATCATGTTCAGTCTCGGAATTTGCTCACCAATGACCATCTCAAATCATTTATTAGGATCTCCAGAAAAAGTTCTGCTAGATTTTTATATCATTTCTAGCGATTCATATCAGGGTTGTCTACAATATCTAAAATAGCGACAACAAAAAAGCAACTTGCTTATTAGAAGGATCCTAAAGAGCATTTACGAAAAGACCCAAACTACTCAATTTGATCATTTGGTAATTTCTATCTAATCAAAACTGAATTGAAGGGGGCAAAATGTAGTTTATTAACTATAGAGGGGTTAAGTGATTTTGGGCTAACTTCAGGGGGGTAAAGTGTAATGTAGCCAAAATTCTACAAACAAGACCCAAGTATAGTGCTCCACCTTGAATATGTCAGTTACTAGTGCTCAGCATTAAACAATACTTGCTTGCTACCCTAGGTGGACTGATTGGTTGTGCACACACCTGCACAACCAATCAACGCATGCCACCTCTTATGTAGGAGAGTCCTGCACAAGGGGTAGCACGAAAGCATTGTTTATAAGCTTTAGAGAAATTTCTCTACAGATGCCACCCAAGGTTCTAAAAAGCGCTAGGCGCTAGTCGGGCGGTGGGGCGCCGCCTAGCGCCTAGGCGGCTTAGGCGTTTTGCCTTTTTTAAAATTATTTTAATTTTAATTTTGATATTATATAATATATATATATGTTTAAAAATTAATATAAGTTCAAGATTATCCCAAACCATTATTTTAAAGAACAAGTATATAACCATAATTCAAGATTGAGTGATTAACAAGAACAAAAGCAAACATGGTCCGCCTGGCCAGCCTCAGTCCTCCTGGCCCGCCTATCCTGCCTAGCTAGCCTCAGCCCGCCTAAACTGCCTAGGCCGCCTTGCCCCGCCTAGACCGCCTAGGTGGCCGCTTTGCCCCGCCTAGCTCCTCCTGGGAGCTTGGCCGCTTTTTTGGAGCGCCTAGAGCCTAGGCGAGGCAGTGGGGGGCCGCCTAGCGCCTAGGCGGCCGCCTAGGCCGCTTTTTAGAACAGTGATGCCACCTATGTTGAACCTTTCTCTTATTCCTGCCTCTTATCATGACTTTTAACAAGCTTGTTTTGGTCACCATTCACTGGTGTCTTCCCACCTGAGATAACTATGGTTCATATCTTTTAGTATTTGGAGAGCCTGCTGGAAGTACTGACTCTGTTTTATCATGCTCCCAAGCATGTTATGGCTAGAGAGAAAGAGAGAGAAAGGATTATCTTCCTCTCTTGATCTCCTTTCAATCTTCTTTTTGCTCTCCTTCTCTTGTCCTTCGCAGAGAAACCAAAAGAGGGGCAACGATGTCTTTCTCAATCAAGCAATCACAATAACAGAGAGATAGATAGGGGGAGAAGAGAAGAGGAAGTTTTGGAGTCCACCGGATTCGAGGAATCCACCACTGATGGATTCCTATCCAAGAAACTGTAATCGACGGTCGCAAGCATCTTCAAATTTTTATTATAATCAATCAATCATAAACAAAAGGCCCTATGCCTTTATATAAAAGGCAGGGTTACATCCCCAAACACCCACATGTGATGTAGGACAAAAAACAAAAAAGAGGTAACTTGCGCAGCAAGTTTAAATTACCATAATTAAATGTAACAAAAATAATTAAATAATGCATTTAAAATAAGATAACGAGCCGTTATGGGTTTATCGCCGACAAAGTTGGTGTGGTCGTCACGACTAGTCCCTATCACTATTCCTTGAAGAAGATGGCCAAATATAATATAAGGATCGTCGCTTTAAAAAAAACAGCTAATAACTTCATCATTAATATTTGTAGATGTGAAATGATACGTGTAAGTAATGAAAAGGAGGCTTATCAATGTACATGATAATCTTTAAATCCCTTACATAGTACAAATAAGTCAATGTCATTAACAATATTAATGTTAACTATTTTTATCATGATCACTTTTAATGTTATCCACAATCGGAGGTGGATTTAGATACTCATCCTCCTTGATGGCTAGGAAGCAATGACACTCTTCCGGAGGCCCCGTATCCGTGTCAGACACGGACACGTGTCAGACTATGTTTTTTTAAAATTTTAATATTGTTTGGATCGCGGACACATTCCGGACAAGCTGCGAACACGTTCCGGATACGCTGCGGACACGGACATGCAGCGAATATGTTCCGGACACTGTGGACACATTCCGGACACGCTGTAGATGAGGCTGGGTGTGATTCATTAACCGGATTGGGTGCAAACGCACGGTTGTGATATGAATTTAGCCCGAAACGTTTAGTCTGAATGATCAGCCCGATTGGTAAATGGTTGAAGTCTCGAAGGTCATCTTTGATCAACTAATTGAAATTTTCACTGATTTAAAACCTAAGCATGCATTGCATTTCTTTGTTAGTAGGCTTATAGCAACCAATGTTTAAAAAGGCAAAAAGCGTACCGAGATGTTTTTCCTCTAGAGCGGTGAGGCGTAAGCCTTAAGGCGCACCGAGGCGTAAGCCTCGAATTTTTTCAAGACGTTTTGGTAAAAAAAAAAGTTTAAAAAAGAAAAAAATCAGAATAAATACTATTACTGAATATGTAACAATAATTGAACTAGATATGCATAATAAATCACAATATGCTAGAAAATATTTTATATGACATAATTGAGGACTTTATCGAGCAATCTAACAACAAAATAGAAAGTCAAACTACTCAACCACGCTTAATTCTTTAATATTCAAGATAATAATTAAAGTTGCAACTAACAAGTAATAACAAACAATAAAATACGAATATAGTACTAACATTGTAAAGATTCAAAAACATACAAACAATGATACAAACACATGAGAATGGTAAAATACTAAGAAAAAAACATAAAAAAACCTAGTAGAAGATACAAAACCATGATTCATACCTCTAAACTTGAAACAAATCTTTATCTCTCACTTGTAGTTGGTAGACAATCCACAAAGAAGAAGAATGCAACTTCAGAATCTAAATCGGAAAAGAAATAAGCACTAGATCTTGATTTTTGGTTTTTGAAGACAAGGGGTTTCAAAACCTAAAGAGATCTAAAAGGGTTTAGGAGGTTTCAATGGGTGAAAAAATAGTCCATGGGGACGATTTACATACAAACTCTTAGTGCCCCCATAGCAAACATTGGTTTTAACCCCTTCCCGCCCTATGTTTCACGCCTGGAGCGAGAGGCGTACCTCGGACAAAGACGTATGCCCCTTGATACAGAGGCGTTGACTTTTTATATGTGGCTGTTGAGGCGTGTGCCTCGAGGCAGCACAGGACCACCTCGCCTCAAAGCAGGCCTCGAGGCATCAGCCTCGAATGCCTTTTTAAACATTGATAGCAACTGCTAAAGCAAAATCAGTGAGGCAATGTCAAAGGATCATTACTGTTTGTTCAGAAGAAGGAAAAAGAGTGACAAATCGTTTATTTACATGCCTCTTATCCTACGCACTGAATCATAATGTTAGACATGTTAGTTTCATATATATATATATATATATATATATATATATATATATATATATATATATATATATATATATATATATATATATATATATATAATTTAGCATTCTCTCAGTCTCAACGTGTTCGTGTCTTGATTTTTTTTAAATGTTGTGTCCACGTGTCCGTGTCCGTGCTTCTTAGCTTGATGGTACCCTCTTTAAGATCTTCATCATGGTAAGAAATTTCAAGATCCTTCTAGTCATGATAATCCAAGGGAAAAGATGAAAGCCTCGACAGAGGAAGCCCTATTCAAGATTCATCAAATTCGAATTCTTCTCAAATGAGGGAGGTGTTGAACAAATTGCCTCTATGATTTGTAAAAATTATTTGATAATGGATAATTCTACCTTGGGGTCATTAAAGAAAATAATTTATTGAACTCCTTACTCAATATTTCATTCAAATATTTTGTTGGTATTGAGTAATTCCTTGATGGCATGAAGATGTAAATGAATGATATGGCCAAAAGAAAAGGATCACCTTCAACGAAGGATCGATAAAAACTGGAAGGAGTCGACGCATGCTCTAATACAAATAATGATACGACAAGCAATCTCCAACTCTCCAAGAGAGGAGTAGATGAGAGAAATTAGCCAGAAACAAGAAAGGAGAGAAGCTTGGAAGAAGACAAGGAATAACTATGAGGCAAAACTAGTCAAACCCGCTCGAGTGCTAGTTATAAAGAGCTATATGGCAAAGATGAGCCCCAAAACCTTAAAACAACTCATGATCATTCCTTGAACCCTCATCATATCCTGAGTATATGTTTAAAAACCTATATTGACTCATTGGACTCATACTAGGGTGAACCAAACTCAAAGGGCAAACTTCAACCATCAAATGGCTTAAACCATTCAAAACCCCGCCCATGATCTATATATACAAAACCTATATTGCAAATGCTTAAAAAACCTCTAGAGCTCCTTGGACTTGTACTAGGACGAATCTTATTTAGAGAAATTGGACTGCAGAATTAAAATTAATATGAATAGCCTTCCATCAGGATAAAAACAATTTGTTGCATCAACTGCAGTGCTGTAAGTTTGTACACGCTGGACTGCACAACAGCTACTTAGAAGTTAGAACATTGTTTGTATCTTTTTTATTCAACCTTCATTCTTGATGAATCTTGAGCAATTAGAAAGATAATTTAGATAAGGAAGCATCGAGGGTGGTCCAATTATGGTAAAATCTATAGGAATTACTTTCGGTGCTTTAATCTTCTGGATATGTGCCGGAGGTTGGCTGCATCATACACTTCCACAATGTAGGGCTCACCTTCGAGCCTACTTGAATCAAATCTGACAAACAAATTTGATTCATACTTGACTCAACCCTCGATAATTGAATCGAAGGAAAGGAAAATTACTTATTCAAATCAACTTGACTTAAAGCAATTCTTGAGAAAAGAAAACTATAGGGATTAATAAAAACACTAAAACTAATAATAGAATTGGACACATACTATGGTGAATCCAACTCAAAACAGGGTAAAAATTGGAGGCGATATTGATCCAAAAAAAGGCTTCCATAGGCGAGCGACCATTAGTTGCATCAGGGGCATTTTTTGTAATTTTCTGCAAGTTGGACTGCATAGTTAGCTGCACAGAAAAAGCGTACCTTGATGAGTAATACTCATGCCACTAGAAAGTTGATTCAAAAAAGGATGTGTTGGAAGTGGTCATCAAGGTTCGAAATTTCCATTTCGGTCAATATTTTGACCCCTCTGGATATGGAAATATTTCGTGGAAATATTGCGACAGGAAATATTGTGATTTTATAGAAATGGTGAAAATATTGATTTTTTAATAAAAATTTTCAGTGAATCTCTGCATAGTCATAAACCAAGTATATATACACAATTTGGAACACTCAGATAATTATACCCAATCTACAGGTGTAGAGAATCACAAAGCATGTATTCTACATTTGAGTCTGTGAGTCTTGTGCAGTCTTGTTTGGTCATGTTTTGATCTATGTTTTTAAAATAGCTTTTAATCTTTTTTGTGGATAAAAATATTTCCAAAATAAAGATTAGTTGATTGTTAAAATAATTCTTCAAACGATTTTGAAAACGGACTTAAAACAAGAAAGTTGTGCAAGTTTGAAATCGTGCAAAAATTATGTTGAAATGCAAAACGCTGTTTTTTTACTAAGTCTGAAAAAATGAGTTTTTATAAAGAAAAGTTTTTATACATTCAAAATTTTCTTTGACAGATCATGGTTTTCTAGATGTACTTGTAGTTCTACATCTTGTGGAATTTTTTGAGCTAAAAATGAGTTGATTTAACCACTTTTCTCAACATACAGATTTTATGAAAAACCGAAAAAGTTGTTTTCTCTTACTAAAACTAATAACCTAATTTTTGATTCACTTGGTTTTTTATTTTTTTGATATTTTTATTGAAATCAAATGGGGGGGTATTTGCTTATTTACATATAATAACTTAAAGTAAATGGAGAACAAAATTTACTTAAATGTTATTATATGTAAATAAGCTGCTGAGAACGAAACACGAAATGTCTCGAAATTTCCACGAAATATCACAATATTTCGTGCCGACAAATATATCGTGCGAAATATCGCGATATTATCGTGATTCCTATTTCATTCGATATCACAATCAGTGTTCTAAAAAGCGGTCTAGGCAGCCGCCTAGGCGGCGCCTAGGCGCTAGGCGGCCCCCCCACCGCCTCGCCTAGGCCCTAGGCGCTCCAGAAAAGCGGCCAAGCTCCCAGGCGGAGCTAGGCGGCCGCCTAGGCGGTCTAGGCGGGCTGAGGCTGGCCAAGCGGACCAGGCGAGCCAGGCGGGCTGAGGCTGACCAGGCGGGCCAGGCGGGTTGAGGCTGGCCAGACGGACCAGGCGGGCTAGGTGGGCTGAGGCTGGCCAGACGGACCATGTTTGCTTTTGTTCTTGTTAATCACTCAATCTTGAATTATGGTTATATACTTGTTCTTTAAAATAATGGTTTGGGATAATCTTGAACTTATATTAATTTTTAAACATATATATATATTATATAATATCAAAATAATAATTAAAATAATTAAAAAAAAAGGTAAAACGCCTAGGCGCCGCCTAGGCCCCGCCTAGGCCACCTAGGCGCTAGGCGGCCCCCCACCGCTCGACTAGCGCCTAGCGCTTTTTAAAACCTTGATCACAATAGGAATTTCGTGCCGAGGTTTGAGAAAACCGAGATATTTCACGATATTTCGCGAAATATCTCAAGATTTTGTACCTTGGTGGTCATACAACCTTCACAAATTGCATATGTTGCTTCAATCTTCTGAACATGCACCACAGGATGACTATCAAACCTTCTTGACTTCAGGTAGGAGACATCCTTAGGCCTAGGCAACTAGGAGCCATGTAGGCAAGTGACTTGATTACATGGTGTTTGTGGATTGCACATGTTGAGGAAATGGTGTGTGGGTTTACACACCTTAACATTTTCCTAAGCTCCTATGTCACAGACTTGTGACTTGCCCAGCTCCTTTAATACAGGATCCGTGAGTCACGTGTCGTGCTGAGTGAGTCGGTCAAAAGCTTAACTTGGATTCTACTTATCAAATGGATGGTACTGTGATGACTCCTCTCACAGTGGTACAAAATTCAAATTTGGGGCAAACCAATCAGGGATATTGCAGTTGGCTTGCATAAATTAGATACACACCAATTTTAAGAAATAAGAAAAGATCTAAACGAATATCACAGGAGAAAGTATTCTAGAGGAAGAAGAAAATAGAGAGAACAAATGCGCAGGAGAAAGGATAGGGCACACTTTCCGAGATACTAGCTTGATCACATGGTTCTTCATTGTAGAATACTAAGCAAACCCATCCTAGGTCAATTGGACAACAAAAATGCCCGTGTAGTGGGGTCTAGTCAAACCTGATTACAACTCGTAAATGTCTGAAACAACAAATTATCAATATTTGGCAATCAGAGCTCAACTTCCCCCTCAAACTAGAGCATAGATATTGTAGCATCTAGAATAAAACTAGAATTCTGTCAGCAGTCTACGCCCTAAACCGTTTGAATGAATTAGGCACCATTTCTTTGGTCTCCATTATTTCAAAGATGAAGCAAGAATCAAGTTCAATATGTTCAGTTTGCTACATGATTGAGAGCCATGTTTGCCGCAATATAGTCTTGCAGTCTTTATCAACATTATGAACAGTATACATCAAATATTATACTAATTGGCGCAATGACAATCTCCATGATTCCCTATTAAAAAAGGTAAACTATAATAACTATCGTCACTTTAAAGGCAATAGAATCAATTTGTACAACCACCTACTTTAATGAACAATATGCTAAACCTTCCACTAACAAGTGTAAGAGACTAAAGAAGATTATTCATACCTAAAGCGCACTCGCTTGAGATACTTCCCACCTCCAGGAGAGGAGGAAATAGTGATGTATACTCCTGGTTCAGCCTGTTCAACCCACTCTCTCTCTTCTGGTAGTGCATTAGTCCCATTGCACAGTAATTGATTACTTGAGTCGCCATTCGACCCCGGTGCCTCAGAAGTAACATATCCACTAGAAGGCAGTCTCAATGAATTCGATGTATTTGAAGCAGTAGAACCATTACTGTTGTTGAAGTTGTATCTTTCTGGCGACCTTTCAACCATATCTTTCAACTGCAGTTCGTCAAAATATGAAGCAAAATAAAAAACAGTAAGTCTTGCACGGATTGGTTGATGTATTCAGGCTTCATTGCCTCAAAAACATTCAATAAGAGAGAACCCAATATGACAAGTTTGACTCTCTATGGTTCGCCCTTTCCCTCCCTTGGTTCACCCAGTCGGGGGCCTTGAGGCCCAGCGCGCATTACAGACGCATGATGGCAGGCACCTCGACAAGTGTATCACACTCAGCCCCAAATGTAACTCCATCGGACGAATGTGATTACCGCCACGTCCCGACCAAGTGAACTGGGGAAAAGGATGAACCGTAGAGGAGTCAAACTTCAATATCACAGTGAATTCACATGCAAAAGTAAAGAAACAAATTATCTTAACCCCTTTTACAACCAAGAGTACTAATATTAGCACAAGGTAAAGTTCAGAGAACAGTTGTTAATGTGAATAGTGATTTCACAGGAAACAGTATTTAGCGGACTACTTGTATGGGAAAGAAATGAAAAGGAGTTTACATCCAATTTCACTAAAAAATATCAATCCATGTTATCCCCTTGGGTCTTAAAAAGACTTTTCCCTTGGGTCTTGCACATTTACACCCAACATGCATTTTCCTTGCATCTGCCACCTAATGTCAGTTGTAACAAAATTAGTCTATACTGATGACCTTGTTGATGTTTTAGCTTACAGTTCATTGATATAGCTAAAATGCAATTCATTCCTTAATTTTGTCTCATTCAAGTGGGCACGAAGCATAGGGCGACGCAAAATTCCGAGTAATATCAACAGCACCAGAAGGATAGTGAGGAGAGTTTTCAACCACCTTGTAACTCTTTTTAGTGGTGAGGGTTACGAGGTTGGATGTGTAGCCTATGTTATTAAGTATGGTTTTTATTTGTGTTAGTGCAGATTGTACAGTATATCATGTATGACTTCATGTTTTATTGGGTGTGATGTAAATTAGATTTGGATGTTTTTATTGTTACTTGTTAGTAATTAGTGTCTTATCATCGATAAATGAGATAAATTATCAGTAAATCATAATCATGTTTATTTAATTTATAATATCACTTATTCTCATTTACAGATGGTTTTTCAGCCTCTCCCGCACAGGGATTCAGAGTCAAAAGACATAGGTTAGCAACACGAGTTCCCCTTTGACACAAAAAAGCAGAAGTCAAAATGTGCATACTGTGGAAAACGGATAGAAAGTGGAGGTTACACGACTGAAACAACACTTTGTCAGCTGCTTCCTTAATGTATTAGAGTGTTTGGAGGCTCAGCTTAATGTTAGAGTATCTATGTGCACCCTTTTGAATAGCAAGGAATACGAAGGCATTCAGCTTCGGACCCCTAGGCAACCATAGAAGAAGGGAGGGATTGATGAGTCCAGACATACTAGCACTCTATCCATCAGGGGACGTTTAAATGATGATATCGAGTACCCGCCAAATATTGAGACAGAAGAGGAGATGACTCAATATCGACAAACGGTTTTAGATTTGAGACAGGCCCAGCGGCAGCGAGTTGAGAAAGGCTAGATGCCGACGCAGTTTGTTCATGATGATAGTGGAAGTGGAATTTATCAGTCAGCCAGAGATTACAATGGTGCATCAAGCGCTGATGATGAGTTCAGTTGGACGAGTGAAGAACATATTACTTTGACAAGTGAAGATAAGTGATTTTGTCTTCTTCATCATGAAAACAATGTAAATTTATATAAATATATGGTGATTATCAAAAAATTCAGTTTATTAGTATTCCACCTTGGTTATCATGATCCATGCAAGCTTATTATGTGTTTGGTGTGTGTTTTCTTCAAACCATTCATGTCAATATGTATGCACAACTATAAAAGACTAAATTTTAAAAAATTAAATAAATAAATCCATCAAAACCCTTTTTTTTACCCTTTCAAAAATTTCCACCATTTCGGCCGAAATTTTGGTTTCAGCCTAGACCAAAACCAGACACAAAATCGAAATATAAAGCCTTGGTAATAAAATGGTTTAGTTCCAAGTTCTGCCCATCATGGGTGGTGATATCAAATCATCCGTGTAGTGGCATGTGCTTCCAGACATGAGATAGCTCATTTTTAACCCACCTTATAGTAGTATGTTGGCACACAATTCATGATTGATATATACTATTTTGTAGTTTATAACCATATTATTATCATTTATGGCCATGACCTTGTAAATAGTAGTTCTTTTGCTTCCTCGTTTCTACTGAATAAACTTTCATTAAGACAAAAAAAAAAAGTACAATTACTCCCACAACACAAATTGGCTTAATTTTTTTTTAAACTAGTATTGTTTTAAATTTTCTTTCTTTATTATTGTAGACACACAAATTGTGTCTAACCCGGACCCGACTCGCATGCACCTATGCGGAGGTAAATCCGACACGCACTCGGACCCGGACCCGACTTGCATGCACCAATGCGGAGGCAAACCCGACACGCACTCTAACCCGGACCCGACTCGCATGCACCTATGCGGAGGCAAACCCAACACGCACTCGAACCCGGACCCGACTCGCATGCACCAACTCGGAGGCAAACTCGACACGCAAACCGGACCCAACCCGCACCAAACAAGGGGCCGGGTGGGCCCATCCCCAAGTGGGGCCCACCCGGTTCCCTATAGAAATCTGAACCCCTAAGGGGGGTGGCCAGCCATGCAAGAAAAAAAAGAAAAAAAAAGAAGGAAAAGAAAGAAAGAAAAGAAAGGAAAGAAAAGGAAAGGAAAGGAAAGACCAAAAAGGAAACAAATACCGCCATGCGTGGGGGGAGGTTGCGTATGACGTCTACGTAAGTGTGGATCTGCACCGATCCCTCGATCCGACGGACAAGAAACGAAGCCGGGTCGCCATCGACTTTATGTGCAAGATTCAAAATAAATCCAAAAATGATTGAGTCATAATTACCCCGCCAGAAAAGGAAAGCAAATAAAGGTTTATTCTCATCTTCAATTGAAAAATAAATCTTGGGTAGTTATGGGAGAGATATTAAAGGGATCCAAATAAACTTCTCATATCTCTCCCCTCCCCCCTTCACCTATAAATAGAAGGGGAGGGGGAAGACTCAAAAGGTCGGATGGCAAGAAGCGAAGAAGCCCTGCAGATGAGGAGACGCGCCCTTCATCGACCCAAGGCTTCACGAGGCACGGGCAAGCCTATCCCTTCGGGACCAGCTTAGTCCATTGAAAGCCCTCATCAAAGTGAAGACCCTTGCACAAGAAGATCAAGCCTTCGACTCCGTGCACGAAGAAGAAAGCTCGGAGAAGAAGAACCCTTCGACTTCGAAGACGCCAGAAGCAAAAGCCGGAGAAGAAGATCGGAGCGGCATCATCCCGTCGTCTCCAACAACCCTTCGACTCCAAAGACGCCAAAAGCAAAGGCCGGAGAAGAAGATCGGAGTGGCACTACCCCATCGTCTCCAACAAGCCTTCGGCTCCGATCAAGCCCAAAAGCCCGGAGAAGAAGAACGAAGCGGCATCACCCCTTCGTCTTCAACAAGCATCCGCTCCATTCACGAAGAAGAAAGCTTGGAGAAGGATACCCGAATTGGCGCTACACCCGTCATCTTCAACAAAGCCTTCAACTCCGATTACGCCAAATACGCCCGGAGAAGCCGACGCCACAACCGTCGCAAATGTCAAAAGCTGAAGACGAAGCGAGGAAGCTCTGCAGAAGGGGAGACGCGCTCTTCATCGACCCAAGGCTTCACGAGGCACGGGCAAGCCTATCCCTTCGGGACCGGCTTAGTCCATTGAAAGCCCTAATCAACGTGAAGACCCTTGCACAAGAAGATCAAGCCTTCGACTCCGATCAAGCCCAAAAGCCCGGAGAAGAAGCCGACGCCATAACAGTCGAAGAGGTCGGAAGCTGAAGACGAAACAAGGAAGCTCTGCAGAAGAGGAGACGCGCTCTTCATCGACCCAAGGTTTTACGAGACACGGGCAAGCCTATCCCTTGGGGACCGGCTTAGTCCATTGAAAGCTCTCATCAACGTGAAGACCCTTGCACAAGAAGATCAAGCCTGCGACTCCGTGCACGAAGAAGAAAGCTCGGAGAAGAAGAACCCTTCGACTCCGAAGACGCCAGAAGCAAAGGCCGGAGAAGAAGATCAGAGCGGCACCACCCTGTTGTCTCCAACAAGCCTTCGACTCCGATCAAGCCCAAAAGCCCGGAGAAGAAGACCGAAGCGTCATCACCCGTCGCCTTCGACAAACGTCCACTCCATCCACGAAGAAGAAAGCTTGGAGAGGAACACCCGAAGCGTCGCTACACCCGTCGTCTTCAAAGCAAAGCCGACGCTACAACCGTCGCACGGAGATCGGTGCTACCCCTGCCGTCTTCAAAGGAACCCTTCGAATCCGATCACGCCAAAGAAGCCCGGAGAAAAAGAGAAGCAAAGTCGTCGCTACACCCATCGTCTTCAAAGCAAAGCCGACGCTATAACCGTCGTACGGAGATCGGTGCCACCCTCACCATCTTCAAAGGTACCCTTCGACTCCGATCACGCCAAAGAAGCCCGGAGAAGAAAAGTCGAGCCGACACCTAAACCGTCGAGGAAGCCAGAAGACTTGAAGAAGTAGCCACCGCCGTTCGAGAAGAAGATCGAGTCGACGCCGAAGCAAAAGCCCACGTAAGAAACCAAAGCAAAAGCCCCGGTAAAGTCCGCGCCAAAGCAACGCAAGTGCCAAAGCCAAGCGACTACGCCGGTCATGAGCAAAAACACAGCACGTTCTAGCCGATACGACGCGAAGTCCGGAAGAACGAAAGCATCGCAAGTCTCCCCCCGTCTACGTCCAAGCGCAAGCGCCAAAGCAAAGCAAAAACCAGAGCCACGCCAAAGCCAAAGCCGACGCCAAAAGCACGATCGACGCCGCGAACCGATGATCAAGGACGCTGAGATCAAGCAAGGATCGAGGAAGACACGAAAACCGAGGAACGAAGCCAAAACCCCCTAGCAGAGAAAGAGCGAAGCACGGAAGGGACAAAAGCAACGACGAATACTCCTTAGCCTCTCAAAAACCCTCACCCTGTAAAGACCTCTGTCCTGGGCAACCCCTTCAAAGCTCTCGCACGAATACCACGTGGAGATGCGGATCAAAGGGACCCTCCAGAGGATCTCTCCCACAATCTCCTGATCAATATTCGCCGTACCCGGCTCACCACCCCCGAGTCCCCGGGTCCCGGCCCTTGTAATCTTCGTGTGTTTGCAATAAAGACGACCCGAATCTTTTTCTGCGCATATAATTATACTTTTATAATTTAAATGTTTAAATTATTTGTCCAATAGTTTTGACAGAAATTACCAAGTCTGAACTCTGAACCAAATCCCAAACCTGGTAGAACACCTGTTGGGGCTTTCTTCTTCACTGAGTTCAAATTAAATAATGAAAAGGAGACGAAAGTCTCCTCGTAGTCAATGCCATACTCCTGAGTGAAACCACGAGCAACTAGGCGAGCTTTGTACCAATCAACCGAACCATCTGAGCGAGTCTTGATTCGATAGACCCAGCGACATCTGACAGATTCCTTTCCGGGGGGGAGAGGAACTAACTCCAAGTACCAGTCTTTTGAAGAGCCTGCAGCTCTTCGAACATAGCCTGCTACCAATGGGGTACCTGGACTGTCTTACGGTAACTCTGGGGCTCCTGAAGTGAGTGGATAGCTGAAAGAAAGTCCTTAAATCGTGAAGAGTAAGAGGCAATATGAGAGAAGCCATAGTGATCCGGCGGATGTCGGTCACGTTCAAGGCAACGTCGTGAGGAGGTAGGAGCAGAAGATCCATCTTCAGGGCTAAACGAGACCGGCATCGGGGGTAAAACGGCAGGGGAGTCTGGAGGAGCAGAGGGAGCCTGCTGGACAGGTTGACGACGCGTGTAAGTGAGTGGTGGCCGCGGAAGCGCAAATGTAGGAGAAGGAACAACAGAAGCGTCCTCAATAACTGAGAAGTCAGCTGAAGAAGAAGGTATCGGGATCCCGGAGGAGGAGTATACTGGAGGAGTGGGTGACTCAGAAGGACGGAGAAAGGATAAATCATGTTCTGTTCTATGGAGACCCCGGAGTAGAAGGGAATGTCCTCAAGAAATGTCACGTCACGGGAGATACGTATACAACGAGTAGAGGGGTCATAACAACGCCATCCCTTGTGTTCAAAGCTATACCCTAAGAATAGACCTCGAGCAGACTGAGGAGTGAGTTTCGTCCGCTCACCAGGGGGAAGCAGAACAAAACATGTACAATCAAATGTTCGCAAGACACGATAGTGAGGAACAATAGAGTATAGAATTTGAAATGGTGACTGACCAGAGTGAGCTGAAGAAGGAGTGCGGTTGATTAGGTGGACTGATGTGAGGACAGCCCCCGCCCAAAAATGACGAGGAACGGAGGTAGAAAACAAGAGAACGAGTAATCTCGAGAATGTGACGATGCTTTCTCTCGGCTACACCATTCTGTGCAGGCGTGTAAGGACATGAATGCTGTGGAAGAGTACCCTGAGAGAAAATGATGTCACGAAATTCAGATGAAAGATACTCGCGAGCACCATCGGAGCGAAAAATTTTAATCAGTTTGCCAAACTGAGTGTGCACCATACTAGTAAAGTCACGATATGCTTGACAAACATCAGATCGACGACGCAATAGAAATACCCAAGTGAAACGAAAAAAAAATCATCAATAAAACTAACATAATACGATAAACCAGAAAGAGATACAATGGGAGCAAATCCCTAGATATCCAAATGCACTAAATTAAACACAGAAGATGACATAGTTTCATGTACGGAAAATGGCTGAGTATGATGCTTGGCCAAACTACAACTGACACATGGAGATGGTGGAGTAAAAGAGATGTCACCGAGGGCTCCAGACTGAAAGATAGTACGGAGGCGTGCAGTTGAAGGGTGACCCAGCCGGCGATGCCAGAGATCCGAAACAGCACAGGTGGCATCAGGAATGGAGGTGATAAGTGGTACATGAAGATATTGCAAGTGGTATAGGCCGCCTACCCTACGCCCAGTCCCAATCGTCTTGCCCGTCCAAGGATCCTGCACAAGACAAGACGAGGATGAGAAGATGGTGAGATAGCCCAAATCAGCAAGTCTACTAATAGAAATCAAGTTAATGGATAATGAAGGGGCAAGAAGCACGCCAGGCGGAGAAAGACGACCACTGGGTTCAGAGGATGTGGTGATGGTCCCCTGGCAAGAAACTGGTAAGGGGGAACCATCAGTAGTGCGAAGCTGGAGCTCAGGAGGAACGCGACCACGTGCAGTGAGAGCGGAAGCGTCAGAAGTCAAGTGATGTGAGGCACCCGAGTCCAGAATCCATGCAGCGGAGGCAGTACCGGTAGTTGGAGAGCTTTGCTGGAGGGTGAGGGCATGCTGAAGTTGCTGAACCTGAGCAGCAAGCTGAGAGAGATCAGATGTCGAGGTGGTCGGAGCTGTAGTCTGGGGCATTTGAATGAGCTTCCTGAGACGTCTATAACAAGTATCTTTGATGTGGCCTTCTTTCTTGAAGTACACACACCAAAGTTTGCCAGTAGATCGCCTCTCACCAGTGGGGCGGTGATCTCCGGTGGACCGACTGTCACCTACGGTAGCACGAGGTGTGAAAGAGGTCGGCGTAGCAAGAGCGCCAGGGTTTGAGGCTGGAACACGATGTACAGCAAGAGTAGCCAAGCGTGTCTCTTCGGCAAGTAGCTCAGATAAAGCTTCATTGAGGCGAGGTAATGGATCCCGATGTAATAACTGACCTCGAATGGGCTCAAACTCTGCACGAAGTTCCATCAGGAATTCAAAGACATATTGCTCATCACGATGGCGTCGACGGATGGAGACTGCATCCGGAGGATAGACGGGCTCCAGTGCTTCAAGTTCCCTCCAGATAGCGGAGATCCGAGCATAGAACTCACGAATGATGCAAGAACCTTGAGTCACGCTCTTGAGCTCACATCGAAGTTGAAATGCCCTTGCACCGCCAGTCTGACCGAATTGCTTTGAAAGATAGCACCACATCCCCTGAGAGGTGGGAAACTGAAGAGCTTCTACACGGAGTTCATGAGAAAGAGAGGCACCAATGTATGAGCGAATGATGGCATCAACATCATCCCATTCTTCAGATTCGACGGAATCTAGAGCCGTACTTGCGGTGGAGGAGTTGTCAGAGATTGTAGGAGCAGGCTTCGTGCCATTCACATATTTCCAGAGTTTATGAGCGCCGAGATGCATGCGCAATGTGGATGCCCACAAACGAAAATTTGAAGTTCCAGTGAGAACAACGTCCATCTTAGAAAATTTGTCGGGCTTCAAGGAGATGGCCATAGTTGATGTTTCAGAAGAACGAGGCACAAGATCTGATGGACTAGAACAGTGGTGCCTCGAGGGAATCTAGTTGTTAGAAAATCTGCTCATTGTTTTAACCCTTGGTTGCACTGTGATCCACTACTGAGACCACTGTGATGCATTGCTGAACCAAATCAACTGTGATCCACTGCTGAGACACAACAGAGCTAAACCAGACTGTGAATCGAACCAAGCACTGTGATTCACTGCTGAACTAAACCCTTCAGAAGTCCTGAACCAGACCTTGAGCTCCTGAACCGAACCGAGCTAAACCAGACTGAGAACTGCTGAATTCAACAGCTTATACTGTGAGCTGTTGAACCGAACCAGACTTTGAACTAACCCGGACCGTGAGTGAATTAGTGACTTGGCAAAAAAATTTAAGTGATAAGATCTGACCGTATGTGAGATGAACAGCTGAGATGACTGCTGAAGTCACTCTATAATTAAGGTTGAGATACACTCAACGCCGTCGTCTTCCCCTTCAGTCCGGTGAAGAGAAACAGATCCAGATCTCCCTCAACTCCGGTGAAATCCAGTGAAGAAGTCGATCCAGATCTCCAAGGAAGAATCTATTCAGATGTCCGCTGATGACGACCGCAACTGACTTCCTCAGCTCCGGTGAAGAAAACGATCTCTTCCACTGCAAAAACCGATCCAATCTCCCTCAACTCCGGTGAAATCCAGTGAAGAAGCCGATCCAGATCTCCGAGGAAGAAAACGATCTCTTCCACTGCACAGATTTGGATCTGGATCTTCGACAACACGATGCAGTGAAGACTTTGATGCAGGATTGTCATGAAGGCTTCAATGCTATTCGATGAGGATTGCGATGAAGATCCAAGTTGCTGTGATGAAGGCTCTGCTCTATCAGATGAGGCTTCGGATTGAAGAAAGCTCTCTACCAGAGACCCATTAGGGCTCTGATACCATGTTAGAACCAAAAAGGAAAAATGGAAAAGGGGATTTTGGGAGTAAAACCTTGATTTACTCATTAGGGCAATGGCCCTATATATATCTGTACAAAAACGGATATGGTCACCAAAGGGTAAGCATACCCAAAACAGACTAAAGAGCCTAATAAAGGATTTACATACTCTAACAGGAGCTATAGAGCCAAAGATAGAGCCTTGCCTTACCGTCAGCATGTCTGAGGGATCTCTCTCATACATTGAAGCTGCCCACTTAGGGGGTTCATTGAAACAAGTACGCCCTCTCATCACCTTAAATGATAAAGAACTCATTAGTATTCTTCATCTTATTTCTTTAATTTGTTTCCTGAAGTTCTTATCAAAAGGTTTGAGTTGAAAATCGAATTTCTTTTAGGGTAAGAGAACTTATATATGATAATGTCTCAGATAATATAATTTACAAAAAATATTTAATAAAGAAGTCAGATTTTTCTTCACTTAATTTGAGAAGCCATTGAAGTTCAACTGGAAGTGTAATTCCCACATAGTTTGCATCACAAACTTATGAGAGACAGATTTCTATCCAATTGGAGAAAAGATTTTCAATTTTATCCTTCCACTAATATTAATGTGCAGCTAAACTTTATATAGATGTTTTCTATTCAATTCCAGCTGCACCTCATCACAGATTAGCCCTATAACTGTTGGGTGTTTGAAATAATTACAACTAATTGTATCTAAATGCTGGAAACTAGTCCGTGATTGTATGAGGACTTTGACAGAATCAAGAAAATCTTGAATCTAATCGTTCTTTTCACAATTCAGAGATCATACTTGATATTTGAGATTATCCATCATCATTAGGCCATCTAGATTGAGCTAGCATCAAGGATCATGAAGCATATCTATATTATTTGCTCTTATTCTGTAGTACTTTTTATTCTCTATTTATATGAGCATGTGTAAGTATTGCTTCTGAAGTTCTTTGTCACAAACACCATGAATAACTCATGGATCTGTCCCTCCTCTTGAAGAACATCGGTACAAGGAAACTTAGAATGGTCAGCTACTGCAACTTTCACATTTTGCCAAGCCAAGAGTAGTGGACTCATTGGCCAGGTAAGATTAACAAGCATGTGAAAAGTTGTTTGTAATAATTAAATCATTAACGGAAGATTTAAATGATCGTTGGTACATGCATTGATCTAGCATGCACAAACAAGTACCATAGCAGGCACTGCAAAGTTAGAACAATACTGTTCCTGACATTCAGGAACCCAGATACAGTTTTGAAAACCATAACATGTGGTTGCCTAGGTAAAGATGGATATACATGTATACATGGTTGTAATGATTAGATTGGCAAAGGAAGATGGTAAATCATAACTTGGACACAAAATAATGTCATATGCAGAATAAAGATAACAATTTCAAACAGAAAGAGAAATTTCAACTTAAGCACCCTGATGGTTGATTGTTTTCATTTTTTGGCATGTCAAAGCAAGCACAGCAGCAGGCAATACACAGAAGGTACCATATGAAGCTTATGGGTTCGGGGATTCGTCTCCTTGCTCAATTTTCATCTCAACCTGCTAATATTCATGACATTTAGGATCCCAAGACTCCAAACCCGGAATTATAGCTTTTACAGCCATGCTGTTATCAGATCACAATTAACATATATACTTAACAATGAATTTTACATCACACATCCAGTAACCAATCAAGCTAAATAGATGACCATGACGTTAAATAAAAACTAGTTTATTTTTGACAAAAAGAACCGTTTAAAGTTCACTTTTGACATATAAATTCTCATTCTTATAAAATCAGAACAACAAAAACTTGATAATTTGTCCAGAGCATCACACTACGAACAATACACTCAATATGTAGAAGGCCATAAGGTACAATAAATTAGCTTGTCATGAACAAAGAGAACTCTACCTGGACAGTAAGAGACCGGATTACTTCCTTTGCAGCCCTACATTTTGCAGTTTCTTCCTCTGCCGTTGTTGTGGCCTCCTCCAACTGCCTTGATGTTCTTTCCAGCTCCGCTTCTAAACGTTGAGATTTATGTGTTAGCCCCTCTACCTGAAGATCAGAATCCAGTCATGCCTAATGAATAGATTTAAAGATGCAGTCCTCAGATGAATTAAATAATAAATAACAATTTCAAGATAGATTAATCCCATGAAAAATAGAAGCAAACGTTTCTGTTTTTTGCCATATGCAGCATGTATATGAAAGTAGCGTTTATTAATTATCAGAAAAAGTAACATTATATGAACTCATATTAACCACAGAGGAAAGTCGCCGAAGATAAATATCCTAAAAATTGGCAGCAGGTTGGATAAGGAAAAGTTTATCTTCAGAAATCAATATCCTAATTGCAATAAGAATAACTTAAAGATTGAAATGGCTTGAAAAGCAACCTGATTTTACTTAGATTCATCAAGAAGGGCTAAGTTACATTCTATTTCATACAGCCTTGGAACTTGGAAGTGAGTAGTTCTCTTTATTTTACTTTATATAGATATAGGTAAGGATGTAGATGAATGAGATACCATGTCTAATTTTTCTCTGGCAGTAACCTGTGTTCAGTTTCCAAGGTGTCACCTCTTCTTTAAGGAAATCTAGGAATCACCATATTTTCCTTCTAGATGGAATCAACAGCAACAAGATGGATTAGCATCCTGATCAGTTTTCTTCTTACGAAAATAGACTCGAATCAATTCTCCATTATTCTTAAAAACCTAAACCATTCTCTCTATATATAAGTTAAAGATGAAAGAGTAAAACCCAAGATTTAATCTCCCTCGACTTGATTCCTCAAATCCTTACCATAAATATACATTTTTAACAATAAAAACACCAAAGGCTTGTATGAGACCGATAATACCAAGTTAGCTTCCATGCTAGACTATAATTTCAGTATTGCGCTATGCTACAGGACACCTTCTTAAAATGTCTATACATCCTTCATGTTTGTCCAATTTGGACCATTTCAAATGCAACCTTCTTTTTTGGTCGATTCGGCATTTTGAAAAAAAAAGGTAGAATCGATATGATTCACCAAATTCAGGTCTCGATCGAGTCTTTTTGTCTAATCCTAACAATTTGGGATCAATTGGGACCTGATTCGGTCTATTCTAGCTTGATGTGACTAAAATGGGGCTGATTCAGTTTGTTTATGATCTGATCCAACCGATTTGGTAGAATCGAATCCGAACCATGCAATACTTTGGATTTGGGGAGGGGTTTTGGTTTGGGTCGACCAAAATATGAACCGTTTCAAGTTCAGAAAGGTGTTTAGTTTGAATAGGCAAAAATATGAATTGGTTCAGGTTTGGAACGAACCTTCAAACCATGTTAGAAAATGTATTTCTACAATACTTGATTTTAAACATGTCATACAAACATGAAATCTTAGAATAAAATGCCCAAGCATATCAGATATTTCTACTTTTTCCTTAATTTTTGTTTAAGACAACTATGATATTTAAATAATCATTAATGTTTTTCACTTGTTTGATATCTTGTCAAAATTAAATTTTCAGGGTTTGGGTGAATATGGAGGAAATATATTGGTTTTAGTTTCTAGCTAGTCATGGCATGGTTCAAAATCCCATGTTTCTTAAGAACATAAAAAACTATGGTTCAAGTCCTTGGGCTTTTGTTTACATGATTTGGCGGGAGTAATCCTTCGGTTCCACTTGCAGTCTTCCTGACTATGCAGAGGTAATCCTCTCTTCCTTCTGCCGGCTTTTGGGCCTCTATCGTTGTTTTGTTGTTTTCAGTAAGGTTGTTTTTGGCTTTTGTTTTTGGCTTATGATAGCTTGTAGTGTTGTTGGGTTAGATACCTCAGGTAGCAACTTTGTTGGTCTGCTACCTTTGGGATCTTTTCCTTTGGTTTGTACTTGTTTGCTCTGTTTTATTTTATATACTTATTTACACTCTTTTAAAACTCGCCGAGTCGACTCGAAACTCAGCCGAGTCAACTCGACTCGGCTGAGTTTCGATCCGACTCGGTCCAAAACTCGATTTGGCAACTACTTGGACCAAGACTCGAGTGACTCAGGCGAGTCACTCGAGTTTTTGGGGTGTGACTCGGTTCGAGTCTTGATCGTTGTATTTTTTGGGGTAAAATCGGGATCCGGTAGAACAATTTATGTTTTGTAATGACATGTTATTTAGTGATAAGCTTTAAGGTCATCAAAACTTGTTAGATATCCATTTTTAAATATCTATAATATTAAAATATATTATATAATGTCGAGTTTTTTGTATCGAGTTTTGTCGGGTTTTAGCCGAGTTGTCGAGTCAACTCGACTCATTAAGGTTTCAAGTCGAGTTTTCGTGTTTTAAAACACTGCTTATTTACCACCCAAAAAAAAAAAACTATGGTTGAAGAGTTTGTCCGAGACCAACCCGAACTACTGAAACTGGTCAGATTTTGGTTGATCTGAATCGACCCCACACCCAAAAAAAAAATATTACCCCATTTGGATCTAGTCTGGTCAAATAAAAATCCATATAGTTGAATCCAACCCAAATCGACCGAGCCAAATCTGAATTTCTTTTTTCCTACTTTTGGCCGAAATGGCTAAAGCAGTGGAACCCCAGCCAATTCTTTTTTCGCCCGATCTGAATCCGAACCCGAACTCTCAAACCTTGATTAAAACTCAAAAGGTTTCCATAATGTATTCACCCAAGTTAGGCCTGAAACTAAGTGAAAAATCATTCTCAAGCTTAGATCGAATTATGTTTAGGCATAAAATGTGAAAAGCTCACCTCCGCATATAAACTTGTATATGAAGCATTTTCTCAGCGGTAATTAAGTCGAGCAAATTCAGATAGCCCAACCATTAACAACCACTCTGTGGATTGATGTTATATAGAAAGCTAGTCGTCCAATTTGGCTCAACCTCTCTGTGGATCCTAGTGCTCCATAGCCCATCCCAGTTTGGCAGGAGGCTTGATTCTTGTTGTATACTATTGTCAGCAAGAAATCTTCTTTTTATTCATCATTTTTTTTGTTAGATCTTCAAACTATTAATGCTGATCTCAGGTACCATAACAAATGCAATAGGATCATCTGATGAAAACAATTATAATACAACATACATGCTGCAAGCAGCACCAGCTTACTTGAAGTTATAAATAGTTACCTGTAACTGCAATCTAACAACCTCTTGGCTGAGATTATCATTTCTCTGCTTTGACTGATCAGCAACCACCTCAATGGATCTTGGACCAGTCACAGTGAGTATGGTTGTTGCCTGAGGTGGGCTTGGAATACTTGCTGCAGGAGATGTTGAACGAGAAGCTCTTCTTGAACCCGGAACAGAAGCAGAATAAACTTTCTTAGAAACCCCAAAAAGAAAATTTGAAGAGCTTGGTGTGTGACTGTTTCCCCATGAACCTCCATTTGGGATTGGAGGACGTCTGCTATCATTTGGCTCAGATTTGCTGTTCTGCTTCGAATGTATGCTTCCACCTTTAAAAGAATCAATTGATGAAAGCCTGGAGAATGGCTTGTGCGCTCGAGGATCGGGAATATTGTTTTCAGCCAATTCATTGGACATTTGGTTTAGACTTCCATTTCGATGTTTTGGAATTCGAGGACCCAATCTATCCCCTATAGACTTCTTAAGCTTAGTATAGCACTCATCACACACACGATAAGGTTTGTTAATATTCGGTGCTAAAGAAGCTTTTACAGATTTTCTGCTGCTGCAAGCTTTGCAAAAGACTAAACCGCAATTATAACAATTATGACGCTTTCTTCTGAAACCAAACGGATGACGACAACCAGAGCATGTTGATTGATCAGCACAAGAAACCCCTTTATGAAGACAGATGACAGCAGTAAAATTTGAACCACACACAACACTCTTAACTTGCTTGTTCTTTAAAGCTTCAACAAGTGTGGGAGTACAGCGGTCATCAGTGTCTCCATGGCCTAAACGACCATTTGCTCCCTTGCCCCATGTGTAGACTTCAGTTCTGGAAGTCAAAACTGCAGCATGATAAGAACCACATGCTATCTCTTCAACAAAACTATCACAAATACTTCCTTCAATACGAGTAGGAAGCTTTCCATCAGCCATGGGATTCCCAAGCTGTCCATAATGGGTACTCCCCATTGCATAAACATGTCCAGTGGTCGTCAGAGCAATTGTAATGTCATGCCCACAAGCTACCTGACAAAAGCTTGGCTCAGACAGAGATACAACGCATGCTGGAACAAATCTAGCACCTCTATCACCATGTCCGAGTCGACCTTTGTCCCCATCTCCCCATGTAAATAATTTGCCTGATGAAGAGGAATCAGAACCAGAAGATCCATCTCTAATTTCAACAATAGCAGCAGTGTGCCAAACACCACAAGCTGCACGCACGGTACGCATTCCTTTCAGCGCTTCAACCTCTCTTGGCATGGTTGCGCTTCTGTGGTCTCCATGGCCTAGAGCACCAAATATTCCATTGCCGAATGTAAATAACTGACCTGTAGATGTGACAACAGCTGTATGCCAAGGTCCACAAGATACAGATGACACATGTAGACCTTCTATTTGACCATTCACCTTTTTAGGAATCCAGTGGCTAACCTCACTCCCATGCCCAAGAAGACCAGAATTGTAAGTACCGTCACCCCATGTGTAGAGATCCCCAGACAAAGTTACAGCACATGTATGGTACTCTCCACATGCGACGAGTTCAATATTTATACCACATAGAGCATCAATGAGCTTCGGGTTGGAAACATCAGTATCTACCCCATGCCCAAGCCTGCCACCTGACTCTTCACCCCAACTAAAGACCTCCCCCTGTTTGGTAACTAACACCGCATGCCTACTCCCACAAGCTATATTATGAACATCAAGCACTACTGCTGATTCCAGTGCTTTGGGCAAAGGTGCATCAATCTTGATGGCAGAACTTCCAACCCTAAGCAGACCACCACCAAGCACCCCATCAGCTATACCTTCTCCCCAAAATAGAACATCACCTAATGCATCAAAGTCTTCATGGCCTGATCCATGGCTGGACGAGCTTACTGCACTAGACAAACTGACTCTAACAGTGTCGGCTGCAGAGCCCCGTACATCTGAATTATCTACAGCTCCGGATGAGAACGAGCTGAGAGAATTACTTACTGAATCTGAATGGAAGGAACTCTTGGCTGGTGCAGTGTATAATATCACATCGGAAAATACCTTACCAAAGCCATTAGCAGGATTGCCCTCACATGTACTGTGGATTTGCAGGACATCTTCCGAAACCTGAAAATAGGACAGGAGGCATTAAATATAATATAGCCACAGCTATAAATTTTGAAAATACTTGATGCATAACAACTACCCAACCTTGTGAAAGATATCACTACTACAAAATGGTGAAGTCAGTGGAGAATTTCTCCGACTATGTTTACTTGGACTATTTGTGTCGGTCCTGTCGGATGAAGCTCTGTCACCTTTTGATTCTGACCGCAACTTACGATAATTTCCACACGAAATCAATGCCTTCAAACCAACAAACCAGACTTCGGCTTCATCCTTGTCCTTGCATATCTGTTATATTGATCTCAACCAAGGATAATATATCTTAGTATCAGCAAGATGTACTTTACAAGAGACATGTCGCAAAATGTGCAGTGTATTCCAGTCAGGAAAATAAATTCACATATGGAGTGACTGAAACTACCCAAAGGTGTATTCTGCCAGAAAAAAAAAACCAAGGAATCAAGAAAATACCCACCAAATCTAAAGATCTATCATTGTATATAAGAGAAAATGATTGGTATTCCTTATCAGGCCGTGGATATCGCTGAAATATTGCCTGAAAGAAGGAGAAAAACATAACATTACATATATTTGATCCTCAAAAAATGCTATTAGTCTGCGCCATAAATTTCAAAAGACTGAAGCAGAAATTTTGATAAGACAACTAAAGATACATGAACTTACAGTCCGCTGCCCAGGTATGATCTTTGAAACATGACCAAGTTTAAGCTGTTTCTCATCTTTTCCCGAAAACCAAATTAATAAAGATTCATCCTGAAATGTAAAAAATAATAACCCAAATTATTTCTCCACATTGTATAAATACAACAAAAAGGATATTTCCTTTGGAAATTTAACTAGATTGTCTTCTAATCAGGGTTTTAAATCTCGGCCGATACCGGTACGTACCGGTTTTGGCCGGTTCGAGACCGGTACTGCATCCGATCCCGATACCTGGCCCGTATCGGCCGGTACCGGTACGTACCGGTCCGTATCGGCCGGTTCAGGCCGGTACCGACCGGTACGGACTGGTACCGACAGTTTAATTTTATTTTTTTTTTTGGTTTTTTGGGTTTTTTTAAGGTTTTTTTTCTACCGGCCGGTACCGGTCCGTACCGGCCGGTACCGGTCCGTACCGGCCGGTACCGGTACGTACCGGTTCAGGGCCGACCGATACCGCGACCGATACCGTGATTTTAAACCTTGCTTCTAATTCAAAAGGGATTATTAAGATTCATCCTGAAATGTAAAAAATAATAACCCAAATTATTTCTCCACATTGTATAAATACAACAAAAAGGATATTTCCTTTGGAAATTTAAATAGATTATCTTCAAATTCAAAAGGGATTATTAAGATTTAATGTCACTTTGCAAATAAAATTTAGTTAAATCTGGAAATAAGTGACGATATTGTGTTTGACTAAGCTTTCCACGTTGATAATAAGCATGGTTATAGTTGTAAGAATCACCAAAAAATTAATAATGATAATTAGCAATCCAGATGCAAAGATATCAACTACTTGGAAGATATAATAAGAGAATATCATGGTCTTCTTTAGTTTTAATCTTTTCACGAATTGTGAGTTCTATCAATATCCTTTCTTTGAGTCGGTGTCTATATAGTAGGACTAACACTAATAGAGGGTCTCGGTGAAGAAAGCCTTCTCTACACGTAGACTACAAAATGTACACATCAGACTTGGTGCAGCAAAGTAGTAGGAGAAGCAAGAAAGCTTAAGGAATCTACTCGCAAGGAGGGAGAAGAAAATCCCACAAATATCAAGTTTTATACAAAATAAGAAAAAGTATGGGTTCCTACTCTCGCATGTATATATAGCCAATACCTCTCAACCACAACTCAAACCCCTCAATAGTTGGCTTAGGACAGAGATGGCTCTGGTAGTAATGCAATGACTAGTTGTGCATTATGCATCAGGGACATAAAAGATACAGTTATTCATAGAATAGCTGTTGCAACATAAATGATTCCCTATTTGGCTGAGATTCCACAAGGAAACGGTGGTAACTAGTTGCACACTTGCACTCGGAGATGGATCCCTATGATGGGAACATCAAGCCCATATGTCCCAATTGCTAATTGGAGGACCGCCTACTATTTGGAGGCCCATGAGGCCCGCCCAATTATCTATCTTTATTTTGTATTATTTTATTTTATTTAAATTTTGCATGTAGTGGGTAGTTATGGTGTTAGTGGGTGGTTATGAGAAAGCCTATATGGTAGGCCGTACAGCATGTGGGGGGATGGATGAATGAAAATTTATTGTGTTTCCTGCAATGGGAATCTCTTCCCATTCTTCCCTCTATGTTCATCTGCGTGAGAAATGCTCAGCTCCTCTCTCCCTTCCTCCGTGCGTGAAGCAGCCTCGCCCTCATCTTATCTCTCTTTTTCGGTGGTGAATCTGAACTCTCCCCTTCCCTTTTCTCGACAACGTTATTCGGGATCAATTTGGTATCAGAGCTTGATGTCGCTCTCTTCTTGGCCTCTAATCCCTCTCGTCTGTTCCTGTGTCCCACGCCTTTGTCCTTTTTCTGGTGCTCCGTGAAACCCGCAAATTCACGCGACCCTCTTGTTGTCACTACTTCTCCATGTTCCCTTGACGCAGCTCGCCCATTGTCCCCATTGCCGCAACCCGCATGATCTATACTCGACAGAGTCGAGTTCTTCCCACCCCGGGAGAATTGATGGGGACCTCAGGCCCACATGTCCCAGTTGTTGATTGGAGACCCGCCTATTGTTTGGAGGCCCATGAGGCCCGCCCAAATATCTATCTTTATTTTGTGTACTTATTTAAGTTTTGCATGTAGTGCGTAGTTATGGTGTTAGTGGGTGGTTATGAAAAAGCCTATATGGTAAACCATTGTACAGTATGTGGGGGGGTGAATGAATGAATGAAAATTTCTTATATGTTTCCTGCAATGGGAATCTCTTCTCCTTCCCTCTATGTTCATCTGCGTGAGAGACGCTCGGCTCCTCCCTCCCTTCCTCCATTCGTGAAGCAGCCTCTCAACCCTCTCCCTCATCTTGTCTGTCTTTTTCGGTGGTGAATCCAAACCCCTCTCTCCTTCTCTTTTCTCGGCGACGCTGTTCGGCATCAAAGGTTATCTTTTTGGAAATGTTATCTTTTGATTTTCTATTTGAAGAGATAGTAAGCAATGCTATGAATGAATGAAAATTTCATTTGGTTCCTACCGATGGAATTCATCATTCTCCTCCCTCGTAGATGCCAACTCCAACAAATCCTAGGTGCCAACTCCTAGTGGTTTATCTATCTCTGTTTTGTTCTCATATCAAGACAACGATCAATTGAAAGTCTGAGGGATTAGTAGCAATCCTGCATCAATGGATTTCATGTCAAGGTTGTCAAAGACTCAACAGTGACATGATATCGTCTCTTTGATTATGGACATGTTGATCAAGTCAGGCTAGCCGATCAATCAAGTTTCATAGACAAATCTATTAGAGTAGCGCTAACTGATCGACTCGAGCCCCCTTATCGATCGATCTAATGTCAACAAACACCCAATTAGAATTTTGTGTTCAAATGATTCGGCTCCCGCGCAAATCGATCCGAGTAAATTGTCAGTGCAACGATTCTTTGGGTATCACCAGATCAATTGGGGGCTTACGGTCTATCGATTTGATTATTGTTTTCAAATTTCCAAGTGCTTCCACATAGAATTCTGGGCCGAATTTTGGGGATTCAAGAGGGCTTACGAGGCTTATCGATAGACCCCAAAACTCTATGTAACTCCGTAGAATTCATACATGGAGTCACAAGAGGTTTGAGTGTGCATGGACGATTTTGGCATCCTAAGCATTTGGCAAACCTTGTGAAGGAGAGTTTGGTTCTTTTTTAGGAGTTCGAAGGTGATTTTCATAATATTGGCTACGGGATCGAAATTCCTAGGGCTTGCACTTCGTTTGTCGGAGGTAAGTCTAGCGGTTGCAACCTCTAGAGACTATGGGTGATATATTTTGAAGGCATTTTTGTGAGGATCATGATTCTCCACCCTTTCCTTCTACGAAACCCGGAGGAGACTCCAACAACCTTAGGGGCTTCTAGTGCGACGAGGCTTGGCAGGTCGAGCCAAATTTTCTTATAGAGAAAGTTAGGTAGAGGAATATTTTTTTATACATGATTAGTTTTTGATAGCCTCAATAGTCCTCCAGACATAGTTAAATTTCATTTTTAATGCAAAAGATAAAATCATTTATAAAGCTTCGACATAGATTGTCAAGCCATAGATTTATTAAATGGTTCATTTTACTTATCATGCGTGATGTTGTTATAAAGTTGCTTCTATACCTTTCATAGCAGAGAATTGGTAGATCATTTATTACTATTAACACGCAAAATTTAAGCAATGAGTTCTTCCAAACTATACTTGTAGCGTTTTTTTTTTTTTGTTCGTTTACCATATTTTTAGTTGCCATTACATCCATGTCTTAAAAACATTTGAAAACATGCACTTTTTTTGTAAGATCATTCTCATGTATCAACGCTTATATTAGGAAATTCGGGGTTGATTGTCCAATTTTAAAATCTTGAAATGAGAATGTGCCCTCGGTATGGTTCACGTTTTTTGAAATGTTGCATTTCTTGGATGAAAAACCAGAAGAAACAAGTTAAGGCACGAGTTTGTCCTGGGGTAAAAGGCCCACAGATTCCTTGAGAACAACCCCAAGTTGTATGTGGGCATGTTGCTCAGGGTGGAGAGTCATTGAAAGACGGGATTTATGGCAATGCATCATTAGTTAATTAAATGCTCGTATTAGGGACTTTACAAATCATGGATATTTCCCTTGAATAGAAAACTTGATGTCTTTTTTTTTTTGGAATTTTATGTAACTTATCACATACATTTTGAAAATCCTAATCTTGCATATAATGATTCCCTTTACCGGTCGTGTAGGTTAATCCTATTTTGAATTTTAAAATGACGACAAATAGTATTGGATGCGTTGCAAAAGGAATTGTTTTTTTCTTTTTTTTCATTTAGAGTTCAAGAAAATGGCACATATGTATCAAGAAAGTATCAAATGAACATGAATGGTTTACTCCATGTGCTTCCCATAATACTATTGTTCATCAAAAGCCCTATTTCCTCACACCTTGTTCTCAGAGCTAATGGATTGGTCCACACTTTGGAACCAGAGCATCACACAATAGGTTATGCCTAAAGGGTTACGCATCCTCAATGAATTATTTTGATGATTGAAAAATAGAGTTAAGATTAGTTTCGCAGTTGATTCCAATATATGTCCCTCTATCCTTTTGCCATGTTGCATCGATTTGCTCTGTTTTGATAGGTGATAGTAGATAACTGCATTAGAGATGTATGCGATATAAGTAGTCATGACAACCTTAGATCTGTATCGTCATCATCATCACCCAAGTCTTTAGTCCAACAACATGGGATCGATATAAGGAAGATCAACACAAACTTCCAATGGCTCCAACCTTGGATCTAAGCTGGTTTACGATTCTTCTTACCTCTGTAAGTTTAGAAATCTTTTCTACTTGTAACTAATGGTTAAAGTTTGATCCTTAAGAGAATTTACTTCATGATGTGTTTATTCTAATTAGACATTTTGCTTGAAAGTTCTTGAATTTAAATGAAGGCAATACCGGTCTTTTTTTCCATAAACCAACGGTTAGAGAAATGCATTAAGCTTGTCATAACCTGTATCACCATCCCTTTTGTGCACTTATTCAGCTCTCTAATCCATTTTTCTACAAGTTGTGTTTTTTAGCTACCATTGGTAAGCATTAATCTTATGAACATATAATCAATAAATGATTGATACAAGCCAAGTATCCAGAGGTGTCTAGGTAAACATGCATGAAAAAATTAATCATTAGATTTGGGCCGATTTTCATTGGGCTTATTGTTGATTCTAAGGGGCTATTTGGAGGTAGTAGCTGTTGTTTATTATATGGGGGTGATTGGAGCTAGTAGCTGGAGCCTGGATGTCCTCTCAGTTTTCTTTGAAGCATTAACTTTATTGTTTGAAATTACAGGTGGTGAGATCCCATGCATCCCATTTAGGAAAATTATGAATTTCTTGGTCGCTAAAGTAAGATTAATAGCTTTAAAAAATACAATCATCCCTCATCTAAGCTATATGAAGACAAATTGATTCATATCTAGAGAGAACAAAAGACTATAATTAAAAACCAATTACCAGTACATATTTGAAGGTATTAAGAAACTTACATTAGAAAGCCTAAAAGGACAAAATTTTGGCTTCCCTCTGCGCCCATACTTCAGAAGATATGACCCTTTCTTTAGAGCTGTAATAGCCTGAATATATGGAAGTATATAGTAATATAACTCATGGAAAGAGCACTGGGCAAGTCACAGAACCTTTAAAATCATAACTGCCCTTATGATTTAGAAACATGAAGTCAATAGAAGCAAAACAATTAACATGATGTAATCAAATAGATTGATTAGAATGCCAATTTGTTAAATACAAAGAAATAAGTATAGGATTTTTCATAAAATAGTGGAGAATATAGGAACAGCTATAAGTAAAAGGGGCTATTAAATATAAACACATGTCGGATACATAATAGCCAACTTTAAAATGGATGAAATCTATCACACAACAGTATATCAATTGCGCCATTTATTAGAACGATTATATTTGAATTAACCAAGCTCAACCAGATCAAACTACATGAAACTCAAAAAGAGAATTAAATGACTATGATTTATTGTATGACTGCTGATATCGTTTGTTCATGACATGAGAAATGTTGGAAATGTGAACCAATTTGTCATTAGGGCATGGAGCGAAATAAAAAGACTCGCACCATAAGGAGGCAATGTTACGAACACCAAGGGGCATATAAGCTAGTACATGGTAATATAAACACACATACAATATATAGCTTATACTAAACACAAGGTTTATTGACAAAGAATCACACACAACAATGATAATGCATGTGGACTATCCAAATCGATGATCCACCCTGTTCATCAAGAAGTACACATCCTAAAATCTATGAGGATTCAAACTAAAACGATATTGAGACTACTTACCCCTGCATTAAGTGGTGCCAACATGAACATTTAGTATTGAACAGAAAACCGTTCATTTTTTTATTGTTATTTGATGAATTTGCTAAAAGTCTTCAACACATCTGGTTTATGATCCAGGTGTCTTACGGCATTTAAATCATAACATGACCCTACATACATAATACATATATGCGTCTGTACAATACATATATATGTATGTACATATTTATGTATGAGGGTACTGGGTACAGCAAGCAACACATCACATTATACACTCTATGCCTCAACTTATGGTGTCTCCACTAGTTAGCCACGAAGATAAAGAACCAACTACTACAACAGGAACACCAGCAGATCCGTCACTTGAAAGAGGAGACATAGAAGTATGTAATCTAACAGTATATATATGCATTAACACCCAATCTACAAAAGAAAATGTCTCCACTCGTTGGTCACGAAAATGAAGAAGCAACCACCAATCCAACAAAAATTAGCAGATTCGTCAATGGAATAAGAGAGACCGCATATCACAAAGAACTATCACTAGGAAGAAGAAGAAGAAGAAGAAACAGTAGACAATTGAGCTGAAACACTATGGATAGCACATAACATCAAAGCAACAACCAAAAGAGCGGCAATGATAGGCGCTGCATGTATAGCACCTCCAACTACAGAAAGGCTTGAGAATTCGTTGAAAATGCACTGGATGAAACATAAAACTTATTTAGAAAGATGAAAGCCAGAAGTAAAAAGAAACACGCTGACATGAAAGCGGAAGCGGAAGCAGAAGCATGTACAAAGAAAAAACAGACCTAGAGACTAAGAATGCCTTGGAAATCTAAAAGGTGAATCCTCCAGATTTAGATGAAGCTAAGTTCCTATCAACAACTAATATGATGAGCAAACCAAAGGGAGGGGGCATGGCCGAGTCTCAAAATGGTGAAACCATGGAACCAAAAAGGGAATAAAAAGTGAATGATTACACAAGAAACTGAGGAACCACCAAAGGTTCGCTGAACCATCGATGGGGAGACTAAGAATGAAGTAGAACAGACAACTAGCTTAAGATGAAGACATGTGCAAGCTTAAGATAAAGACATGCGCCAAGGGGAAAAAGGATGCAAATTAAAAAGTTAGAAAAAAAAAGAGATGTAAGACAGGGAATTGAATGCTAATTGCAAAGGCAATGCATCAAAAACGAAACAAAAAAAATAGATATATACCAAGTGAAATAGGTGGACAACACAACAATAGAGTATGGGAAAGTACAAAAACCTCAATAGAGGCCTTGGACATGGAATAATGTGGTTTGGATTGATCGCCAACTTTTAGAGGCAAAGGGAGGGCAATCAGGATCAAAAATTCATAAATTTTATGGGTGATCTTGTGTTTTTAGGCGTGATTAGGAGTTTCAATCACTTCCATTAATTTTAGTCCTTTTTCCTAGATTTTGAAAGAAGAAATGGAGGGCTAAAATTCAGTAGTTTTAAATTAAAATCGAAAGACTGGATTGATGCTTATGTGACATAAAATAACTGCCACATATCGAGGAAGTTATGAAATAATGGAGATTTCAAGAGGCATTGTAGGGGGAAAAAAAAGAGAAAGGAAAGAGGCTTCACTCACATACAGGAACAAGGTCTCTCTCTCTCTCTCTCTCTCTCTCTCTCTCTCTCTCTCTCTCTCTCTCTCTCTCTCTCTCTCTCTCTCTCTCTCAACATTAAGGTCCAAAATAAGTAGTCTTTCCTTTTTCGTCTTTTCCTTGTTTACTACTCCACGTGTATGGAGGTGAATAGGAATCGATTAGGGGGTTTCAAAGACCTTATATGAGCAGTGAATGCAGTACTATGATCAACTTTGAGGGAAAAAATGATATTTTGGTGAATTTACTTATTTGCCTTCCTTTTTATTTTTCTTCCTAGTGTTTATCATTGGCCCTAATTGCTCATGCCTCAAGCCCCTTTTGATGGAATTTGCACAAATTCAATTTACTTTCTCAATTTTACAATTTTGCTCCAAATCTAGCATCCTCCGATTCACCTATTGTGTCAGATCTTCTCCAACAATCCCTACATTGCTTCACAACTAGCAAGTAATAGCGTTCACATTCATAGAAATCGAGAAAGAAATGGCTATAGCATTCAAGAAATGGACGCACGAGCCTAATGAAACAAGAAAACATGCAATAATAGAAGAAAAATAAGACGAGCAAATGGTTAATCTGCAAAAATCGAGCAAAAAAAAAAGGTAAAATGTCCGAAGTCGACCGATCAGACCTTGTTGGTCGACCGATTGGATTGATGACGATCGTGCTTTTTGAGTCCCACTAGAAGACCGATCAAAATATAGTCAAACCGATTTGCTAGTATATCTGCTTTAATTCATTGAAAACAGAACTCATTGGCCGACCGATTGGTTTGTAGATTTGGAAAATTGACTCGCTGGAAGACAGGTCCATTTCAGTGCAGATCGATCTGAATGCTTTCTCGTGGCAGTGTTTTAACACCGGGTCGTGTTCGGATTTATCTAAACGGTAGAAAATGTGCGACCGACTGATCGGTTTCTAAATATTAGAACTTTTTTCAATTCCAACTTTGGAAAGGATTGTCATAGCGTTTTTGCTACCCTATATAATACCTGTTTTGCATGAAAATGTTAGTCTTTCCTATGATTTAAAGTTTTCAAAATTGAGAGAGTTCCATGGCCTTTGGTTTTTAAGGATTTCATATTAGAAGCCATCTTCTCCATCACATTGATGTTGAGAGTTTGGGTCCTTCCAGGGTTTTGATTTGTTCATTACATAGAAACACTTAGTAGCCTTCTCCATCCATCTCTACCTACATCAAGGTTGAGAACTTGAGATCTACTTCGTGAAGATTCCGAGGTTGTGTGTCAACTTCGAGGCATGCTTTCGGAAAAGTGTGGAGCCATTCCTTTTGGAGAAGACGATTGTCGTGTGTAGACATCGAGCACTTAGAGTTGGGGCCGTAGTGAAGACGGTTCCTGTGTGGAGGCATCAAAGGAGGCAGCATCAATGAGTTTGATCCATGGAACAGTATAATTGTCTATCTTGTTCCTTCTATAACAAAATAATGCATATACTAAGATATAGTCTCATAGATGTAGGAACATATATGGATCCGAACCACGTTAAAAATCTCGTGTGTCAATCCGTGATTGATAGCGTTCTTTGTTTTTGTGTTTGCATGGCAGAGTTGCCAAGAGTTGGGGTAAGAATTAAAATTTGTTAATCAGTCTATTCACCCCCCCCCCCCTTCTAGATTTTTATTGTGAGGCAACTACATAGCTTCTATCAGGGTCATTGGCCCAGGCTAATACTTAGGTCACATTCAAAGTGAGTATTATCTGCACCCTTTGCATGCTTTTTCGCTTTCACGTCATGTGCACTTCCTCCACTTCAGCTTCCACCGCCATCAAAGATGGAGTTCTAATCTTTTGTGTGCTTTTGACTCTCAAACTCTGCGCACTTTCTAACCATCATAGGAGTATTGCATCCTCTTCAGTCTTTCACTGACATCCTCCATCATCGGCCTTCGACGTCCTTTCACTAACCTCCTTCATCGTCAATCTTTGAAGTTCTTCGGCTTCCACCATCGTCGGGGAATCTTCCACCTTTCAACTTCCACCACTGTCGGCCCTTTTCCACGTCTGGCATCCAATGTCGTCGGCTTCCTCCAACTCTCACCTCAGTCTTTGGATCCACTTCACCATCGGCCCTTCGGATCCCACTTCTTTTTCAGCCATTAAAATCCATCTCGCCACTGACCCTTCGAATCCACCTCCCATTTGCCTGACATTGTTAGCTTTTCTATTTGTCGGCCTCGTTGCCTGTCGGCCTTCCTACTCATCGGCCTCATCTTTTGCTTATACCCACCAAATATTCGACGTTAGTCTTGACCAACTTTGCACCATGCGCTTTCACCTTGTACAGTTGTACCTTTGCACTTTTGTTTAATTCGCGTACTTGTACATCTGCACTTTTGCGTAAATTCGCAAGCATGTGCACCTTGCGCTTTGCACCTTCACCTTGCGTCTTGCACGCATGTGCCTATGGACTTTTACGTGCCTTGTGAACCTATGCTTTTGTACTTTTGTGTGCCTCGTGTGCTTGTGCCCATAGTTCAAAATATCTGCCAATACTGATATGTACCGGTTTGAACCCGAGCGGTATCGATACTATCTGGTACCGTTATTTACCTTGTTTTCTCCCTTACACTATAATTTGAACCAATAAATCATATTTAGTAGACAAGTGCATCATCTTAAGAGATAAGACCATAGGGCATTATTATACAAGCCCAACTAAGCAAAATATCTTATGGGTACCGTTATAGAAGCAAAGGAATGGAAAAAAAAAAAAAGGAGCCATGAACCAGTACAGGTATCGACCGGTACATACCGGTCAATACGTATCGATCGGGGGCCAACTAATACCTCGACCGATACCGTGATTTTGAACATTGCTTGTGCCTCTACACTTTCGTGTGCTTTCCACGCCTCTTTCTTGCAATTTTGCTCGCTTCGCACACTTTTGTCTCTGTATTCTTTCACGCATGTGCTTTCATGCGCTTTCTCGAGCTATGCACCTTTCTTGAGCCACACACCTTCCTTGGGTTGTGTGCCATCTTCGAGATGCGCTTAGATGCAGCGTTATATGCCTGCATCACACTATCACTCTATGTCAGGTTACATTGTTGCCAGTCGCCAGCGCATCTAGGCGCCGGTTTGCATCATCAGTCTCTTCAGCTTGTTGTTTACAGGTTTTGCTCATTCCTCCTCTTCAAACTCCATGTGTCACCCAACTAGACTTTGTATTTTTCTTTTCTTTTTGGCAAACTGATTTTACTACACCCTGACCTCTATCTATATAAAGAGGGTTGTCATAGGGTTTTAGACACAAAGTTAATATTAGAGATTTCTTCCTTCTCTGGAGTTATCAATAAGGTTTGAACTCATAGGAGCAGGCCTTGGATAAGAACCAATGGCGAAATAGGACCCACATAGCCAATACGATGAGTTCCGTCGGCTTGTTTATGTTCATTTATGCTTAGAAAATATTAGTCTGAAAACATAGTCGAAAGTTAATCACATCATGCTCATTTACGACAAAAGTTTTAATCATTGTTACTATTATTACTACCAAAATACTAACTTACATACCAAAAACAAATAATTTACAGTGGCATAGCTCTGTACCTGCTCAACATCTCTCTCAACGGGACCACCCCTCAGAGGATCTGCCATCCACGTTCCAAAGTCAGGTATTGCGTGCACAAAGAACAAAACTCATCTGAACAATAGGAAGAAGCTCCAATGCAAGACAATGTGCCAGCCTTCCCCATAAAAAAAAAAGGCTGCGCCCAACTGCTGCTGTAGAGAGCAGAAACCCAGGTTATGCATTCACTCCATCAGAATGTGAGGCACCGATTCATCCTTCTTGAATTCTGCAAAGATAGAACAGCAGAAACAACAATGGTGGCATCTTTAACCCTAGAATCACACAGGATCAGAAAAATGACACGATGCATCACACGCGGCTTACAGAGGTTTATACATACATTGGGAATCTGGGAATCCACACTCAGCTGAAGAGCTCAAATCCCTCGCCAGAAACCCTAGAATCCCGTCTATCACCTTGTAAGCTCTCGAACCCCTGGATTCATCGGGAACCAAACTTCGTGTGCTTCTGCTCGGAATGTAGAAGCCCTCGGGCTAGCAACAATGGCGGCGGGAGACCACGGTCGCCTTCGAGAACTAGCGAAAGATCCCCCAATGCACGGCCATTCCGTTCGAATCTGAGGTCGCTCGGCTCGGAGAGATGAGGAGCGATCGGTGCTGATGAAGATGGGGAACGGCCGGGAAAGATCGACGCTTCCGCCGCGAGAAAGAGAAGCTCTGATCGAGAGCTTCGCCAGACAACGAAGACGGGAGGCGATATCCCGGGCTCTCTCTCTCTCTCTCTCTCTCCTCCCTCTCGCTGCCTCCCTGGCTCTCCCCCGAATAACACGTCAGCAAATGCCCGCGAGCGGCGCGCCATTCGGTCAGAGAATGATCCAATAAGGCGTCCCGTACGAAAAAGACGCATTCACAGCCGTCCGATGGAAGGCAAACACTCAGCCTGAAATGACGCTCAGCGCAAAGTGCATCTCCAGCTGATACCCTATGTTCATTGAGCTCAAATCTACTCCGGTGGATCCTGACAGTGGGCCCGGTGCAAATCACAGCCGCACACGGTCGACTGGACGTCTGGATCACCGACCAGGGCCGACCAACAGGAATGAGACAACCGCTAGAGCCCCAGATTTGAGCTATTTTATCGATATTGGATTACCAACGGGCTCTTAGTCTGGTGGTATTTCCTCTTTCTCATTGGAGAGGTTTTTTGTTGAACTCCCGGTATGGACACCGTAGATCGAATTTTTCCTCAAGGCCGTTGTGTTATGTTTGTGTGTGTGAATCCTGATTGTTGATGTCATGTTTGCAGGAATATGAAAATAATAAATAGCAGATGCTGACTGGCTCCCCCCGTTACGATCTTCGGACCTCATTGAGCCATTGCTCTAGCACTCAGTCCTTTGACCGCCTGGTAGGGCTGGCAATTTCGGACCCGACACGGCAGACCCGACACGAAGTTAGCGGGTCTGGGTCAGGGCTAAACGGGTTCGGGTCGTAAACGGGTCGACACGATAGACCCGTTTAATAAATGGGTCGGGTCCGGGTTTAGGGTCTGGACACGGTAGACCCGGGAAGACCCGTTTAGTATTCAACGGGTCGTGTCGGGTCGGGTCGGGTCTACCCGCAATCCGATACTCTAATATATAATATCAGCGGGTCTTTCGGGTCAGGTTGGGTCGAGTCGGATCGGGTCAACTGAATAGACCCAGGTGGTAAACGGGTCTTATCGGGTTTACCTAGTTATTAGCGGGTCGGGTACGGGTTTAGGATCTAGACACGATTAGTTAAAAGGGTCGGGTCCGGGTCTAGGGGTTTTGGACACGACACAAAACTAGACACGACACGAACCCGACACGACCCGACCCATTGCCACCCCTACCGCTTGGACGGTCCAGCAAAAAAAAAATTAAGGGATTTTTTAAAAATATTATTTAAAAATAAATATTCAATTGAATAGCGATTGACCATAAGTATTTAACATAATAGCACTCTAACACCCACGTGGTAGGTCAGTACCGTAAAGCAGAGCCCATTTAAAAAAAAATCTTGATTCGCATGAAACCCGATATCTGGGTTGCCAGATTTAAACTCGGGATTCCAGACATCGGGTTTAACAGAAACCTTATACCCCTTATGTTGCACGCAGTTCCCACACTTAGCGAATTTCGCGATGGAATTTTCGGTTACCAAGTTTTAAACCGATGACCCAGTTACTAGGTTTCACGAGAATCAAAAAAATAAAATTGTTGTGGCCTCCGCGTGACTGTCAGCGCACTAAAGCTGCTAGATCGCTAGTGTGTTAAATATTTTTGATCAACTGCTATTCAATAAAAAAAAAATTAATAATATTTTGGGGAACAATACTCAACTCCAACAGCTGTTGAAGCATTGGGCTCCAACAACTGAGGTTGCTACAGTTGGGAAAAAATGATGATCCACCGTTAAGTGGCTCGGGGGTTCCAGGTCCAGCATTTCCTCTAAATCCTGCCAGTCGGGCATCTATTCCTTTGCCTCGTAATAACATTGGGAAGCCAAGGACCCACTCACTGTGTCTTCCAGCAAAACTACGGCTACTACGTACGGTGTCTATAGATGCTTTGGAGACTAGGAATGTCGTTGTGTACGATGGTCCACTATTCCAACATGATAATGATCCTAGGCTGGTGTCAGATACGAGTCCAACTATCCCTAAGATGTTTTTCTCTGCTTCTCCCAATCACGATGGTGACCAAGCTGGTCAACCGTCGTCTGGCGGGCGTAGCTCCTAGGGGAGACAAAAGAGGGGTCACCGCTCAGTGTCCAGAAATCCATCGACATCTGACCCTATGACAACATCCGATTTGGCGGCTCATAGGCTATTACTTCTCAAAGTCCAGGTGGTTCTGGAGAAGGAGCCTTTGCAATCGGAGATGCCTGCTCGATCAGAGGCTAATGCCGAGACAGGTTCTAGTGAAAATGTTCAAGGGGAGCTTAGTGACTCTACAGGTCAAAAAACGCAGGAAGCAAGATGATTCTAGTGAGACTTTCATAGTTCTTTAGATGACCCCTATCGGGGTGCTAAGAAGAAGGTTTGTCTGAACCATTGTTGTTTCCTGATGAGGACTCAACCATTTTATCTATTTTGTCTTGTGGAAACTCACTTGTGTGCTAGAGCGGCCTCGTGGGTGACTTCTCAGATTGGCCGCAAGTGGTCGTTTTTTTGTATTGAAGCTTCCGGTCGCTCAAGTGGTATCTTGGTTTTATGGAGAATGGAGAATTGTAAAATGGCTTTTATCTCTAGAAATCGCCCAGCAGTTATTGGCGTTATTCTTGATAAACAGAAATAATTACTTCTCTTTGCTGGCAATTATGTTGCTACCTCTCTTTCTGAGCGGAGGTCACTTTGGTCGTTACTGGCCACTCTCAACTCATTACCATTTCCCATTCTGTTGGCGGGTGACTTTCATATGCTATTATTTCATGAGGTAAGATGGGTGGAAAACCTTTCACTGTTGACGTGGCCGTAGATGAGTTTCGTCAATTTATCTTTTCTAATAATTTGGTTGATCTTGGCTTCTCGAGTGCGCTATTTTCTTGGAGCAACCAACAAAGTTGTCACCATCATATCCTAAAACGACTCGATCGGGAATTTGCTAATAATCACTGGTTAAATACTTTCCCTAAAACTCAAGTTCAACACTTGGGAACGGTAGCTTCGGATCATTGCCCTCTTTTGATAGATTAATCTCCGTCCTTACAATTTGGGACTCGACTTTTTTGGTTCGATCATTTTTGGTTACGACATCCTAACTCGTCTCGATTTATAGCTTCTGTTTGGTAGGAGAATTCGAGTAGATACCCTCCAGTTCGGTATCTTCATTTTTTTCTTATGCTCTCTTAAATCGACAATTGCGACATGGAACCGAGAAACTATTGGTCAGTTGGAACATCGGCTAACTAGTATCCATTCCCATATTCCTCAACTTCAAGTGCAGAAAATTTCAACTGAATTGTTTGTGGAAGAGAAAATTTCAACTGGATTATTCTTGATAAACAGAAACAATTACTTCTCTTTGCTGGCAATTATGTTGCTACCTCTCTTTCTGAGTGTAGGTCACTTTGGTCGTTACTGGCCGCTCTCAACTCATTACCATTTCCCATTCTGTTGGCGGGTGACTTTAATATGCTATTATTTCATGAGGTAAGATGGGTGAAAAACCTTTCACTGTTGACGTGGCCGTAGATGAGTTCCATTAATTTATCTTTTCTAATGATTTGGTTGATCTTGGCTTCTCGAGTGCGCTATTTTCTTGGAGCAACCAACAAAGTTGTCACCATCATATCCTGGAACGACTCGATCGGGAATTTGCTAATAATCACTGGTTAAATACTTTCCCTAAAACTCAAGTTCAACACTTGGGAAGGGTAGCTTCGGATCATTGCCCTCTTTTGATAGATTGATCTCCGTCCTTACAATTTGGGACTCGACTTTTTTGGTTCGATCATTTTTGGTTACGACATCCTAACTCGTCTCGATTTATAGCTTATGTTTGGTAGGAGAATTCGAGTAGATACCCTCCAGTTCGGTATCTTCATTTTTTCTTATGCTCTCTTAAATCGACAATTGCGACATGGAACCGAGAAACTATTGGTCAGTTGGAACATCGGCTAACTAGTATCCATTCCCATATTCCTCAACTTCAAGTGCAGAAAATTTCAACTGAATTGTTTGTGGAAGAGAAAATTTCAACTGAATTATTCTTGATAAACAGAAACAATTATTTCTCTTTGCTGGCAATTATGTTGCTACCTCTCTTTCTGAGCGTAGGTCACTTTGGTCGTTACTGGCCGCTCTCAACACATTACCATTTCCCATTCTGTTGGCGGGTGACTTTAATATGCTATTATTTCATGAGGTAAGATGGGTGGAAAACCTTTCACTGTTGACGTGGCCGTAGATGAGTTCCGTCAATTTATCTTTTCTAATGATTTGGTTGATCTTGGCTTCTCGAGTGCGCTATTTTCTTGGAGCAACCAACAAAGTTGTCACCATCATATCCTGGAACGACTCGATCGGGAATTTGCTAATAATCACTGGTTAAATACTTTCCCTAAAACTCAAGTTCAACACTTGGTAAGGGTAGCTTCGGATCATTGCCCTCTTTTGATAGATTGATCTCCGTCCTTACAATTTGGGACTCGACTTTTTTGGTTCGATCATTTTTGGTTACGACATCCTAACTCGTCTCGATTTATAACTTCTGTTTGGTAGGAGAATTCGAGTAGATACCCTCCAGTTCGGTATCTTCATTTTTTCTTATGCTCTCTTAAATCGACAATTGCGACATGGAACCGAGAAACTATTGGTCAGTTGGAACATCGGCTAACTAGTATCCATTGCCATATTCCTCAACTTCAAGTGCAGAAAATTTCAACTGAATTGTTTGTGGAAGAGAAAATTTCAACTGAATTATTCTTGATAAACAGAAACAATTACTTCTCTTTGCTGGCAATTATGTTGCTACCTCTCTTTCTGAGTGTAGGTCACTTTGGTCGTTACTGGCCGCTCTCAACTCATTACCATTTCCCATTCTTTTGGCGGGTGACTTTAATATACTATTATTTCATGAGGTAAGATGGGTGGAAAACCTTTCACTGTTGACGTGGCCGTAGATGAGTTCCGTCAATTTATCTTTTCTAATGATTTGGTTGATCTTGGCTTCTCGAGTGCGCTATTTTCTTGGAGCAACCAACAAAGTTGTCACCATCATATCCTAGAACGACTCGATCGGGAATTTGCTAATAATCACTGGTTAAATACTTTCCCTAAAACTCAAGTTCAACACTTGGAAAGGGTAGCTTCGGATCATTGCCCTCTTTTGATAGATTGATCTCCGTCCTTACAATTTGGGACTCGACTTTTTTGGTTCGATCATTTTTGGTTACGACATCCTAACTCGTCTCGATTTATAGCTTCTGTTTGGTAGGAGAATTCGAGTAGATACCCTCCAGTTCGATATCTTCATTTTTTCTTATGCTCTCTTAAATCGACAATTGCGACATGGAACCGAGAAACTATTGGTCAGTTGGAACATCGGCTAACTAGTATCCATTCCCATATTCCTCAACTTCAAGTGCAGAAAATTTCAACTGAATTGTTTATGGAAGAGAAAATTTCAACTGAATTATTCTTGATAAACAGAAACAATTACTTCCCTTTGATGGCAATTATGTTGCTACCTCTATTTCTGAGCGTAGGTCACTTTGGTCGTTACTGGCCGCTCTCAACTCATTACCATTTCCCATTCTGTTGGCGGGTGACTTTAATATGCTATTATTTCATGAGGTAAGATGGGTGGAAAACCTTTCACTATTGACGTGGCTGTAGATGAGTTCCGTCAATTTATCTTTTCTAATGATTTGGTTGATCTTGGCTTCTCGAGTGTGCTATTTTCTTGGAGCAACCAACAAAGTTGTCACCATCATATCCTGGAACGACTCGATCGGGAATTTGCTAATAATCACTGGGTAAATACTTTCCCTAAAACTCAAGTTCAACACTTGGGAAGGGTAGATTCGGATCATTGCCCTCTTTTGATAGATTGATCTCCGTCCTTACAATTTGGGACTCGACTTTTTTGGTTCGATCATTTTTGGTTACGACATCCTAACTCGTCTCGATTTATAGCTTCTGTTTGGTAGGAGAATTCGAGTAGATACCCTCCAGTTCGGTATCTTCATTTTTTCTTATGCTTTCTTAAATCGATAATTGCGACATGGAACCGAGAAACTATTGGTTAGTTGGAACATCGGCTAACTAGTATCCATTCTCATATTCCTCAACTTCAAGTGCAGAAAATTTCAACTGAATTATTTGTGGAAGAGAAAATTTCAACTGAATTATTCTTGATAAACAGAAACAATTACTTCTCTTTGCTGGCAATTATGTTACTACCTCTCTTTCTGAGCGTAGGTCACTTTGGTCGTTACTGGCCGCTCTCAACTCATTACCATTTCCCATTCTGTTGGCGGGTGACTTTAATATGCTATTATTTCATGAGGTAAGATGGGTGGAAAACCTTTCACTGTTGACGTAGCCGTAGATGAGTTCCGTCAATTTATCTTTTCTAATGATTTGGTTGATCTTGGCTTCTCGAGTGCGCTATTTTCTTGGAGCAACCAACAAAGTTGTCACCATCATATCCTGGAACGACTCGATCGGGAATTTGTTAATAATCACGGGTTAAATACTTTCCCTAAAACTCAAGTTCAACACTTGGGAAGGGTAGCTTCGGATCATTGCCCTCTTTTGATAGATTGATCTCCGTCCTTACAATTTGGGACTCGACTTTTTTGGTTCGATCATTTTTGGTTACGACATCCTAACTCGTCTCGATTTATAGCTTCTGTTTGGTAGGAGAACTCGAGTAGATACCCTCCAGTTCGGTATCTTCATTTTTTTTTATGCTCTCTTAAATCGACAATTGCGACATGAAACCGAGAAACTATTGGTCAGTTGGAACATCGGCTAACTAATATCCATTCCCATATTCCTCAACTTCAAGTGCAGAAAATTTCAACTGAATTGTTTGTGGAAGAGAAAATTTCAACTGAATTATTCTTGATAAACATAAACAATTACTTCTCTTTGCTGGCAATTATGTTGCTACCTCTCTTTCTGAGCGTAGGTCACTTTGGTCGTTACTGGCCGCTCTCAACTCATTACCATTTCCCATTCTGTTGGCGGGTGAATTTAATATGCTATTATTTCATGAGGTAAGATGGGTGGAAAACCTTTCACTGTTGACGTGGTCGTAGATGAGTTCCGTCAATTTATATTTTTTAATGATTTGGTTGATCTTGGCTTCTCGAGTGCGCTATTTTCTTGGAGCAACCAACAAAGTTGTCACCATCATATCCTGGAACGACTCGATCGGGAATTTGCTAATAATCACTGGTTAAATACTTTCCCTAAAACTCAAGTTCAACACTTGGGAAGGGTAGCTTCGGATCATTGCCCTCTTTTGATAGATTGATCTTCGTCCATACAATTTGGGACTCGACTTTTTTGATTCGATCATTTTTGGTTACGACATCCTAACTCGTCTCGATTTATAACTTCTGTTTAGTAGGAGAATTCGAGTAGATACCCTCCAGTTCGGTATCTTTATTTTTTCTTATGCTCTCTTAAATCGACAATTGCGACATGGAACCGAGAAACTATTGGTCAGTTGGAACATCGGCTAACTAGTATCCATTCCCATATTCCTCAACTTCAAGTGCAGAAAATTTCAACTGAATTGTTTGTGGAAGAGAAAATTTCAACTGAATTATTCTTGATAAACAGAAACAATTACTTCTCTTTACTGGCAATTATGTTGCTACCTCTCTTTCTGACCGTAGGTCACTTTGGTCGTTACTGGCCGCTCTCAACTCATTACCATTTCCCATTCTGTTGGCGGGTGACTTTAATATGCTATTATTTCATGAGGTAAGATGGGTGGAAAACCTTTCACTGTTGACGTGGCCGTAGATGAGTTCCGTCAATTTATCTTTTCTAATGATTTGGTTGATCTTGGCTTCTCGAGTGCGCTATTTTCTTGGAGCAACCAACAAAGTTGTCACCATCATATCCTGGAACGACTCGATCGGGAATTTGCTAATAATCACTGGTTAAATACTTTCCCTAAAACTCAAGTTCAACACTTGGGAAGGGTAGCTTCGGATTATTGCCCTCTTTTGATAGATTGATCTCCGTCCTTATAATTTGGGACTCGACTTTTTTGGTTCGATCATTTTTGGTTACGACATCCTAACTCGTCTCGATTTATAGCTTCTGTTTGGTAGGAGAATTCGAGTAGATACCCTCCAGTTCGGTATCTTTATTTTTTCTTATGCTCTCTTAAATCGACAATTGCGACATGGAACCGAGAAACTATTGGTCAGTTGGAACATCGGCTAACTAGTATCCATTCCCATATTCCTCAACTTCAAGTGCAGAAAATTTCAACTGAATTGTTTGTGGAAGAGAAAATTTCACCTGAATTATTCTTGATAAACAGAAACAATTACTTCTCTTTGCTGGCAATTATGTTGCTACCTCTCTTTCTGAGCGTAGGTCACTTTGGTCGTTACTGGCCGCTCTCAACTCATTATCATTTCCCATTCTGTTGGCGGGTGACTTTAATATGCTATTATTTCATGAGGTAAGATGGGTGGAAAACCTTTCACTGTTGACGTGGCCGTTGATGAGTTCCGTCAATTTATCATTTCTAATGATTTGGTTGATCTTGGCTTCTCGAGTGCGCTATTTTCTTGGAGCAACCAAGAAAGTTGTCACCATTATATCCTGGAACGACTCGATCGGGAATTTGCTAATAATCACTGGTTAAATACTTTCCCTAAAACTCAAGTTCAACACTTGGGAAGGGTAGCTTCGGATCATTGCCCTCTTTTGATAGATTGATCTCCGTCCTTACAATTTGGGACTCGACTTTTTTGGTTCGATCATTTTTGGTTACGACATCCTAACTCGTCTCGATTTATAGCTTCTGTTTGGTAGGAGAATTCGAGTAGATACCCTCCAGTTCGGTATCTTCATTTTTTCTTATGCTCTCTTAAATCGATAATTGCGACATGGAACCGAGAAACTATTGGTCAGTTGGAACATCGGCTAACTAGTATCCATTCCCATATTCCTCAACTTCAAGTGCAGAAAATTTCAACTGAATTGTTTGTGGAAGAGAAAATTTCAACTGAATTATTCTTGATAAACAGAAACAATTACTTCTCTTTGCTGGCAATTATGTTGCTACCTCTCTTTCTGAGCGTAGGTCACTTTGGTCGTTACTGGCCGCTCTCAACTCATTACCATTTCCCATTCTGTTGGTGGGTGACTTTAATATGCTATTATTTCATGAGCTAAGATGGGTGGAAAACCTTTCACTGTTGACGTGGCCATAGATGAGTTCCGTCAATTTATCTTTTCTAATGATTTGGTTGATCTTGGCTTCTCGAGTGCGCTATTTTCTTGGAGCAACCAACAAAGTTGTCACCATCATATCCTGGAACGACTCGATCGAGAATTTGCTAATAATCACTGGTTAAATACTTTCCCTAAAACTCAAGTTCAACACTTGGGAAGGGTAGCTTCGGATCATTGCCCTCTTTTGATATATTGATCTCCGTCCTTACAATTTGGGACTCGACTTTTTTGGTTCGATCATTTTTGGTTACGACATCTTTACTCGTCTTGATTTATAGCTTCTGTTTGGTAGGAGAATTCGAGTAGATATCCTCCAGTTCGGTATCTTCATTTTTTCTTATGCTCTCTTAAATCGACAATTGCGACATGGAACCGAGAAACTATTGGTCAGTTGGAACATCGGCTAACTAGTATCCATTCCCATATTCCTCAACTTCAAGTGCAAAAAATTTCAACTGAATTGTTTGTGGAAGAGAAAATTTCAACTGAATTATTCTTGATAAACAGAAACAATTACTTCTCTTTGCTGGCAATTATGTTGCTACCTCTCTTTCTGAGCGTAGGTCACTTTGGTCGTTACTGGCCGCTCTCAACTCATTACCATTTCCCATTCTGTTGGCGGGTGACTTTAATATGCTATTATTTCATGAGGTATGATGGGTGGAAAACCTTTCATTGTTGAAGTGGCCGTAGATGAGTTCCGTCAATTTATCTTTTATAATGATTTGGTTGATCTTGGCTTCTCAAGTGCGCTATTTTCTTGGAGCAACCAACAAAGTTGTCACCATCATATCCTGGAACGACTCGATCGGGAATTTGCTAATAATCACTGGTTAAATACTTTCCCTAAAACTCAAGTTCAACACTTGGGAAGGGTAGCTTCGGATCATTGCCCTCTTTTGATAGATTGATCTCCGTCCTTACAATTTGGGACTCGACTTTTTTGGTTCGATCATTTTTGGTTACGACATCCTAACTCGTCTCGATTTATAGCTTCTGTTTGGTAGGAGAATTCGAGTAGATACCCTCCAGTTCGGCATCTTCATTTTTTCTTATGCTCTCTTAAATCGACAATTGCGACATGGAACCGAGAAACTATTGGTCAGTTGGAACATCGGCTAAGTAGTATCCATTCCCACATTCCTCAACTTCAAGTGCAGAAAATTTCAACTGAATTGTTTGTGGAAGAGAATCATCAACTTCGTCAGCTGATAGCATCCTACCATAATTATTAAAGCTTAATTGAACTCAAATGGAGGCAAAAATGTTGAGTTCAATGGTTACAAGAAGGAGATAGGAATACAAAGTTTTTTAATCGATCCACCATCATTCGGCGAAAGTATAATTGTATTTATTCTTTATGTGACGGGGAGCATGATGCCACAACTGATCTAGAAGGTATGAAAGTTATTTTCATACGATACTTTAAGTCCAAATGGCAGTCCCCTGGGGGTTGAGTGATGAGGCCTTACTGGACCCAGTCCCTCCTATCATTTTCTGTGGAGGACAACAGTAGGCCTATTGAAACATGTTTCCTCCTCTGAAATCAAAGGTACCCTTTGTGGTATGGCTCATAACAAAGCGCCAGGTTCAGACAGATATATAGCTGATTTTTACATTACCAATTGGCATATCATTGGAGGGAAAGTGACTAATGCTATCAAGGAATTCTTTCTCACCAATCACATGCCTACATAATGAAAGACTATGTTTATTGTTTTTACTTCCTAAAATGGTTGAAGCTTCTAGACCGGAACATTATCATCCAATTAGCTTATGCACGGTATTGTATAAAATTGTTGCAAAGCTCCTCATTAATCGGCTATAGCTAGTTATGCCAAAACTAATTACAAATGAGCAATCTGCTTTCATTAAAGGGCGAAATATTTCTGAGAATATTATGCTCGCATAAGAGATTCTTCATTCCATGGAATATTGACACCTCAACAAGCATATGTTGGCTTTCAAATTAGACATGGCTTTGGCCTATGATCGTATGAATTGGGAGTTTCTTTATCGGGTACTCTGTCGTTATGGATTTGCCACTCAATGGATATCTTGGATTCAAGCTTGCATCAGCTCTCCTTCGTTCTCTATTTTACTCAATGGTACTCCATCACCTTGGTTTAATTCTGAGAGAGGGCTTCGTCAGGGGGACCCCCTTTCACCTTACTTGTTTATTCTTGGGGCAAATGTCCTTAACCGCAACATTATTCAAGCTCAAGAATACGATCACCTTGTGGGGATTAAGGCCAAGAGGAATGCAAATCCTCTTAGGGCGTTATCCTTTGCCGATGACATGTTGGTGTTTTCTCGAGACTCTTCGGCGCATATTGAAACAATGTTTCGTATTTTCCTCTGATATGAGAATGCTTCCGGTCAAGCTATTAATTTCGCCAAGTCTTCAGTGATTTGTGGAAAAAATGTGTCTCACTTAACGTCATCTGCTATCTTCACATTATGGGATTAAGGAGTGTATGAGACATCTTCAATACCTCAGCATACCGATCTCGGGTAAGCAGCTATTTGCTAAGGATTTGATGGGAATTGTTTCAAAGGTGCTCACTAAATTGACTGGATGGAAAGCCTGATCCTTATCTTTTTTTGATCGGATTACCTTGATCAAATACACATTATCTGTTATTCCACTGTTTCTCTTTTCTCACAGTTGGGTACCAACTTCTCTCACATCCCTTGTTAAGAAAGAATTGTGTCGGTTTTTATGGCCTAAATCTTCCACGATGAATGGTCTTCATCTGATTAACTGGGCTACCGTTTGTTAGCCGGTGGCACTTGGGGGGCTTGGTGTTCGTCAATTGGATAAATTTCAGCTAGTTGTTATGATCAAATGGATTTTTGATATGCTTAACGATCCACATAGCTTATGGCGGTGTTTTTGTTTTGACAAATACAAGTTGTCTAACAACTTGTGGGATTGGCACTCTAGTAAACAATGCTCATGGCTTTGGCCAGCGTTGAGACCTGGATTACCTTATGTTAAAGCGCACCCCATTCACTTGGTCTGGAAAACGGCTTCGTTCAACTTATGGACTGTTGCTTGAGCGAGCCAAATTCCTTTTGCTTTTCTCCCCATTACTCTCAATATGTAACTAACTGAGGGGTTAGTCTTGATTTCTGACTTGATGCTAGCGGATGGAATCTAGAATCAAGAGCTGGTTCTAGACATCTTCTCTTCATATTGGAGCAGTATTATTATCTCAATTCTCATTTTTTCCAACACACCAAGATGGCCGTTGATTTGGGCCCCAACTGGGAAAGCAATGGTCACTATTCGTGAAGCTTATACTCTAGTTACATCTGGTGAGCTACCTCTGATTATCAGGCCTTGGCAGGCACTTTAGAAAGCTGATGCTTCTCCTAGAGTTCAATGCTTTGGGTGAAAATTGTTCCACAAAAACCTACCCACCAAAGAATACCTACATCGCATTGGCTTCCAAATTTCAGTACTTGCTTGGCCATGGTACCTTTTTGAGGTTGAGAACATTAACCATGTTTTGTTTATGTGTGAGTATGATCAGGTGGTTTGGAATTGCGTATTCAACAAAGGTCAAATTGATTTCCCCGTTATTTCAAACCTGGGTGAACTTATCCGACAGGTTAATTCCTTCCCTCTTCTTAGCCCAAGTACAAATCGTCGATTGCTTGGATTTATGCTGACAACCTTATGGGCCATTTGAAAGAGTCGAAACACGTTGGTTTTTGAAGGTTGCATGAAACATTTTGATTGTGTGGGTCATCGTATCTTTAATTTACTCTTATGTGGCGAACAATAATCTCGGTCGAACTCAGCAGAGGTTGCGGAGGACTACCTTTGTTGGTGTCCAATGGGAACCCCCACCAACTGGGTCATATCTCTTAACTTTGATGGTTCGGTGCATCCCCTCTTGTCTTGTTCTGGCTATGGTTTTGTCGTTCGTGATACTACAGGTTCTCTATTACTAGTTGGTTGTAGGCCTCTTCATACTACTTCTTCCTTTGTCGCGAAGAAGCTAGCCCTACTATTTGGGCTTCAATGTTATTCGTCTTACTTTGCCCCACAACCGGTCCGGATTGAGGGAGATTCCCAGGTCGTTATAAATTCATTGCAAAATCTTGATTTTGGTGATCCAGTTATGCATAAATGTCGGTCTCTTTTTAGCCATACTTCTTATGGGCAGATCGGACACATATATCGGGAGGCAAATCAAATTGCTTACTTCCTAGCTAACTATGGCTGCCATATGGCTCAGAGCCACTTACTATGGGACACTTCTCTTCAGGAGTTTCGACATATACTGCTTCAGGATCGGGCGAGGACCTACTGGCTTCGTCTTATCCACAATCCTGGCTGAGTTGGTAAAGGGTGTGATGTTGTGTTTTTCTTTTTGGTTTTAGTGTAGTTTTGTCTACCAACAAAATAAAACTCAGTTTGCTGGAGTGCCCCCTCATGGAGGACTATCGACGTCTTCATCGCCTCTTCGGGGATCATCGAGTGACTCATGTTTTTCGAGAAGGCAAAGGTGTAGCTGATTGGCTTGCTGGGATGGCACTTCATCGAGGTGTGTGACGAAGTTTGGTTCTATGGTTTTCATGTTCCACTACGTGATTTGGCTCTATAGGATGTTAGCATATGCCTGTTGTTGAGGAGACAAGGGCTTGTCCCTACCCCAAGTGTTGTTTTTCTTCTCGGTCGTTGTAGTGTATCTTGATTATCAAAAAAATACCTGAGGTTGCAATCAATGATTTGACCATTCCCACTTATTACCTATAGGGTCCACTACTTCATAGACTTTCATGTGGGACCCACATTGCTACTTTAGACTCCAAGCTTTTTTTTTATCGGTTTACTTCATGATAGTTGAGTATGGTCATATGACAACACTTCTTTAAGGGAGGAGAGCACAACACGTATATTAAGGGAGGCCACCTCATTCCCCTTACCGGTGTGGGACTAACCGTTCAACATCCGCCCGTACACAGAGCGCAATTAATGTTAGCGGGTGGGACGTGGCCACTCGAGAGATGCTCCCGAAACGGGCCTAGTTCTAATACCATGTGACAACACCCGGAGTGCTCCAAACAGCCGATGTTATGAAGGGAGGAGAGCATGGCGGATATATTAAAAAGAGGTTGCCCCGCTTCCCTTATTGATATAGGATGAGCTGTTCAACACCCGTCCACACGCAAAGCATGTTTCAATGTTAGTGGGTGTGATGAGGCCACTCAGGAGACGCTCCCGAAAGGAGCCCAACTTATATACCATGTGGCAACACCCGAGTGCTCCAAAAGGCCAACCTATTGAAAGGAGGAGAGTAAAGAGGGTATATTAAGAGATGGCACCCCATTCCCCTTACCGATGTGGGACTAAACGTTCAACAAGTCCAATCACTTATTGCCACAATAGTTGTTGGAGCCCGTGGCTCCAATTGGAGCTGAGTATTATTCTCTTTTTGGGGGCGTAAACTACACTTCACCCTTCTGAAGTTCAGCACAAAATCACCTAACCCCGCTATAGTCAATAAATTACATTTTGCCTCCTTTAATTTTAGTTTTAATTGGATGGAAATTACCAAAATAGGAAATTTAGTAGTCGACAAAAGGAAATTGTGCTAACTTTTAAAACTATAGGGACCGATTTGGAATAAATAAAAACTTCAAGGGTTAAATGATTTCGGCCTAAAATTCAGGGGGTAAAGTGTAATTTATCTTTTTTTAATAATTTTATTTTTACTCAAGACAGAGGTAGCAATGTCTATTGTTTTGGTTTGTGTCATAACAGCCTTCTCTTTATACATTAACTTATCAAATTTTGGGGCTTAGTGATAGGTCCCTAACAAAAGTACTGACTTATAATAAGTTTCCCTACAAGTCCTGTATTGCATTAGGTCCCTCCCAATAACCTGTTGATCCAAAAAAAAATCAACAATACATTGTCGAAGTTCATCAAATTTGCATTCCTACCATCATCTGAACCCGAACCTTTCTTGCACAAAAAAACAATTTGAAATCACTCCAAACCGTCAATTTAAAATCACAAAACAATCTAAAACTTTTTTATATATTTTTTCATTAAAAAGAACATTCTGTCAATCAAACAAATAGTTACTATTTCTTACCAGATTGTCAGTCTTTATGTGAGATAGAATCGGCATAATTTTGCAATTAAATACATTTTTTATCGCAAAAAAATCATATTGTGGTTAGATATGTAGAAATACTATTTAACAGATATATATTTTAACAAATTGTTACATGACAGATTGAAGATATATTGTAATCAGATGCATATACATATTATTGTAATCAGATGCATATACATATTATTTATAATAAGCTATAATCAATCTATAATTAATTCATGTTATCCTATCAAATTGTTACTCTTTATACGTATAGGTAAAATTGCCATTTAAAAAGCTTTGTTATTACCTAGGCGTGGCAGAAGGATCTTGCGCTCACCAAAGTCCAACAACAAAGACCTAACACTAACTACAAACTTTATCCTTCCTTAACAATATATTATAAACTTTCGAAAGACCTAACACCAATTACCCATAAAACTAATTTTGGATCTAACAAACTTGACCTTGTTGTAAGGACTTGAATTTCAGAAAGTCCTGCAATCTTTATAAAGTAAAAGATAAATCCCCCTAGGGAAACTTCCGAGTGGATCGGTGGCCGTTCTCGGAGGGATTACTCCGAGCCCGAAGTGGGTCCATTGCCCGAAAGGTTTTAGGGACACCCGCCAATCTAAAAAATATAACAGATAAACTATGAAGTATGGTTGAACATGATTACCCAAAAAGAAAAAAGAAAAAAGTGTATGGTTGAACATGTCCCACTGAGCTTGATTCATGCTCAAAAAATTCTGATGAAGCTGCCCTTAAGGAATCTCAAGCCAAGGCCAAGCAGGATTTAGCTTAATTCTATCATAATTTTCATATATAGTTTCATCGATAAATATAAGATGTCATCGGTCTCTCAGACTGACATAGATTACATCCATAACGACCGCCTATTTACAATACACAGACATGTAGAACATCAGGGCAGACTAAAGCATCAAACATACAAAGAACACAGCTACATCCTTCATGAGGTCAAACAACTGCAGCCCACTCTCAGCATGACCCTCAAGCCTCTACATCACCTTCCTGTTGAACAAAGCCGTCGCAACAACAAACAGATCACACACGGTTGGTGGAAACAGCAGTTCGAACGTACAATGGAAGAGAGGAGAAATACACACAAGTCACGATCATATATGCAATGCCGTTGGCTCACTTACCTATGAGACGACAGACAGTTCTTGGTTCAATACCGATCATCATCAGAAATAGTATAATGGTTACTCCAGGGCTTTGATTCCTTTCCAGACGCCACCTCCTCTAAGATCGTCTTTCTGTTGTTCACGTGTTTTGATACCCTTTCAGCCTGCAAAACGCATGAAAATCGGCGCAAAAACTTTCATCATCTGAAGAGGGTCGAAAGACGTACTGCCGAGCTATTTGATAATGGCTCATTACATCTATAGATGTAGGCAAAGAAGCTCATAGTTGCAAATCAATGCTTTAAACGCATGCACACACTAATCTGAAGTGCACTTCTCATCAAAGAAAAAATAACATATATGGAACTTGAACCCCAAAATTATGTCATTTGCATCGGCATACCTTGCCTATTAGCTTCTCAAATGCTTCAGGTCCATTTTCTTCAATGTATCTCTCTGCAGCTGATAAAATATCATCTGGCTTACTGAAGGCGTCCTTCGTTCGTGGAACATAATCGATGTTCGTCTGTTGATTCATGAATAACGGCCTCACAAAATGCTGATAAACATATGCAGCACCAGTGAAGTAGGGCAAGACCAACCAACAGTTGAAGATCAGTTTTGCATAAGGCCAAAAAGGAAGCCTGCGACAGGTATGCCAGTGGAGATTTATTAAGCATAAGTGTCACTCATGGATGTGGTGTAATATAAAGTACAAGCTGATGATTGAAACCAATTTTCATGAATTGTGAATGTTATTTTTCATGGGACCCACACAAACGTATATTAAAGAAAAGGAGCATACCAAGGTTTGGAGTTTCGGTTGAAAGTGATCCATCTCGGCCGTAACCGATCACTGATCCCCCTGTTTCACCCTCCCCCTGCTTCAGCCGAGGATTGGCCCGGATCGGGTGGGTTTCTACTGGTTTTAAGGTTGAAACCCACCCGTGCCGGGCGAAGCTTATTGGAAGGTCTGTTATATGGGCTATGTGCCCATTTCCATTCTTTTGAGCTGAGGGTCTTTTTTTGTTTTTTAGAAATCTTCTACACCATTTCTCTTCCTTGGAGGCTGAATCAGAGACAATTCGGCCAGATTCTCATCGGAAACAAAGAGTTGAGCAAAAACCTTTTCTCGACAAACTCCTAGTCGAACTTGACTAACACGACACAAGTGTGCGTAGTGCACGATCGTCGTGCCTCGGTACTCCTCGCCTCGGTGCTATCAGGCTTCACATATCACATGTAGAGATCTACACGTCGCGCATGGCTTTTCCTTTAGCTGCACTCGTGCTTCGCATTTTGATGCGCCTTGTTCTTCAAGGAATCACGCTTGTGCTTCACACTGCGCCTTGCACTTTATTAGTTGCACTTGTGCTTCACACTATGTCTTGCTCTTCATTAAGCCGCACATTTTGCTTCACACTATGCTCTTCACCGAGTTGAGCCTACGGTAACACTTTGCAATCCTACCCCACTAGTTGCATTGTCAACCTCTTCAGCTTACTGCCCAGCTTTTCTTAGACTTAGCACTTTGGCCACTACTTCTTGACTTCTTCAGCTATCTTCCATGAGTTGTTATGCTTCCTCCAAGATTTCCAATTTTTTTCATTGGCAATATATTGCTCCGTCTTTCTCCATGCGATATATTGTTCCTTGAGTTCCACTTTTGCTTCTACTCCCTTTGCAAACTCAGTGTGGATCCCCATCTTGAGTTTGAGGGGAAAAAAAAGTGGGTGGGGTGGGAGGGGGTGGGGGGGTTAAGAGTATGTATGTTTTTTTTCATGTCTTTACATTACAGTTATTTCCCTTTTACATTTATGTGGCATTCTCACCAATAGGTGATCACACCCTATATAACTTGCATATAATGTCACCTTGGTGCCCTAATACATTGAGCATTGTCCATGAGGCATTCTCCCTATGGTATGACCTTTGGGCAAGTTAAGCTTCCTCCCATGGTAACAGTGCCAAAAGGTGCCTCGTCGTTCAATAGATTAGTAAATCTGTCATGTAAAAAGGCAACTGTTCCAAAATGAAACTTGTCATTCATTGGATTCAAGTTTAAAGCTATTGTAAATAGTAACTTGACCCTTATAATGGAGGTAGCAAAGACATATATTATTTGCAATTATTAGGAACCTAATTTTGTCATTGTATAAACAAGCAAAAAAATCATAATAATGAAAGTTCCAGAAGCATAAGAAGAATAACAGAAAATAATTAATGAGAACAATTAAGCTGCATAACGTCACAAAATTGCGAGCAACTTCGGACTGTAAGTTACCATTCAATTACTTTTGCAAAAGTAAGCTCAAAAAGTGTGATTAGAGAATATAACACCCAATAAGTGAGCCATTGCTGGTCATCAACAGGAGATTTCGTTTCAATTGCCTTAATTGAAGCATACCTGTCAAAATCGCAAAAGCTTAAGGGGTTCTCACTCCAAGTAGAACTAATAAAAAGAAAACAAGAAATTTATGCAGCTTGCAAAGATGAGCATTTCAGATGCCACTTACAGAGGATAAACAAGTGTAATGAAAGGCCTGCAAATAAAACACAGGAAAATAATGTAAAAAATGTAAGAAAATCAAAATGAAGAATTGCAGAAAGTACTTCTAAAGCACGATGAGTAAAAATTGAAGAAAATCAATAGGATGTCCGCTTCCATAAAAACCATAGAACTAAAATACATCATCTTAGACAAAGGAAGAAAGCTTTTAACTTAGACAAGGAGAATCCAAACTGTCGAGAAGAATATGAAGATTCAACTAAGAGTATAACATCGGTCTAATAGCAAGCCAACATAAGATTATAAGAAACCTATATTCAACAACCAGATGGAGATATAATCAACACAAATTTGATTTTTTTTTTCCAGCATCAAATCAAATGAAATAACCACCGATATCTCCATAATGTGGCAACGGAAATTGGATTCAGCAAATCAGGATAATTAGGACAATCAGTTTCCTTCATGAAATTTTCTTAGCACCAATAAATTAGTATTCAGAATGTCAGTGCAGTAATTTCATAAAAAAATGCAGCAAAGATAGAATCATATATGTTTTGGTAAAGAGAGTTGCTAAATGACAGCAAAAATATGTAAAAAACAGCAAACGAAATCTGTACGTATACTATTTTGACTAGTCGCACTGGAAAAATGCAGGGAGAGCAACAAATCAGACAAAATAGACAGAGAGAATAGACTAAGAAAAATACAGATTGAGAAAGAGATTAAATATTAGATATGAGAAAAGGAGAGACAGATGAGAGCACAAAATGAATTCCTTTATTTGAACCCCAATGTTGCGATCCGATGGAATCAGTTAAAGGTGATCTGCGGGATGAAGGAAAAAGAACCGATCCTTATGTGGGAAAAGATACTAGGTTACGAGAGAAGCTCCTGCCCGACCAAAGTTGAATGACAGATCGTGGAGCTAAAAGGCTGTATCGACCCGTTCAATTCAAAACGGATTATATCCAATTAAATAAAAAATGATCAAATTTGATATTATATGAAAATAAAATTCTTTTATTCCATGGATGGATTCGGTCGCTCTCCTTCCATTTCAAAAGTGAGGCTTTGCGTTTTTGCTTTCGAGGGTTTCCTTGACCCTAACATATTCAAGCAAGCTTACAATTTTTCTCCCGGTTTCGCTTTAGCTTCCAGAGGCGATCCTATGATGTTTTTGTCATTGAAGTTGCGTTTCGTCACCCTAGCCTAAGAAAGAAGTCGCTTGCAAAAAGTAAAGAATCACAGTGAAGTGACAAACTGGAATCTTCTTCCTCTCTTCCTACCATCCACGTAGGAATGAATTTTAGACAGACTAAGAGGCAGACTCTTCTAGCTGATTTCTTTCGACTTTGGCCCCTAATCGAAAACTTGCTGGTGAGACTCCCTGACTACAAACAAGGTTCTTTGAGGTGTGGCCCTTCCTTTCTTTAGTCGCCCACATAGACAAACTTACAGTATTGCTCTCCCTGTGGTCTGGATTCAAAATTGCTCTGGCTTGACGATAGAAGATTTCCTCTTGTACAGTGGGTTTCTTGTTTATTGCAGCTTCAGACTTATTTTCTAGTCAATTTTTAGAGTGAATTAGGAGCCTTACTTTAGTAGGGAAGCTATTTAAAGTGTCCAAGTTTAGTAGTGGTATTGGGTTAGAAACAATCAATCTAGATTTGATTTTGGGATGGTTTTAAGAGTCTTTATACACACATGTAAAGCGAGTTTCAAATGATCATCGATTTAGGATTGAAATTTCAGAGGTTTCTCCTCTTTTCCAAAGAGTGATTAAGATTTCTTCTTAATTCCTAGGTGTGATGCCTTGGAAATTCCTTATGCAACACCTTTGCCCATCCTAAAAAAGTGATCTAGTAGCTATTCTTCTTGTCCTATCCATGATAAGTGTTTTTTATTTAATTTTTTTTTATAGTTATCCTTAATTTCTGCATCTAAATGAGTCAAATCCTCTAGTCCGATTATACTAACCTCATTTCAAAGGGCAGATTTCTTCTAAAAATCCTCAATTACGCACAAGACCCTTTCAGATCCATAGTCATCTCAATAATAGACACCTTCTAGACTACTACTTAGTAGGGGTGTGCATCGGTTTGAAACCGACCTATTTAGGCAAAACCCAAACCGATCCAACCTAGGTCGGTTTTGAGAATTTGGAATCCGATCCAAACCGATTGAGACTAGAATCCAATCCAATCCAATCCAATTAAAGTCGGTTTGGATTGGATTGGATGGTCGGTTTGGGCTTTGGCCCATATGCTTACTATTTTTATTTTTTTTTATTTGGACATAGTTTCAACTTTAAAATGATTATTTCAAAAATTATAAAATGATACTACATTACTTACCAAAATACCAAGTTATCAACAACAATACCATTATGTCCACAATATTCATATCCATTAAATATTAAAAACTACAAAGTACAGTGTTAACAATTAAACAAAAGTTTACAACAGTTACCACTAAATTAGTAAATTATAAACCGGAGTCCGGTTCGGTTCGGTTCGGTTTAGGTCGGTTTTTAATTGATAAATCCGATAACCGATCCAATCATATCGGTTTTGAGAAATCCTGATCCAATCCGATCCGTTGAGTGTGTCGAAACCGATCAAATTCGGTCGGTTTGGTTTGGTTCGGTCAGTTTGGTTTGGATCCTGCACACCCCTACTACTTAGAATCCCAAAACTTCTATCTCTGTGCAATTTTGTATCAAACTGAGACCTAGTTACACTTCAAAATTTCTGTAACAAGTTGCATCCAAACCCAAATATGGCGAAGTCATTTCTCTCATGCATCAGTTTGGTATCAAAGTATGACTTTTCTTCAAGAAGAAGCTAATTATTGCTTGAAAACAAGAAGTACTTTCGTACAACAAAGTTTAAGGAAATTGCATCCATATTGGATAAAGGTTAGGCAAACCCCAATTTGTGTATCAAAGGCTGAAGTTCAATTTGGGGGTCGAGACACTATATCAGCTAAGTAACATAATTAAGAAATTAAAAAAGGTGAGGGCAAAGGCAGATTCTTTCACTAGACCATACTCAGGTTTAGAGAAAGGTATAATGCAAACCACTTTTACAAAACAGAGTCCCTTAGGGCTAAAACGTGGTATATTTGTCGTGTTGATGCCAGTGAATACACAGTAATCTTAGTCATCCAAGATGACGGTTTCAACTAATGAGAACTTGCCCATAGAGTAGAGAAGAAGAGGAAGGAATACGAAAGTTGTTGAGTCTGCTTGGAGTAGTTAGAAAAAATTATGGCATTTCTCTCTATCCAAGTTTCTCATAGCAAGGTTGTGGAATCTATGACTTGGTCTTTCTTCTTTGACCTACTGATCATGAGCTCTCTCTAGACCATAGAGATTTAATAGTTCTAGGGAAACCTCTATTACCATGGATTCGCATATACATGATCTCCCAGAGGGTGAATCACTGTGAATTTGCGGAATAGATTAACAATAGTCTTGGCCTTCAAACATACAAGGCGGGATTGATTCAACCAAATGCATAGCTGGTCTAGGTTGTCGACTGTAAGGTATTATCTCAAGTGAGCAGTCATAGGATCTTAGTGGGAGATAGAAAACTCCGGAGTTGTCTGTAGAATAGCCATGTATCACCACAAAAAGGGAGGATATTATAGAGGGATTTGAAAGAATAAGTTTTGTTGTTCTCAAAGATCTGATCTTCACTGACGGATGGAAGTAACTTTATCCTATGTTGAGCAAAGTAAAGGCCACCCGAAGTAGATCACTAGTTAAAGCTATTTTGAATTTTGGTGTGCATTGAACCTTATTAGAGATACTTGTATGTATCTCATGTATATGTAGGCTAGTGAAAGGGCGAATACACTTGTATTTGGTGGACTCACACCACCACTTGATATATTGGGTCATTGCCCCCATGTATTACAACCGAGCATTCTACAAACCCTAGTATGGTATTAGAGCTACTTTCGTCGCCATGGATCAACCGATTCAAGCCTCAAACCCATTTGTGAGCTCGCCAACTCCTTTTCAGTGATTGCTAAGAGCTATTTGACGAGCATTTGTGAGCTTCAACCCCCTTTGTGCGATTGCCCCTAGGTGATTTGCATTGGTTGTGACTCCCATGCAAGACTCAAATGGAGCACATCAATTGTTTGGTGAAATGGCCAAGTGTCGCGATTATTACCTTCCATTTCTATATTTAGTCGTTCAAGCTTCGATCTCGAGTCAGGCCTTTGTTTTGCGTCATCTTCTGCATCACGCTTCACCACATCTCCGTTTCGTGCATCGCACATCATTACTCGCACGCATTACCCACACAACTTGCTCGCAAACAACATTGTTCACATGCCTTGCTCGCCTAAGCACGAATCTTCTGTGTAATGGCATCGTTGTCTGAAGCCCATGGTGTGTCCTATGGTTGAAACTTCCTCTCAAATATAGACATCCAGCTCTCCAATGTTGGGCCCATTTGGCCAGTTACAGTTCAAGATATTTTGATCAGTTGCGACATGTGGGGCGACATCAACGACACTGATCCAGAGCCGAAATATCTTTGTGCATCTATCTCCACGGGTACCACCAGGTCCATCACGACTACTGTTGGTCATGGTTCAACTACTGCAGTCTGCACTGGATGTTGGCATGCTCTACTTCTGTTGAGTGGCTTCGACTCCACAATAGGCTCTGCTCTTACATGATGTATTTTCAAGCTCAGGTCATCTTTTTGCACTCACACGACGAACTTTCCAAGGGCTCATGACAAATGCTTGTACCTCGCACTTTTCGTACAGCGTAGTGCAGCGCAAGAGTACCAGCTGCTATGTCGCTGTCATGGCGCTCAGCATGTGAGTGATCCGTTCAAAAGTTTTTGGCATGAGCTTTCAACCATGGAACATGAGCTTGAACCAATTCTTCCTTCCTCGGTTCAGCTCGAGTACCAACAGTACTGTGATCGTTGTCAACTCCATCGATTATTTGGTTCCTATTGTGCCTTCGTCATGAGTTCGAGCCTCTTCAAGGACAGCTACTCGATCGGGATCCTCGGCCTCACATGGAGATCACTCTTTCATAGCTTGTGGCGCAAGAGACTCGTATGCACACCCTGATCAGATTCTGATCCATCTGCTACCACCGAATCAAAGGCGGTTCTTATGTCAGCTGCTTCTCACCCTCCAGCTAGATCACAGCCCGACACTCGTGCACCCATTGATTACTACTATCGATATCCAGGACTTCCGAATGTGGGATGCACCAAGGGGCTGAAGAAGCAGCAATCATGTCCCTCAATTGATCAGACTTGCACCCCATGATCTAATGTTGATGCCACCTACCCAGAGGTGTCACCCTACTCTTCGTCTTAGCAACCTTCCATAGAGCAGCTTGCCCAGTGGATGCATGATGTCCGTCCAATGCTTTACCACGGGTTCTTGCGACACCGCTTACGTCAATTGTCACCTCTGGTATCTCTTGGATGTTAGATTTTGGAGTTACCCAACATATGACATATGATGCCTCCACTCTCACTGATCGCACCTCCGTCCCTTCTTTGCACATTCAAACTGTCGACTGGTTTATTTTACCTATATTGCAGTGTCCTATTACCTCTTGCTCCGGCCCTAGTGGTAGACTGACATTACGTGCGTTCTCTATGTTCCAAAAATATACATGAACCTCACTTTTGCTAGCTAATAGTCTGAATTGAGAGGCTATTGTAAGACTGGTCGTAAGCACTATTGAAGAGGTTTGGCAAGAGATAAGAAAGTGTGCGGGCGTGCGGGCGTGTGTGTGTGTGTGTGTGTGTGTGTGTGTGTGTGTCCCATTGATTACTACTATCGATATCCAGGACTTCCGAATGTGGGATGCACCAAGGGGCTGAAGAAGCAGCAATCATGTCCCTCAATTGATCAGACTTGCACCCCATGATCTAATGTTGATGCCACCTACCCAGAGGTGTCACCCTACTCTTCGTCTTAGCAACCTTCCATAGAGCAGCTTGCCCAGCGGATGCATGATGTCCGTCCAACACTTTACCACGGGTTCTTGCGACACCGCTTACGTCAATTGTCGCCTCTGGTATCTCTTGGATGTTAGACTTTGGAGTTACCCAACATATGACATATGATGCCTCCACTCTCACTGATCGCACCTCCGTCCCTTCTTTGCACATTCAAACTGTCGACTGGTCTATTTTACCTATATTGCAGTGTCCTATTACCTCTTGCTCCGGCCCTAGTGATAGACTGACATTACGTGCGTTCTCTATGTTCCAAAATTATCCATGAACCTCGCTTTTGCCAGCTAATAGTCTGAATTGAGAGGCTATTGTAAGACTGGTCGTAAGCACTATTGAAGAGGTTTGGCAAGAGATAAGTGTGTGTGTATGTGTGTGCGTGTGTGTGCGTGTGTGTGTGTGTGCGCATGCGTGTGTGTGTGTGGAGTTTCCATCACCATTTGCCTGGTAAGCAGCCGATTTCTAATTTATTAGGTTAAAACCCGCTTCGAGTTTGTTTGTTCCTTTCAAGCAGAAATTACTTCCATTGTGTGACAGAAGTTTTATACCTTTTAATCAACAACTGACTAGAAGAAACTGAAACAGGGTCAATCTAGTGAAGAAGGGGAGTGATTAAAGAATCTCCAAATACGTCACTATGTGATTTCCCAAAAATCTTACATAAAAATATAAAACAAGACAAACCCACGAAAATACTTGGATTAAATCACATAAAATATGTGATTTAGATTAAAAGGAAAAACACAGATTACACTGAAATAAGGAAGAAAAAAAAAGCATTCCTCAAAATTTCGGATCAAGCAAGGTAAAGGAACAACAAAACCCTAAAAATTTATATGCATCAAATTACCGGAGAAAAAAAAAACTTTGGTAAATTAGGGGAAGAAAGATCACGAGAGTGGGGGGGGGGGGGGGGGGGAACGGATGCATACCCGGCAAGAACATCGAAGTTTTTGGCCACGACCTTGAGAAAAGATCCGGAGCCCATTCCCTTTCTTCGATCTCAAACCCTCTCTCTCTCTCTCTCTCTCTCTCTCTCTCTCTCCCCTTCCGATATCACAAATCTCCAACACAAAAGCGTTCGCTGCGATCTGGCAGGAGATTTCGCGTAAAATATTTATCAGCACTACAGGTGTCCCCTTCACAAAATCTTTTCATTAAAAAATAAAACTCCTGTTGTCACAATAAAGAGCAGTCGGTGCAGATATTTCAACCCCAAATTCGCAAAAGAAGTTGTCTGACATGTCTGATCTCTTTGATGGTTGAAATATCTGGACCGACTACTCTCTATTACGACAACAGGAGTGCCATTCATAATGTCTGCAATCCAGATTTTCATGAGAGAACAAAGCACATCGAGATTAACTACCAGTCTGCCACTTCACTCGAGAGCGCTAGCAGGCTAAAACCACCTCTCTAGCACACATATCCTATACTGATCAGATTACATAACTCTTCACGAAGTCTCACCCTACTTATCGTTTTTCAGTTTTTGATAGGCAAACTCACTCTGTTGATATACTCTGAGTTTGAGGGAGGCTGCTGAGATATTTATATATGCATGTGTAGGTGTATAGATAGATGTATATAGAAGAAAGATAGAGGATGTGTTTATATTCTGTGGACGACTAGTCTTTTTGTATATGTTTATACACCTACACACGTATATATGAATATCTCAACACGACCGATTTACTTTAATCTGTTTGTTTTTCTGGACCCGCAAAGTAAAGGCAACTAAATTAGAAATGGCCTAGTAAATCTGATTTTCTTTTTTGTTGTTTTTATTGACAGTAAAGTAAACTATTACTTTTGGACAACTGTTTTGATTGACTAGTAAAGTAAATATATCAGTCGCTCACCGCTGCCACGCCGACCACCGTCCACCACCCCTGCTAACAACCGACAACTCGCCGCCACCCCATCGGCCGCCGTCCACCACTTGCCATCGGGTTGGATGGGGGCCGACAGGCGGCCAGTGGTTTGGCGAAGTGGTGGCCGGTGGCGAGTGGTGGACGACGGCCGGTGGGGCAACGGGGCGGTGATGATCGATGATGGGCCGTGGCTGGTGGTGGGGGCATACCCCTAGGGGTTCATCCCATGGCCCATAGATCATGGCCATTGAAAATGAAATCATCAGTGTACAGGAGTGGAATCCATTAGGGGATGCTCTTTCGGTCGTGCAGTTGTTAACGTGGCATGGATCAACGGAGCCTTTTACTAGTAAATCAAAAATTTTATTTGGCTTTTCTGGAGTAAAACTTTTTGGCTACTAGTATACCTTCTATCATTTACTTTACTACAACTTTTTAAATCCAACAAGCTGCAAAGTAAAACTTTTACCCCATACTACTTAGCTTGTTGACCGAATACAAATAGGTCCTTAGGGTTGGTTTGTTTTTCGACACCGCAAAGTAAAAGTTAGTTAACCGTATGCATGTGGGCTAGTAAATATTCCAGATCGACTAGTAAATCTAATTTTCTTCTTCTTATTTGTATTGACCAATAAAGTAAACCATTACTTCTAGATGACTGTTTGGATTGACAGTAAAGTAAATCAAAAAGTAAATATGATTTCATTCTCGTTCATCAGGCTTGGATGTGCAAAAAAAAAGGAGAGGATCTTGTCGGTAGAAGAAACGAAGATCTGACACGATCGGTGTGGCAGTGCAAATTCGGCATGATCAAAAGAGGAGATATACCTGCAGATCTTGTCAGAGGATCTAGTTTGCGGAAGAAACAAAAATCTAGCGCAATCGAAGGACAAGATGTAAAACCCTTTCTCGTTTCTTGTTGTCATGCCGGAAGAAACAGAGACACTCACATGATGGACAAGGAGCATCATGGGTCGGGATCTCTCGATCGTGCAATTGCTGATGTGGCATGGATCAACGGAGTTTTCTATGAGAAAATCAAAAGTTTTACTCGGCACTTTCAGAGTAAAACTTTTTTACTAGTAGTAAATCTCCTACTATTTACTTTACTATAACTTTTTGGATCTAAACAGCAACAAAGGAAAACTTTTACCTATTTATTTTACTAGTTAGTCAGTTGACCGAATACAAACAGGCCCTAAGGTGTAAAACCCATAGATAAAAAGTAAAAAAAAAACATTGGTTCCTCTTTCCTGTTCTAAATTTTGTCTGCCTCAACCGCCCCTTATTGTCGGAGGTCATGGAGCTAGTGCCATTTGTTGTCCCTAACTCAAGACACCGGACATTTCTTTCAGGTTTCCATTACGTGCATGTAATACAGTGTTTCTTTTCATTTGTCGTCGAGCTGGAGGCCATCGTAAATGATCAAGGTACTCTTCCTCTTTACACTAAATTGTTACTTGATACCAAGGATAAAATTATCAAAATATTTTGTTATTTTGAGACCTCAATACAAAATATCATATACAATCTCGATCGGTTGGAAAACTGTAGGATATTTCGTAAAAGAATGCAATTTTTTGTCAAAATATCACAAAATATTATTGAAATCAGTCCCAAAACCGTATTTAATTTTTATGTTCCCATTTAGTTGAAGTTGTTTTATATAAATAAGCAAATACCTCCATATTCGATTTCAATAAAAATATCAAAAAAATAAAAAACCAAAAAAATTAAGAAAATTCTATTTTTAGTTTTAGTAGGAGAAAATGGTTTTTAGGGGTTTTCATAAAATCCACATGTTGAAAAATGTGGTTAAGTCAATTTCTTTTTAGCTCAAAAAATTCCACAAGATGTAGAACTATAAGCGTATCTAGAAAATCATGATCCGTCAAATGAAATTTTGAATGAATAAAAAAAATTATATAAAAACTATTTTTTTCAGACTTAATAAAAAAATAGTGTTTCACATTTCAGCATAATTTTTGTACGATTTCAAACTTATATAACTTTCTTGGTTTAAGTCAGTTTTCAAAATCGTTTGAAGCATTATTTTAATAATCAACTAATCTTTATTTTAAAAATATTTTATCCATAAAATTTTTTAAAAAATATAGATTAAACTAAAATAAATAAGACTGTACAAGAACACACAAGACTCACATACTCAAATACATAAAATACATGCTATGTGAAACTCTACACCCCTAGATAGGGTATAAATATTATTTGATTGTTCCAATGTGTATATCTATACTTTGTTTATGACTATCCAGGATTTCACTGAAAATTTTTATTAAACAATCAATATTTTCACCATTTCTATAAAACAATAATATTTCTATACTGTCAAAATATTTTCATATCCAGAGTGTCGAAATGGAAATTTTGAACTTTGCTTATACAAAACCTTATACACGAAGCCATAAAATTTATAAGAAACCCTAATTTGATACACGAAATCCTAACTTGATATAATTTAAAACAAACCTTAACATTAACTATCAGAAACCCTAGACATCCTAGATGGTAAAATAAGGTTTGATTAAACAAATATTGTCTAGGCACATCTAAGTTTCATGGTAGTATTATCCGACCATCCTCAATATCTCAGAGGCAATGTATATGCGATGGTGCAATACGTTCTATATGAGCTCCCTCCATTGAAACACATGCTAGAAACTACAAAAGTAGCAACTACGTCGGAGCATATATCATATTTTAATATACACCGGTACATGTTAATTGTCCTCCATATTTGCACCCTAGAACAACAATAAATGAGAATATCAAGCGCCATAATAGGTTTCAATATAAAAGGAACATTAGAAGCATCAACGCATCATCGGTACATATATTGCTTCGATGCCTCTTAGGCATTGTAAGAATGCTTTTGTGTATCGGTACTCCTATCAATGGATCGAATTTGGATTAGATTAGGCAATATCCAAATATGGTTTGTTAAGTAAACAAGCTATCGAATTCGGAGTGTTATCGGATCACCGAATTAGAAAACCCAATCCATATCCGATAAGTACGAATCGAAACGGATTCAGATCATAATCTGGTCCATTAACAGATCTCCATTGGACGGTTGTGATATCGTTGAGCATCGAATCTGTAGAAGAGGTACGAACTAGGGAGTCAGAAGGGCCAAAATAAAATGTAGGTCTTGATGGAGGGATCAAGAGAATATTTTTAATATCGACCCTTAGGGCCTTAGATGTAAAGCAATCTAATAAATGATTAATACAATATAATATATTATGTTACAATTTGTCGAATAGGATTCTTAACGGATCGGATTAACCTAAATCCATATCTGATTTGTTAAGTAAATGGGTTACCGGATTCGGACAATATCAGATTGTTGGACCGGATCAGATTCAGATCAAAATCCGATCCACTACTAGGTCCATGAGTACGACGCCACCAACCTCTGAAAGATAGCTCCTATCACAAGGCATGGCTATAACCGCAACAAAGTATCATAGGCACAGTGGTTGTGCCGGTGCAGTAAGAATGTGATGTGCACCGGCATCCACCCTTGAGAGGGAACACGCTCCCTCCTCCATATATTATCATACTTGCATTGATGCATGCTTTGGAAACCTCTACAGTTTCAATTATGAAGTAGGGTATTTTGGGCTTACAAGTCGGACGACTACTTAGAGTTTCGGTAAACTTAGGAGATGATTCCAGCACTTCCTAGTTCTAATGGGTGAGGAATATGGTGGCTAGGTAAGGAAAACGATGGTTGCACGAGGAACAAGGCTACTGCCCGGTGAAATGACGTATAAATAAGGAAGAAGAGAGGTAATATATCTTGTTTATGGATAAAATGGGAGGATAATGGATGCAGTATGACAACTACTTGTAGTCCAACGGCTTCAGGTGATGACCCCTGGATGTAATGGGCAATGAACATGGAGGCTGTATGAGGAAGGTTGTTCTTGATGGGCAGTATGCAGGAAAATGAGGATAAATGAGAAAATATCTTCTTTTTAAGTTTTGGGGGTATTTTAGCTAGAAATAAAATGAGTGACCAGAAAAAGTAATGCAAAAAAGCAATCAGGACCAATTCCAACAATAATTGTGAGTTGGGGGGTCATTTTGAAAAAAAAAAATATTTCTTTATTTCTTAGGTAAACACGTGGCACCCTATCACAGAATGAGAGTCGGCATAGTTTGACGCGGTGCTTGATTACAACCGTCTGATGTAGGTACATCTCGACGTAGCACCCAATCATAGTCGTCTGATGCCTGCCAAACAGATGAATAAAATCAGACGACTGTCAACTTGTATCGGTGGTAAGTTACTGGAGCAAAGTAGATCTCATTGTGTTGTAGATTATTTCCCGTTGGTTGGTTACTAGGGTGCGGGGTCGAGGAGTCCAAGTCCTCTCATGTTTGTCCTTTCTCTTAATTAACTCGGTTTAAGACGTGCATATAACACACCCATTTGATAGAGGCACGTTGGAGTTGAGTTCGATGCACTATTCGGGGTGCCTGTCATCATGTTATTGTGATGTTGGCTGACGCTCGACCTATTAAAAGATTTGGCAATTAAATTTAGTGATTGACATGTTTACTATCGTTCAATTAAAATAGCTGAAGTAGATGATGCTTTGAAATGATGCATAAAGGTAAAACATTAGACCTTGATGAAATACTAACTGGTTTTGAAAAATCTTAGGAAGAATTGGATTAATTTGGTTGACGAGCTTGTTTAATAAAATATTGACAACAATGAAGATTGATGCTCACTGATTTGAGGAGCAGCATTATGATACCTATACATAAGAATAAAGACGCAGTTTAATTACAAAAAAACCAACATGATTATAACTATTTGGATGAAGTGGAGAGGGGTCTCGGGAGTGCTATATGACCGCCGCATGTTTTTAAGACATAAGGGTAAATTTGACAAGACAACAATAAGACACATAATATTATGTATATGGTTCAGAATGTTGAACCTAGTTCAAGCTCATAAGATGGGTCATGATCTAGTGAACCAAAAGAAATGATGAACATCAAAGGAGTCCCAACTTGGAGTCCAATTGGTAATGAGTCACGATTCGGAGTCCTCTACGATTCGTCCTTTCCCTTCACAGCCGTCCAACGAGACTCATCATTGTCCGATTCCAATCATCCGACCTTGAATTAGGGGTGTGCATTGGTTAGGGATGGCAATGGTGTGGTTTCGGTGCGGTTTTGGGTAAAACCGAAACCTCATCACAACACCGAACTGCGACATCGAAACCGCACCGCACCGCGACGGTGTACCATTAAGTAAAATCGAAACCGCACCATGTGGTGCGGTGCAACGCAGTTTATCACTATAATGGCCTAAGCGGTGCGGTTTTATATGGTTTTGATCAAAACCGAAACCGCACCGCTACACCGAAACCAAAAACCAAAACCGCACCGCGACGGTTTTAAATTTTGACAAACCAAAATCGCGGTTTTCGGCTTTAAACCGCACTGCTGCCATCTCTAGCATCGGTTCGAAACCGACCTATTTAGGCAAAACCCAAACCGATCGAACCTTGGTCGGTTTTTAGGATTTTCAATCCGATCCACACCGAACTAAGATTGAAATCCAATCCAATCCAACGGTTTGGATTGGATTGGATGGTCGGTTTAAGCTTTGGGCCATGTTCTTATTGGGCTCTCCTCCCTTCTATTAAAACCTAGTTCAAACTTAAAAAATAATAATTGTTATCAAATCATTAGGCATAAATAAGATTTTTAACTAATCTTGAGTCATCCTACAATATATTGCAATGGTTGTTGGTAGCAAGGGAATATGAGGACATATGGTATATTTAATAAAATATTATATTTATATACATATGTCGGTTCGGTTCGGTTAGGTTGGTTTTGAATTAACAAATCCATCAACCGATCCAATCAAATCGATTTTTTTAAAATCCCAAGCCGATCCATTGAGTGTGTCAAAACCGATCAAAATTAGTCGGTTTGGTAACTTTGGCTTGGTTCGGTCGGTTTGATTGGTTTGGTTTAGATTCTGCACACCCCTATTGGGAATCACGTTGGACGGCTGCCAATGATACACCACCAGTTACGTGTATCCAACGGTCCACATCGGGAGGTAAGCCTTAAACACCCTGTCAGGGCGGTGAACATAATCGCTTGCGTTGATTGGTGGAGAGATGGTAGGTTGACCAGATCCTGGGCCCCATGATTCCTTACCATTTTTTTTTTTTATAAAAAAACACCTATTTAAACAACATGCGTTTCTTTTTGTCTCGGCAAGAAACCATAGAACGATGGCACCGAGAACCGCCACCCTGCTGGTGCTCCTGCTGGTGGTCGGCCTCGCTTTGGAGCCCCTTCCAGCGGTCGCCGGAGAGCCGGGGGGAGCTCACCGCGGCCACGCAAGTACCGTTCGTCGCGTCCGGCAGCCCCCTTCGACGGCCCGATACCGGCTCGGCATGCCACTGTTCCGGGACAGGGGGAGCCCCGGAAAGCTGACGCCGGAATTTGCTATCATCAAACATGGCTGATTTATCCTACGGGTCCCACTCCTTCTATGATATATGATTCTCAAAATTGTCTCTTTTAATCGCATTTGACATGTATATCCACCTATTAACCGGGGGAAAAAATATGGTACTATTCCTCGTTCCTCCGCTATCTGTTAGGGCCGTCCGATTCCTAGACCTGTCAATGGACCGGATTTTGATCTGAATCTGATCTATTAAGTTAGATATGGATATGTTTTTTATTTTATCTGATAGTAAGATAACGGTATGAACCCGATAACTGTTTACTTGACAAATTGAAGATGGATTTAGGCCAATCCAATCCGTTACGAACCCGATTCGACAAACTATAATATAATGTATTAAAATTTATCTATTTTTAGATTTGATTGCTTTAGATCTAAGGCCCAAAGGGTTAATATAAAAAAATTTATCATAGTCCTCCGAGCGAGACTCGTATGTTTATCCTGGCCCTTCCGAGTCCTAAGTTCGGAATCGATTGTTCTTCTGTAGATTGGACACTCAACGGTCTCACAATCGTTCGATGTACTCCTGTCCATGATCGGGATTCTGATCCGAATATGATCCGGTCCATACTTAAACGGATTTGGATATAGCCGAATCCGATCCGTTGACATGTCTACTTATTCCATGCCAAGAAAAATGAATCCCTGACAAAGAATTCCCTAATCCTTTTCATATTGAGTTGCAAGTGGTTCCTTAATTGCTTGAGGAGCAGACATGACATTCTTGTCGAGCTGATCATTTAGAAGAAATTGGATAAAATTGAGGTTTTTACCTTTGAGACGTGTGTTGTGTATCATATTTGATTGTGATATTTGGATAGAGCAATTTTTTTTAGCCAAACGATTAAACAAATTGTTTTATACATACTGACATGGCATCCAATCACCTTCATCCCATTGTCTAGATATCTCAAGAATTTGATAATTTTTAGTGAGAATGATCAACTTGTCATTGGTAGCACATCTTGGACTCACATTCATACTTTTACATGTCATCTTTAGAATTTGCTGATTTTTAATGTGGAGGATCACATTGTATTTGATTGCATATTTATAAAAAAATCAGCACATTCTAAAACCTCTAGGTGTATAAATTGTGCTCTTTAAGTTAACGGTTAAAATGGATAGTTGGCAAAGCTTTTTAGATTTGATACATCTAGAGATTTTAGAATGTGTTATTTTTTATTTTGTGGATGTGCAATCTAAGGCAAGTTGAAGATCCTCATAAAAAATCAGCAAATTATGAAACCTCTATCCAATGATTTGAATGACGAATAAAAATATAAGTAAAAAATAATAGGTCTATGGATCACGACTTGGGTTAAGATCAGGGGACATTGTTTTTACACTCAAATTTTTACACCGATTTTAAAGTTCAGGGGATATTGTTTTTGCACTCAAATTTTTACACTGATTTTAAATCATTAGATAGAGGTTTCAAAAGTTGTTGATTTTTTGCGAGTGTAATCTGTAACATCCGCCCCAAATATACAAGATATTGTCCGCTTTGCACGTGCCCGCACCTGCATGAGAACTTCCCAGGGGGGCCACCCATCCTAGGACACTCTCATCCGAGCACGCTTAACTTCGGAGTTCTTACGAAATCCGTAACGGCGCACAAATTTAAAACGCGCCTTATATGTTTGAGTGGAGAAACTATATAAGTTGCTCATGATCTCCTTCTTTCCAGGTGATGTGGGGCTAACTCGTGGCCTTATACACCTTACCTCATCCATCTTGGCATCACAGCCTCAAGAGTCTTGGCTTTTGGCTATTAGATCTTGGTCGTCACAATCCACCTCCTTTAAGGGTTACACGTCCACGTGTAGGGTTAGACCCCCCCCATTACGAGGAGAACCGGATATGATGTCATTTTGTAACATCCGCCCCAAACACACAAGATATTATCCGATTTACCTGTGCCCGCACGAGAACTTCCCAGGGGGGTCACCATCCTAGGACTACTCTCGCCCGAGCATAATTTAACTTCAGAGTTCTTACGAAATTCGTAACAGTGCACGGTTTTTAAACGTGTCTTCTATATTTGAGAGAAAAAATTACATAAATAACTCCAAATCTTTTTCTCTCTTGGAGATGTGTGACTAGCTCGTGGTCATGTACACCTCACCTCACCTCACCTCATCTATCTTAGCATCACAGTCTCAGAAGTCTTAGCTCTTGGCTTTTAGATCTTAGTCATCACATAATCACTTTGCCTTATATAGCACATCCACTTAGTACATTCTAAAGCCTCTGAGCACATCAAGTCTAAAAGGCTTTATTGATTATTTGTTTTAATCATTAATTTGAAAAGAACGCTTGATAAGCTTAGAAGTGTTAGAATGTGTTATTTTTTGTAGATGTGTTATCTAACACATGATGATTATGCTCACAAAAATAATTTCTTAAACCTCTATCGCATGATTTAAAAATCAGTATCAGAATTTGGGTGCAGAAACAATGTCCTCCTTTTTTAGGTCAATGGGGCCGTATTACTTAACCCATGTTAAACCCCCCGATATCATGACATCATTGGTGCTTTGTTGTGCGTGACTCGCGAAGGAGATCATGAGCCCAAATCCTCGCGAAGGAGATCATGAGCCCAAATCAAGGGGACAAAACCCGGAAGAAAACTTGATCACCCTCTCTCTCATGGTACTTCTTTCTCATGATACACAAACCCCATCATCACCAACCCCATCGCTATCTTTCTTACAAATTCCTCCCCCTCTTTTACAGTCAACTTAGAATCGCACTTAGTCCTGGCATCGTGGCACACATCCAGATTCTACCATCGGCAACCGCAGCTTCCAAAATAGTAAAAGATCTAAATTCGGCAAGGCGAGCTCGTTCTCTCCCTCCCACTAACTTTCCAGTTCTATCACTAATGGCATGGTCGACCCATGAAAGGGAAGAGGAGACGAATTAGCATTTTGAAAATGAAAATTAAGTGATTAAGATCGGGTTGGAGTTCATGTATCACCATGTGATTATCAACCTCTCAATTTGTGAACCTTGTTTTGATGCCTTGCACCTTGATGAAATAATAGTAATTAGAACGGTAGATAACATGTTGCTGAGAGTGATGCTTGATCTTTAAACTCTACTCGAGCCCCCCGAGCAATGCCTATGAAATATTTCACGGACTAAATTTGAACCCTAAAATAAACAAATCCAAGAACAAAAAACCAAAATAAAATTCAATATTGGAATTATAAAAGACATTGATGAAAGGAACACATCATAGGAAAACATCCGAATAATCCTTCACATATGAAATTTGAACCATATAGGAAACTAAGCTAAGAAGAAAAAAAAATCTCACATTACCCTACACTAACAAATAAAGGGGAAAAAAAATTCAAAAAATGATGTTAATTCCTAAAACCTACAACTTAATATAAAGAAGAAGAAAGCATAAGTCAAGGAAAATGAATTTCTAGACAAAACTATATAAAAATCAAGAAAGAATCAAGTGTATGGATGCATCTTGTCAGATCTCTGGCCCAATGAAGAACTCCTGAAGGAATGATGTGAGAGTATCATTAGATAAAGGCTTACCAAAGTGAGATTTTCAATTGCTGGATAAAGAAAAACACCTTTGAATTGAGTAAAGAAAAATTTTATTATATTACCTCAAAGATCATTGTAGATAAAAAGAAGATAACTCTCGAGATGGAAATCATTTGCGTGCGTGAGAGGGAGAGAGAGAGATGAAAACTAAGGCTATTTTCCACATGATAGAGATAAATGTGCATGATTCAGAATTATGGCAGGTTAACTTAAATGTTATTCAAAATTTCAATGGGTAGAGATAGCGAGAGAGAATGCAGATTTAAATAGGTCGTTCTAAATGGAATTATGGTGGTCAGGTTTTTAACAGGATTTGAACTGATATATGATTTTCAGTTTTTATGGTGGGTTTTTAATGGAACATTATAAGAGAGCTGCATTCACACATGGGAGAAGGATTTTTGCTCCTAAAAAGAGGTCAACGTGTCAAAACACGAGAGAGAGGGCTCCATTTTAGTATACTTATATTAGATTCATTTGACTTCTAGTTAGACTCATAATGTTTTTCTTGCGTTCAAACTTTATTATTTTTAATGTTCGATTTACATAAAACTGATGTATCATGATATTCATTGTATGTAAAATATGCATGTATGATGGCAGACCATGTTGGTCTTAGTCTACATTGTAGGATGATTTTAGAATTAGCCAAATGCTTATATTCTCTTACATTACTAGATTGATGAGAAAATTTTTTAAAACCCCTTTATAATACTTTTGGTTATCAATGAAGTACTATCCTTTGTGTTCAAACATCTATATAATAGGGGACAGTTTTATGGGGGGTACAAACAATAGTTGTGATCGTCACTCTCTAACCCACTCTCAACCACACGATCCCGCAAACCCAATCCCCTCTAATTGATGATCACCCCTATTCTCATCCGTGCCCTTTTATTCCTCCCACTGATCACGCCCCCAAAAATGGAAGATGATCATGCTCGCTCTCCCTCGCTGAACCGTTCGGAATTATCTACGATCTGCGATCAGTCCCCCTAAATTACTTTCTGCACGTACCCATCTCCACCGTCCACCTATTTATCCGTTTAATCTCCCCTCAATCGAAACCCCCTCCAGTTGTACTCGTCGAACCCATACGGTATTTCCTGCGATTGGCCAGGTGATCCACCCCAGTTCCTCCCCCCCTCCCTCCCTTTCTCTCTCTCTCTCTCTGCGAACTGCCTCCCTCCAGATCTTCAGGCATGCCGCCCCCGACCAATGAACCGCATGCCTCCCTCTAGATCTCTGATCGACGAGATGCTCCGACCATTGAATCGCACTCCCGACCCCCTGATCGACAGGCACCTCCAGTTTATGAATCGCACGCTTCCCTATTTATCGCCCCCGACCAGTGAATTGCACGCCTCCTGCCAAATCTTCATAGTCATTCATTTCGGTGGAGGCTCAAGGGGATTTTGAACGGTCCGGTCAAGGATCGAGCAGAGGAGGGGCTGGGGTTGCTAATCGGAGGGGAAGAATCTTGATGGCCTCACTGTTCATGATCCTCATTATCTATCGCCAATCAAAGGCACTCTCTCTCTCTTGGAAGGTAAAGGTACTCTTTCTCTCTAGAGGATCCCATCAAAGCCTCCAGCTCTAATGGTGGATTTCCAGACTTCGACCTACGATCCACGATCCTCCTCGATTTATCACCGAACGAAGGTACTATCTCTCTCTATCTCATCCCATCAAAACCTCATATTTCCAGACTTCTATATTTCTTCTCATTACGAAACATCCCCCACTAGGTTTTCTTCTTTGATTTGTTTTCAGATCAAAAGTGCTTTTTCTGGGTTGAGTTTGGCGAGTCCGTTGGTATGGTTGGATCGCTGGGCTCCTCCGCTGGGTAGGGGGAGGATTATACTGTGTGGGGTTAGGTTTTACCCTTTGTATTTACCGACGAGATGTCTTACTTTCTTTAATTTTTGTTTTGTTTTAGGTTTTTTAAGGAAGTTTTTTTTTTCTGATTGAGAGCTTCGCCGAGTCAAATGTCTTTCACTCTCACATATTTCTTTCTCTTAATAGTTTTTTTTCTTCAGGTATTTGTTGGAATGGATCAATTCGCATCATCCTGATTAAATCAGAGCTGAAGGAAGGTGTCAGATTTGTCTCTCTCTCTCTAATATTTTTCTTTTGAATCAGATAAGATTTTTTTTGCTCAAATAACTCAGATCTGATTAAGCTCCTAACTGAGTGCTTCCCCAGGTCAGGTCAGCTCTCTCTCTCTCTCATCAATGGACCTGCATTTGTTTTGAATATTCAGCTATGATGGGCTTCTTTGATGAATCAATGGGCATCTGTTGGTCCCACATTACCTCCATGTTTCGCCGCACACATTAAGATGAATTAATGGGATAATTTGATCGTGATCTTTGTTAATATTCTGCAATTTCCATGCTACAATGAATTCTTTAATTAACTTGATCAAGATTGTTTAGTTATATTGGATTCCTTGAAATCTTGAGTTCATCTTGGTGTGTTTTTTTGTTGGAAGTACAACATCTTTAGGTTTCTGTTTACGATGTCTATTATAGGCACACTATGTTTTTTTTTTAGCCTGATAATGGTTGATCTAATATTGATTAAGTGAAAATGTTAAGTTCATCTTGGTGATAATAATAAAAAAATTATGTTTTTTTTTTTCTTTTTAGACGGCCTGACCATTTGCTTGCCGCCAATGCTGTCAAGGTACATTATTTCTTTTGCACTGTAAATAGTCGATCCCATAATGCATTAGCATTAACAGGATCTAGCATTAGCACCTTGGTATGAAAGGAATCTCATAATGCAATGTAATTGTTAGGGTTATTAATTTGTGAGTTGCAATATTCTAGATGCAGTACTCATGCATTATTTGATAAATGTTTGCTTTCTTTATTTACTTTGATTCATCCTTGCATCTGTAGGGTTCACCCAATCTCCAGCCCTGAAGGAGGATTGAAGAAGAGAAAATGAGAATTGAGATAATGAGTATTATTTGATCAATGCTTGCTTTTTTTAGTTAATTGATATATGTGAATTTATTTAAAAAAGGAGGAAAAAAGATAATCATTTGTTCACCGATGAATTATGTTTTTTTCTCCAAGTGTGGACTTCCCATCTGAATATGGGTCCCTCCGTCAATTGTGGATGCCGCCAAACCAATTTTGCCGTCCCATTCGAGTATCGAAGACACAAGTATTACATTATTTAGCGACCATCATATTCGGTGGGGGCCCATTTTTCGGCGAGGGTGCCCACATTCGGTGGGCTGTCAAAATTTGTTTGCTAGCCCCCACATTTAACGTGTAAGCGCTACTGTCAGAAAATTTACATCGCGATCGAATATTGGCAACCCCGCCAAATATGGGGCCCGACAAAAGAATTTTGACGCCTCTACAGAATATGGGCACCCCCGCCAAATGTTGGGGCCGCCGAACTAATTTTGATGCCCCCGCCAAATGTGGGTGCCCCCTAATACTAGAGTGAGAGAGAGAGAGAGAGAGAGAGAGAGAGAGAGAGAGAGAGAGAGAGAGAGAGAGAGAGAGAGAGAGAGAGAAGCATTTAGTGCCCCCCTAATATGTGCCCCCTTGAAATATTATAATCTTCCTCGAAATATTATAACTATTTTTTAATTATTATTGTCATCTTTAAAATATTGTCTCCTCCCTTAAAATTGCCATGCCCTTGAAAAATATTTTTGTCACCCTCGAAATCTTTTGTGTGCCGACAGGCACGGGCATTACTAGTATGTTTACAGGTGATCAAACGATCATGGAGCTAACCAAATGCCCTTTATATAATGCCCTATGATTGTCTCTTTTTTTTTCTTTTTTCTGATGTTGTTTATATTGTCGTCTTGCTGAATATAAACTTGTTATATAAGTTATTGAATATAAACCCATAATGATTGTTCTTATTTTTTTTTTGCCGTCTATATTATCGTCTTGCTAAATATAAACTTGTTCTTCCTTATTTAGCAAAATGGTATCGTGCAATCACAAGTGCGTGTTACTGAGGCCCTTGGTGCACTCCTTGTCTACGAGTTTGGTTCGAGAATGTAGAGAGATGGTTGAAAGATATTAATTAGGGATCACGCCGACTGTAATATCATGATAATGGTGGTAGGGAACAAGGTGGACTTGCGCCACATGAGGGCCGTGTCTATTGAGGAAGCGAAGGCCTTTACTGAGAAGTAGAACAATTTCTTCATCGTGACATTTGTGATCGAGTTAATGACCTTGGCCTGCCTTCGCTTAAGTGTTGACTTATATCTACCATGTAGTCAGAAGGTAGCGGGACGATGCTTGATATTGTTGGGGATGACCCTTAGGCTCTGTCGAAGGGCTGACCATCAATGTGGGTACCAAGGAATTGAGAAAGAAAAAAAATTTCACGACACTTGATGTAACATGTAATACAATTCATTGATACCCCCTCTTAGTTTCTCCATGTTATGACCGTAATGTATATGATGCAATCAAATTTCATATATGAGACATTGTGAGTTTTGCATTTATGCGCTTTGGATTTTGTGGAAATCTAACTTTGACTCGATCCATGTATAATTAATGAAAAGAATCTATGCTTAGTTTTTGTTCTTTAGCTTATTATTAATTTAAAATCTTTGTTATTGGATAGTTATTCAAACTTGTGTAGCGAGATAATTAGCTGATAAACTAAGTTGGCATTGTGAGATATTACATAAGCTCATTTTTTATGGATAATATGGTACCTGAAAATCTCAGTTATGGAAATTCTCTATGTCCAAAATGCTTATTATTAATATACAAATATTTACAACTCAGTGCATTCTAATTACCTATACTCATCAATTGATCTTCATGATTGAATCATCAAAGCTAATTCTGATTCACATAACCCAGTCTCAATAATTTTTTACAATTTAGTGCAGCCTTTGGTCTCTGTTACGAGACAAAGCTGCATCCCCCTTCTCAGGGATTCTGTGAACTTTGTCAGCAATTAAAATTTGTATTTTTCTTTCATCATGTGGTTCTGATAAAATGAATGATTTTTTTACAAATTGACCCCTATAACCTTCACTATTTATATAAACCCCCATAAAATCAATATTTGCATATAAACCCCTTAATCATCCAATATTTATATATCGACCCCTACAGTTAGTTAGCATGAAATATTCCTTCACGTGGCTGTTATTTCATCAATCTAAAGGGGAAATAACTTATTTACCATGGTTTTAATTAATTAAATTGATCTATTTGTATTGAACATGGACTCAATCCAAAACAAATACAGACATAACCTGAATCTAACTTGGTCCTAATCCGAATAATTCTCCCATTTGAGGTAAAATATTAAGGATGAAATAAAAAATATTCTCTCATTTTGGATGCCAACTATGTGCAGGGGTTAATGTGTAATGTTTGAATGACTTGAGGGGTTAATATATAAATATCACTTTTATAGTGGTTTATATATAAATAAAGAAGATTATAGGGGTTGATTTGTATGAAACCCTAAAATGAATTAAAAACTTGGGCTTTAACTTAATAGTTATAGGCTTGGTGCCATATTCTCTCATCTATTATTTCCCAACTCTAGCATTGATAGATAAGAGGCTCATATTCCCAACTAAAACTCACAAAAGGATATTATCAGTAGGAGTCTGTAAAGATTCAATAAAATCCATAGTGTGCTCTTAACCGAACCCGACCCGCGCCAAACAAGAGCCCGGGTGGGCCCATCCTCAAGTGGGGCCCACTCGGCCCCCCTTCTAGAAAACCGTGCCCCCTACCCGCGGGTAGGGGGTGGCCGGTCATGCACGGAAGAAAAGAAAAGAAAGAAAAAAAGAAAAGAAATAAAAGAAAAGAAGAAAAAGGAAAGAAGTACTGTCATGCGCGGGGAGAGGTTGCGTATGACGTATATATAAGCATGGATCTGCGTCGACCCCTCAATCCGACGGACAACAAACGAAGCCGAGTCGCCATCGACTTTATGTGCAAGATTCAAATAAATTCAAAAAGGATTGAGCCATAACTACTCCGCCAAAAAAGGAAAGCAAATAAAGGTTTATTCCCCCCATTAATGAAAGAATAAATCTTGGGTAGTTATGGGGGAGATATTAAAGAAAATTCAAATAAATCTTCCCATATCTCTCCCCTCCCCCCTTCACCTATAAATAAAGGGGGAGGGGGAAGGCTCAAAAGATCGAAAGTTGAAGACAAAGCGAGGAAGCTCTACAGAGAAGGAGACTTCATCGACCCAAGGCTTCACGAGGCACGGGCAAGCCTATCCCTTCGGGACCGACTTAGTCCATTGAAAGCCCTTATCAAAGTGAAGACCCTTGCACAAGAAGATCATCCCTTCGACTCCGCGTACGAAGAAGAAAGCTCAGAGAGGAAGAAACCTTCAACTCCGAAGACGCCAGAAGCAAAGACCGGAGAAGAAGATCGGAGCGGTATCACCCCATCGTCTCCAACAACCCTTCAACTCCGAAGACGATAGAAGCAAAGGCCAGAGAAGAAGATCAAAGCGGCATCACCCCGTCGTCTTTAACAACGTCCGTTCCATTCACGAAGAAGAAAACTTGGAGAGGGACACCCGAAGCAACGCTACACCCGTCGTCTTCAAAGTAAAGTCGACACCATAACCATAGCACGGAGATTGGTGCTACCCCTGCCATCTTCAAAAGAAGCCTCCGACTTCGATCACGCCAAAGAAGCCCAGAGAAGAAGAGAGGCAAAGTCGGTGCTATACCCGTCATCTACAAAGCAAAGCCTTCGACTCCGATCACGCCAAAGAAGCCCGGAGAAGAAGAGAAGTCAAGCCGACGTCTTAACCGTCGAGGAAGCCAGAAGCCTTGAAGAAGTCATCATCGTTCGAGAAGAAGATCGGGTCAACACTGAAGCAAAAGCCAACGCAAAAAGGCAAAGCAGAAACACCGGTAAAGCCCGCGCCAAAGCAACGCAAGTGCCAAAGTCAAGCAACTACGTCGGTCATGAGCAAAGCACCGCACGTTCTAGCCGATACGACGTGAAGTCCGGAAGAACCAAAGCATCACAAGCTTCTACCTGTCTACGTTCAAGCGCAAGCACCAAAGCAAAGCAAAAGCCAGAGCCACGCCAAAGCCGAAAGCCAAAGCCAAAGCCGATGCCAAAAGCACGATCGATACCGTGAATCGACGATCAAGGACACCGAGGTCTAGCAAGGATCGAGGAAGATACGAAGACCGAGGAACAAAGCTAAAAACCCCCTAGCCGAGAAAGCGTGAAGCACGGAAGGGACAAAAGCGACGGCGGATATTCCTTAGCCTCTCAAGAAACCCTCACCTTGTAAAGACCTCTGTCTTGGGAAACCCCTTCAGAGCTCTCACACGAATACCACGTAGAGACGCAGATCAAAGGGACCCTCCAGAGGATCTCTCCCACAATCTCTGATCGAATATTCACCGCACCCGGCTCACCACCCCCGAGTCCCCGGGTCCTGGCATCTGTAATCTTCGTGTGTTTGCAATAAAGACGACCCGTATCTTTTTCTGCACATACAGATTTTTGGCATGCCCGGTGGGACCTCCTCTCCTTTTATCCGTACACCTCAATGAGTTGCTTCAAGTTTGCCATGGCTGGGACAAACGATGGTGCGTTTGCTCCAAGCCTTTCGCCCATCACCCAGTCTCTTATACTCCAACACAGCGATCCAGTAAACACGGAGGGTGATATTCCCCCGATGGTACGCGTCTACACTCAGCGTACTCGAACTCTTGCAGACATCTTCACGCCAAAAACTACTGCCGAAGATGCTCGCTAAAGCGCCAATAAGGCCTTGGTGCATGAAGAAACAAGGCTCCATCCTGGACTCCATGTCCAGAAGTTTGGGAAGGACCAGCCCCAACCCCGAGCCCGTTCGGGTTCTCCAGCGAACGTTGCACCTCGTTTACAGGGGGCAAACGTTCATCATCAACCAGAAGCGAGTCGGCACAACTTCATCTCTAACGATGACAGCGAGGATGCAGGCATGCAATATCGAGACATTCTCTGTCATCATCCTCCGTCCGCTCTTCAGCTTCAAGTCATGCAAATAGGTGAGCACATGGCGCAAATCACTTGGCTGATAGAGGAGAAGGATCATCAAATCAACACCTTGCTTCAGAGGCTAAGTGCGAGAGATGCTACAATGTTCAGTCAACCTCCTGCTTCTCCAGTAGTCGCTCTAGCTCCGTCTTTAACTCCCGCTCCTGCAGAGGTTATTCTAATAATACTAGCGACTACTCCAGCACTCTCCTCGGTTTTTATCCCGGCAGAAGTTGTCTCTCCAGTACCAGTCTCGGTGGCTACACAACCTCCGGCGACAGTAACAATAAATGCCCAGCAAATACAAGCGTTGGTGGCCGACATGATGCATTCCCACGGCGGTATACTCGAAGCCTTACACCATGAGAATCCAGCAGCTACGCTTTCCTACCGGGTTCCAACCACCAAAGTTCTAGCATTTCGACGGGAAGAAAAATCCAAGGCAGCACATCGTCCACTTCATCAAAACTTGCAACAACGCCGGCACATACGGCGACGAGATAGTGAAGTAGTTCGTTCACACCCTCAAAGGTAATACCTTCGACTGATATGTTGATCTTCCTCCATGATCTATTGACAGCTGGGATCAGATGAAGAGGGAGTTTCTCAACAGCTTCTATAGCACCAGATGCATCGTCAATATAACTGAGCTTACTGCCGTCAAGCAAAGGAAGGACGAACCTGTGATCGACTACATCGACCGATAGAGGAACCTCGTGCTAAATTCATGAGACCGCTTGTCTGAAGATTCGACCATCGAGATGTGCACCGAGGGCATACACTGGGGCCTACTCTACATCCTCAAAGGGATCAAGCCTCGGTCCTTCGAAGAACTTGCAACTCGGGCTCACGATATGGAGCTCAGCCTAGCAAATCACGGAGACTCGAAGAGCAAAGACTTCCTGAAGGTGGAGAAGAAGGACAAGCCTCGGCACCGAAACCAAAGCAAGTCAATATCGCCGACGTCGCTTCGACCTCCAAGCCGCTCAAGATCAGTGGCAAGTCGGATTAAGAAAAAAGAGTCGTCATACCGTCGCCTCCACCTCAAAGACAAAGGATGACTCTCGAGGAGCTCGAAGCAAAAGAGTATCCCTTCCCGGAGTCGGAAGTCTCTGCCATGTTCGACCAATTACTACAAGAAAAGATGATCGAGCTTCCTCCTTCAAAGAGACCCGAGCAAATGCATCGTGTCGACAACCCTCTCTTCTGCAAATACCACCAAGTGGTTAGTCATCCCATCGAAAAGTGCTTCGTCTTCAAAGAAAGAATAATGTTGCTCGCAAAGCAAGAAAAGATAGAGATCAACTCCGGGGAGATCGCTACAGCGAACATGGCATCCATTACCTTCGGTTCCTTCCCGTCGGTACCTGTTATTGCACGACAAGGAACATCCAAATTGCGCGTCAATCGTCAAAGGCCAATCGCGAAGTCAGCTTCCCGACTGAAGGTCTCGAAACGATGACAACGTGCTCATGTGCTCGCTAAGGAGGAAATGTCATTGCCTCGGCGGCAACCGTCGCTCACGTCAGTACCTCTCCCAATCAAAGCCACGTCTCAACGAACTCTTCAACATAGGTTTGAGCAAGGAGATCTAAAAGTCAGTCTGCTGAGCCACCCCTCAGGCAAGTTCGACTATTATGTTCTTTACTCGAAGCCTGCGTCAGTTTTAATAAAGGAGATCACGCCAACTAGCTGGGAATCAGAGACGAAATCTGCAGAAGAACAAGTCCCTCCCAATCAAGCTACATCCCAACATACTTTCCAAAAGAGGTATGATCAAGGATATCCAGAAGTCGGTCTGCTGGGCCATCCCACGGGCAAATTCGACTATTATGTCCTCTACTCAAGGCCTTTGCCCGTTTCGATCGAAGAAATCAAGCCCACCGGCTGGGGATCGAAAGACGAGCCAGAAGAGCCTCCGGAAGAACAAACTTCTCAGACCAATAAGGAACCCAAAGCTGCTGCTCCCGACCATCACCTTAGCAGGGGAGAATCCACCGATGAAGATGCATGGGTAATGCTACCTCGGAGACGAAGCCCATAGGCAAAGCGACACAAACTAGACCGAGTGACAAGGAAACTCCCCGAACGAAGAACTTACAAGAAGAAAAGCAAAGCTCCAGGAAGAAAGGCATTCAAAGTGCCGCTGGCAGATCCAGATGACCTCCACCAGCAAAGCTTTCCAGAACCGGCGATATTGCAAGAATTCTTCCCTGGTCACTTCCTCCCAACCGATCAGCACATCGGGGTCTCTTGTTGCATGGTCGAAGTTCATGAAATGCCAGAAGGAAAAGGCAAAACCGAGTCTTCTGCAGAGGGTGGTTCCGACAAAGAGGGCACTACCTCTTACGACGAGGCAATCTTGCACTTATCGCTCATAGAAGCCTTGCACCTTCCGAAGAAAGCTCACCTAGCAATGGCTGCAGCCTTGGCGGATCTAGATAGCTACAAGAAGAAGAGGAAGGACGGCGAGAAGGGCAAAACTGTAGCCTCATGCGATGAGGCGATAACCTTCTTAGACGAAGACTTGCAACTTGAAGCATGATTACACAATCGACCCGTTTACGTCTCAGGATACATCAAGGAGAAGCCGGTAAACCGAATCCTGCTAGACTGTGGCTCCGCCGTCAATATCATGCCCATCTAAACAATACGGCAGCTCGACATCACCGCTAACCAGCTCTCGCACAGCCAGTTGGTCATTCAAGCGTTCAACCAGGGCGGGTAGTTCACCATCGAAATCATCTGTCTGAAGCTTTCGATCGGCCCACTCGATACAACGGTCTTCTTCCATATCATTAATTGCTAGATGTCGTATCGCCTCTTGCTGGGAAGACCATGGCAATATGAGAACAGTGTCATAGTATCCACTTGGCACCAGTGCCTCAAGTACTACGAGGAAGGCATAGAGAAGTGCATCGTCACTGATGATAAGCCGTTCAATGAAGCCGAAGCATACCTTGCTGAGGCCAAGTTCTACCAGGCAAAAGACTTTGTAGCAAAAGTCCTTTCAGTTAAAGCTCCTCGAACCCGAAAAGCTGAAGAAATCAGACGGGGTAAAACTCCTCCACCTGCAAATCTGATGTAACCTTTCGACAAGGCGATACTCATAGTCATGAAAGCATCAAAATCAAGACAAAGGATGTGCATCAGCTCCAAGCCGAGATCCATGCAACATACTCTATTGCCCGTCCAAGCGATGCCGGTCCTGCGCCTCGCACCTCAATGGCTTCGCAAACCTGAGCGACCACCTTCGACTTCGGCAAAAGAACAGATTCCGCTACTATCGGAGGCTAATGTCATCACTCTGCAAAAAATGACATTGCCATTACCTAGTCTGACGCAAGTTTCGAGCGCAATTGGACCTGTTGGATCTATCGACCCCAATCAACTCGAATTCAAGCCAAAAGAGAGTTGGGGGCAAAACTCCGCCAAGTTGCTGTCCAAAGTTGGCTACAACAAAGAAAGCACCATGTATATGGGCACCCTTCCCCCAGCTGCAACGCCACATGGGATGACCATTACTCAAGCCTGTCTGTTTCAAAGCGGCGAATAAATTCTCCTAAATCGTCAAGGCATCGGCTCCAGTCAAACCCCGATGGTCGTTGTGACGACCAAGATCCAATAGGCCAATAGCTAAGAGCCAAGACTCCTGAGGCGGGAATGCCAAGATGGATGAGGTGAGGTAAGGTGTACAAGGCCATGAGTTAGCCTCACATCGCCTGGAGAGAAGGAGATCTTGAGCTACTTATATAATTTCCCCTCCCAAACATAGAAGACGCGTTTTAAAACCGTGCGCTACTATGGATTTTGTAAAAACTCTGTAGTTAAGCGTGCTCGGGCGAGAGTAGTACCAGGATGGGTGACCACCCTGGGAAGTCCTCGTGCAGGCACGGGCAAAGCGAACAGTATCTTGTGTGTTTGGGACGGATGTTACAAAATGGTATCAGAGTCGGTTCTCCTCGCAATGGGGGGGGTCTAACCCTATACGAGGACGTATAGCCCTAAGGGGGGTGGATTGTGACGACCAAGATCCAATAGGCCAATAGCCAAGAGCCAAGACTCCTGAGGCGGGAATGCCAAGATAGATGAGGTGAGGTGATGTGAGGTGAGGTAAGGTGTACAAGGCCATGAGTTAGCCTCACATCGCTTCGAGAGAAGGAGATCCTGAGCTACTTATATAATTTCCCCTCCCAAACATAGAAGACGCATTTTAAAACCGTGCGCCGCTATAGATTTTGTAAGAACTCCGTAGTTAAGCGTGCTCGGGCGAGAGTAGTACCAAGATGGGTGACCACCCTGGAAAGTTCTCGTGCGGGCACGGGCAAAGCGAACAATATCTTGTGCGTTTGGGGTGGATGTTACAGTCGTCAAGATTGCAACTAAGAAGACCTTCACCTCTAACTATATTGGGGCGAAGATGGTAGATGAAGCAGCTGAAAGATCGACAATCTCCGATGCACGCTCCACCTATGCCGGTCGTCCCAATGGCAAGTTAGTTAAAGGAAGAAGGCGATGAGCCTAATATCGGGCCATACTCCAGAAGCGAAAGAGAAGCGGTCAAAGCCAATCAAATTCAAAGTATACATCCGTATTCGAAAGGCTCGGCCAATCAAACAAGCAAAGAAGAAGTCAGTGTTCGACCGTTTGGGAATGCCAGTTAGAAACGCCGTTTCAACACCTGCCCACCCACCCATGGCGGCCGTCAATCATATCACCATTATCGAATCAAACAACGGTGATACTTCTACTTCGGACGACGAGTTGTAAGAAGCCCCGCCGGTCCTCGAAGAAGGGGGGCAGTTCACCGTTGATGACTTGAAGGAAATAAACTTGGGCACAGAAACGGAGCCTCGACCTACATTCGTCAGCACACTCTTGACACCTGAAGAAGAAGAAACTGCATACATCAAACTGCTCCGATAGTATAGAGACGTCTTTGCATGGTTCTACAAGGAGATACCGGGTCTCGATCCTAAAATTGCAGTGCACCAGCTCAGCGTCAAACACGGAGCCAACGCCATCAAGCAAGAACAAAGACACTACTGGCCGAAACTGGTACCCCAAATAGAAGGCGAAGTAAACAAGCTAATTGAAGCCGGCTTTATCTGAGTGGTCAAGTACCCGACATGAATCTCCAGTGTCGTTCCAGTCAAAAAGAAGAATGGTCAAATCCGAGTGTGCGTAGATTTTAGAGACTTGAACAACGCATGTCCAAAGGACAACTTTCCGTTGCCAATCACGGAGCTAATGGTGGACGCAACGACAGGCCACGAAGTGCTAACTTTCATGGACGGATCGAGCTAAAGTACTCCCCGATCGAGAAGGTCTGACTGGCACTCATCTTCGCTACAAAGAAGCCGCGACACTATATACTGGCTCACACCGTCCGACTCATCTCGAAAGCCGACCCCCTCAAATACATCATGTCAATACCAGTGCTCTACGGACATCTAACGAAGTAGGCGATACTACTCCTCAAGTTTTACATCACCTTCGTGCCACAGAAGGCAGTCAAAGGGCATGCTCTCGTGGATTTTCTTGCAGAATATCCTCTCCTGGCAGGATAGGAACTATCAAAAGATCTCCCAGATGAAGAAGTATTCTCCATCGACGTCACCCCTTCCTGGAAGATGTTCTTTGATAGCGCGGCAAGACAATAGCAGGAGCCGGGATTATCTTTGTCACTCCAAACGATGAGATACTCCCCTTCTTGTTTCTACTATCAGAACCGTGCTCTAACAACGTGGTGGAATATCAAGCTCTACTCATCGACCTCGAACTCGCCAACGATATAGAACGTCAAGGACTCAAGATCTTCGGCGACTCCCAGCTCGTCATCCAGCAAGTCTTAGGAGCATACGAGGTCAACAAGGAAAACCTTACGCCACTGCATGCATAAGCTTTGGAACTCTTCAGCAAACTCGAGGATGCTTCTATTCAGCATGTCCCCAGGAACCTCAACTAGCAGGCCGATGCGCTGGCAAACTTGGTGGCTATACTCCCGTTTTCAGAAGAATATCAGCTCATCGTCCCTGTCTGCATAAGAACAGTGATCACCAAAGAAGACAGCCCTGTCGGGATTCCAGTTCAAGCCAACGCAGTGCACGTCCTCAAAATTGAAGATCAAGACTGAAGGCAACCCTTCGTGGATTATCTCGTCCGTGGTAAGCTCCTCGATGATCCAAAGCGCAAAATCGACATTCGCCGACGGTCTCTGAAGTTCTCCCACTTTAATAATGAGTTGTACCGTCGAAGTTACGATGGTACGCTCCTGAGGTGCCTCGCAAAAGGAGAAGCAGAAGCAGTACTGGAAGAAGTACACGCCGAAATCTGTGGCTCGTGATGCGATCTAAACTAATCCTAAATTAAGGGGTTAATTTGATTTAAATTATAACTCGCAAGTGCACGAATCGCTTGTAGGAGCGGTGCATATTACGAGGTCGATATCACAGGGATTGCTAATGAGGGGAGCAATCTAATCTATGGTTATTAATTATTTACCTAAGTTACTTTAAAAGATAGTTTTAATTAGAGTTGATTTGTTTTGAGATTAAAAGCAAATTGATTAAAGGAAGAAAAACAAGTTACGGTAAGTCGAGTTCCAAGTGGAGAAGGTACTAAGGCGGTCGAATCCACCTCGGTTATTTGTAGTTACTAGGTTTATTTAGATTTATCTATGCGAACGAGTAGCATGCGGGAATACAAATCCCGTGCTCGACTCGAAAATATAATTGTTACACTCTTAATTAGATTGAAGACATATGTATGATTCAATTCTCATACAAAGATGTATTAGAACAGAGCATTAGATGTCTAACTAAAGCACAACTAATCAAGATTCTAAATTTTTGTTAAATAACATGCATTGATTAATACGATGATTCATCATAACGACAAATGATGCATGACATACTATGTGAGAGACTTCCATCGTAATAATCCGATAATTAAATCATATATTTAAACTAAAGAACATGGCATAGACAATATAAATAAACCTAATAATTATTTATAACCGGGGTTTCGTCTAAGCCTTAGCAATGTGTTTAGTTCATCATGGTTCACACTACATCAAAAGTAAGAGATGGGAAGAACAAGATACAAATCATTATAGAAGTATGCTTTTGATCTTCGTTGTCCTCCTCTCCGATCGATGTTCCTTCACTTCGACTCGGCTGCGGCACGTCGTTGACGATGGTACGATGGCTCATACGATGGATGACGGAATGTGAAGGTTTAGGGTTTTTGGAGGTGATGGTTGTGTGAATGATGATCGGTTGAGGATGGTAGCGGGAAGGGAGCTAGATGATGATGTTGATGATGGGTTGAAGGAAGGTGGTGGCCGGTGGATGTGGAAGATGATGGATGGTGTTCTGTGGTGAGAGCTAGGGTGTTTTTTTCGTAGGTGGGAAATGGCAAAGGTGGGTGATGATGGTTCGGTCGTCCAAAGCTGCCCCCTCTTTGGTGTTTCGGATCCCCCCCTATATAGGACAGAGAGGTTGGTTGTTTTAGAGAGAAAATGTATAGAGATGCCCCGGGTTATTGCGTGGCTGCGGACGGGAATGGGTACACGGACGGGATGGCCAGATAGGGAAGAGAAGAGATAGAGATAGAGAGAGAGTTCAAGAGAGAGAGGGTTTCGGAGAGGGGACGTGCATGGCTCAGGTAAAATGGACGGTTGTGATTCGGAAATAGACAGAGAAATCAGGATTGGTCGTAATGGGGACTGAAGCGATGGCTGTGATCGGATCAGGTTTTTAGCTAGAGAGGGAGAGAAGATCGGTTGGAGATTTAGAGAGAGAACGTATGGGTGCAGGGCGATCGGGTACAGCTGGGACCGATCGAGATTTAAGGGGCTGCATGCATGGGTTGTTAAATCGGACTGCTGTGATTAATGGGGGATAGAGAGAGACGGTAAAGAGATAGAGAGAGTGAATTCCAGGCGGAGGTTTACGGAGAGAGAAAGGAGAGAAAGAAACGGGAGAGAGAGAGTGGGTGTATCGGACGACTATATGGGCTTGGACAGCTGGGATTAGAGAAAGATAAGAGAAAAAAAACAATGAGAGATATGGAAAGAGAGGACTGGACGACTGTGATCGAATGCCTGGTTTTTAACATGGCACATTCATGCATGCATGAATGTGCATGGAAGGGATAGGTACAGCCGGGTTTGGACGGTCGGGACGAGGCTTGGGCGGCCGTGATTGGGTGCATGCATTGATGGGTTTGCAACGGACGACTGTGATTAGTCTAGAGAAGAGAGAGGGACGACTGTGATTGATTTTGAGAAAAGAGAGCTGGGATCCGGATTTAGATCTATAGAGAGAATCGGGTAGGAATCCCAGATGGCTGTGATAATACATGCATGCATGCATGGGTTGTATGTAAATTAGATGCACGACTGTACATAGGCTTGGCTCAGCGAGGGGATCAGGTGCATGTACAGGTGGAATGAGGGTACGTGCATGCATGCAAGCATGATGGATATCACATGGTATTTATCACGAGGGATTTCGAGGAAATGGACGACTATGGTCTTGTGAGGCATAGAAAGGGGAGGATCAGTTAAAGGAATTAGAGAAAGATTGAAAGAAAAGAACACGATAGGCTTAGGTAACCATCCGAGCTGTTCGAACTCATCAAGTCCTTGGTATTTGCATAGTCCTTTAGTGATCCGAAGCCAGAAATATGTTGAGCTGGTGACGTCGGATCGCCAGACTCAAACAACTGCTCTTTTCTGCATCCTTCGTCAGAAGGGCCTTCGAACAGGTTGTAAAGCCTCTTTCAAATCGCTGTGAGAATATCCACGGCTTGGTCATGAAGTCCTTGAGCTGACTACATCGAAGACCGGATCAATTCCCAGAAAAACACACATGAAATGACGCTTATCAGATTCAAACACGATTATCGATAAAAGGATAATTTGGACTATCGGGATCCATATTTTTCATGCATGCAATGTATGAGAGCGAACCAATATGCCGTTGGGTTCGTATGAGAGTCTACTATATCGTGGTACAAAGAAACTCATGCAGTTTACGTGTATTATGAAAGTTTTACATAGCAAAGTGGCGATATGTGCATGAAAAAGAAAGGATAATTTGCACCAAATAGACGCTCAACAGCTCGCACCAGTCCGGTCCGAAGCTCTACTTTCGCGTCAGGAGAATAGGCTATTACTGACCCACCATGATTGAAGACTGCATGGAGTTCGCAAAGAAATGTCACGCTTGCCAGCTACACGGTGACTACATCCGTCAACCGCCAGATCCTTTGCACCCAACAATCGCGCCGTGGTCTTTTGACGGATGTGGACTCGATATCGTCGGTCCCCTGCCCAAATCATCCAAACAATATCTTTACATCCTAGCAGTAACGGACTACTTCTTCAAATGGGCTGAAGCAATACCTCTACAGAAAGTTACAAGACACTCCATCATTAGCTTCATTCAGAATGACATCATTTTTCGATACGGAATCCCTCGCTATATCATAACGGACAACGGAAAGCAATTCAAAAATACTGCTGTCAGTCAGTTCTGCGCCAAGTACGATATTAAACAGAATTGCTCAATAATGTACAATGCTCCGGCCAATGACCTAGCAAAAGCCTTCAACAAGACTCTTTACAAACTTCTGGAGAAAATCATCTCGAAGACAAAGAAGGACTAGCACGAACATATGGGCGAAGCACTATGGGCCTACCGAACATTATTTCACACTCCAACACAAAGCAACTTCGTACTCCCTCGTCTATGGGGTAGAAATCGTTCTTCCACTCGAGCTCCAGATCCCATGGCTCAGAATAGCAATATTCAAGCAGGCCTCACCAGCAACGACAACGCCCAGCTCCGCCTAGTAGAATTGGAGTCACTAGATAAAAGGTGCCTCGAAGCTCATCAATGTTTGGAGTGTTATCAGGCTAGATTGACTCGCACCTTCAATAAGAAGATTCGCCCTCGATCCTTCCAAACAGGAGAACTGGTGCTGGCGGTCAAACTCCCCATCATTCTCTCGCATCGAGGAGGGAAGAAGTTCAACGTCAAATGGGATGGACCGCACATCGTCAAAGAAGTCTATTCCAACGGCACATACCTCCTCACCACGCCAGAAGGGCTCACACTCGACCCATCAACGACAAGTATCTCAAAAGGTACTACGCCTAAAGCAAGTCCACACTCATTGGAAAAAAAAATGTGAACTATGTGTGACTTGATCCCCCTCAGGGGGGTACGTAGGCAGCCTGAAAAGTCACTTCAGGTTCAGTCCGACAAAAAGAAAAACCAACAAATGATTTGGGAAACATGATGATATTATTAGATATTCGAGGGAAGACGACACATGGTGTAAGTTCAAAAGAGAGATTATAAAATGAAATGACAAGACAAGAAGTAACTAGAAGAAAGTATCCAAAGCTCGAAGGCGGCGTAGTAGCTCCTCTCTAGTAGCCTCTACTCGTTGCAGCTCCAAAGGACGTGTGGCCAAAAGATCACAGCGGGCCGACAAATCCGATTGCTGCTTCAAGAAGCTCGCCCTTAAAGCTCTCTCTGTAGCCTCGGCTCGTGCCAAACGAGATTCTGCCTCCCGAAGAGAGACTCGCACCGACTTTACCTTCTTCTGCGTCTTCGTTAGACTAGAGGTAGCCTCTGCGAGCTGACGCTCCGACTAACATAAACTCTCCTCGGCGGCCGCCAACTCAGAAGTACTCCCCTCCAATAAAGCCCGTCAGGAACGATAAGCTTCGCTGCCAGTCATGAGAGTAAGTTCATCTACGTGGCAAAACCAAAACTCAGTACCGTCAGCAGACCACCAGTCTTGGAGAGTGCCAAAGCTCTCGTCCTGAAAGGACTCAAGCGTCGACCGGATATACTGTCAACAACTTGCAAGAAAGAACTCTGAAACTCTGCTCTTCGATCTCAAACTCGGATGGGGCACCTCCGAGTACGTAGGCAAAACTTTCCTCTCCACTGCGGCTGCCACGGGAGCTGCCTTTGCCAACGAGGTCAGCAAAACCAGGGGTACCATCGCCACTGCCGCACCTACAGTCTTCTCCACCAAGTCCGAGAAGACGGCAATCAGGGAATCCCGCTTGCCGACACTCGAAACTTTAGCCTCCTTGTGAAAAGACAAAGCCTCGACATCGATATCATCCAAATCTATATCGCCATTGGAAAAATTATCCCCGCAGAGCCTGAGAAGGTCCAGATCATCCAGAGGAACATCTAGCCCGTACTTCCCGGGCAATTCCTGTGTGGCCCCAGTAGGCAAATGCCCGTGAGATGCTTTCAAAGAGTTTGCCTCACACTCCACTACTACGACGGAGTCTGCCCAATAGAAACACGTTTCTCAACATAATGGAACCCCCAGAAATCAAAGAAGAAGCAAAACGAGAAAAACTTTGTGCGTACCTGCAAGATCGGACAGAGCTACCCCAGACGGAGGGATCACCTTATCTCCTAAAAGGTAGGGCTCCTCGACATCCTCGACCGGACAAGGTACCCTCGAATCACCCCACGTGGAATGCACAACTTTCCTCTCTTGGGTGGGACACTCTCAATAGTTGTCTTCTGAAGAATGGACGGCCCGGGGGCATTCGCAAGGTCGGCTTCTAACACGGGAGTCGAAGAGGGAACCTGATGGGCACTGGAGAGATGACTGCAACTCTTCTTGGTCTTCTGAATCCCCAACTGGAGGTGACGATCATCCAATCCCGCGGAAGGATCAAAGCTAAAGCCCTTGAACTCGCTACTCACCAGGACATCAACCGGAAGACTCGCAAGTAACGGGAATACTCGCTCTTTGATCAACTTGCAGTAACCTGGAGTCGCGGCAACCCGAGACCCCAACTTGGTCCCAAAAAAGAAGATACCGCTAGTCAGCCGAGCGTGAAGAGAAGCATAGAGGCGATAACCCTCATGTGGGCTGATACGTCCCTGCAGTCGCTATGGCATACTAGGTACCTCCTGCCGAAATCCCTACTGACGGGCAAAACGGTGAGGGGAGTATTGTTCCACCTCCACTATATCTCCTCGGCACCAAACCAAGTAACCAGGGTGGCAGCTGACCATATTCCAGAACAAAGCCATTCAAAAGCTCCTCGTTGTCATGGACCGTCGACCTCTCTAAAGGCAACATTGAATGCTCCGACGTGAATTCAAAGTTTGTGCCTCCCATCTTCCATAAAAGAGTTCAAGCACATTCCTTCGGGCGCTCCCAACTAATGAAGGCATTCAAGATTCCTCTTATGCCCAGCAAGAACGGCTGGATGCCCACGTCTGGCGAAAGCCCCTTTCGGGAAGTGAAGGACAATCCAACCATACAAATAGTGCAGAGGGCCAAAAGCATTAGACCGGCCGATTTTCCCTTTGACATTGTCCGAATTGGCACTACAAGAAATAGGTTATTTACCGACGAAAATTTTCATTCCCGTCGGTAATAATATACTTTTTACCGACGGTGACAATAATTTCCGTCGGTATTATAACTTCGATTTTTTTAATTTTTTTTGCACATTTATTACCGACGGTTATATATAATCCGTCGGTATAATTTTTTATACCGACGGAACATATATTTCCGTCGGTAAAATGAGTTTATACCGACAGAAAAATAATGTCTGTCGGTATAAAGTCACGACGTTACTTTATACCGACGAACATATTTTCGTCGGTAAAACGTATTACCTTGTACCGACGGACATGTAATTTCCGTCGGCATAATATCTTTATACCGACGGACAAATAACGTTCGTCGGTAATATGTCACGACGAAACTCAGGGTAAAAACCGGGTCTCTGGAAAAAATGAAACCCTGAGTTTCATCGTGATATTGTACCGACGGACGTTATTTGTCCGTCGGGATAAAGATATTATGCCGACGGAAATTACATGTCCGTCGGTAAAAAGGTCACGACGAAACTCAGGGTAAAAACCGAGTCTCTAGAAAAAATGGAACTCTGAGTTTCGTCGTGACATTTTACCGACGGAAGTTATTTTTCCGTCGGTATAAAGCCATTATACCGACAGAAATGAAATGTCCGTCGGTAAAAAGGTCACGACGAAACTCAGGGTAAAAACCGAGTCTCTGGAAGAAATGGAACCCTGAGTTTCGTCGTTGGTTTTTACCGACGGATATTATTGTGTCGTCGGTAAAAAGGTTATTTTTACCGACGGAAGTAAAATTTTCCGTCGGTAAAAAGCCTGCGATAAATTAATTTCAGCGATCCCCCCCTTCTGTTCTATTTCGATCTGAACCTCTCCCCGCCCCCCCCCCCCTCTCTCTCTCTCTCTCTCTAAATCTCCCCCCCTCCCCGGCCTCCCTCCCCCCCTCCCCGGCCTCCCCCCTCCCCGGCCTCCCCCCTCCTCGGCCTCCCTCGCGTCCCTCCGGCCGACCGATCGACCGGCGGCGAGCTCCTCCTCCTCCTCGTGGGCTCCGGCCGATGAGCTCCTCCTCCTCCTCCTCCCCCCGGTTAACTCAAGTTTTTTATATCATATGTCAGTAATTTATGTTGGAACACTCATAATTCTAGTAACATATCTGAAAATCTTGGATCGAATCCCCAGCCTACCTGAGTTCAAGTGATAATTTAATTGAGAAATACTTTGAGTCTCATGGTTTGCAACAACTTCATGAATATCATTATCATAGAAAAATTGATGTTAATCTAATATGTTTAAGATTTATCTACTAATTTTCTTTATAGTTTACTATAGGGTTGTATATAGGAGTGTTACAAGTCTATGGCCCCAATTAGAACTTGATTGTGAATTTGATTGCCCAGGTTATGGTGTAAATTGTGGCTAGAGGTATAATGATAATTATTTAATAGGTATGGACCTAAGATTAATTTTAGTATAACGCTTAGTATCTTGGTTAGGTTGGATGCCATGAAGCCAAGGCTGCAAATGGAATCGAATTCCGATATGTCTTTCCATAAGTTATGGCTATTTTTTTAAAGAAGGATATTTTGGTCATTTCCAGTGTGGTCAAATTTTTTATATATTATAGATCTTTTTATACTGAGTTTGTGGATGTATACATAAGTCGGTTACGAGTTTGTTTGCACCAAATATGGCTAAAAATGTCTTTAATGTCACATAAGGCTATATGGTTTTGTTTAGTAATGATGCTGGGTTCCCAGATTAATAACCTATAATTAACACAATGTGGGTGACTATATCATTGTTTTAATGGGTTTAGCCCAATAACACTAGTTTATAGTTTGGGCTAGGCCTATATTAACTGGATCTAGAGGATATGTTTAGCCATGGGCTTGGCTTATTACTATTCATTGGGATGGGCCAATGTCATATTCTAATCGACTTTTGGGCTTGACTCAATCTTAATCGCATTGAGCCCAATACTGTTGACCTGTTGTTATTGATTGAGCCCAAACGAATTTCTATACCCCGAACATAAAAGGCAGCTCGACAGTCAGGTCATGGTCACAGGGAATGCCGAGCTAGATGTTAGATAACTATCTTACCCAAAAGCTTAAGATGGTTACGTGATATCAGAGTTTTGGTTTCTGCGAGGTCCTAGGTTCAAATTATATTGCCTCCATTTGTTAATTTCAGTATTACGCTATCTATTTAATTCTCCACCTATCCGGGAACCGAAACCGAATTTGTGCGGAGTCTTATAACATTGTTTGAAAGTACTTCAGGTGTTGTGTAGCCAGATAGACGAAGATGTCTTTGATCGATAAGAGTTGGATGCGTAATTCGAATCGCGTGAGCCAAGAGTACAGAGAAGGAGTCGGGAAGTTTCTAGATTTTGCATTTGAGCATCTTGCACCGCTTGATGGAAAAATTATGTGTCCCTGTATAGACTACGGAAGGGTGACTAGGAAGGTTTGAGAGGAATATGAGGTTGATCTGGTAATACGTGGCATTGACATTAGCTATACCCGTTGGTTCTCGCACGGTGAGGAGCTAGATGCAGTTCCCATGGCAGCTCACGGTGAAACTGCAAACACAGTGATCGCTGATGATAATATTAATACAGACGATGACGATGACATGCAGGGTATGATACATGATTTGTAAGGTGGAATAGGCACGGGAAACACCGTCAGGTGATCAGCCCAATATTGAAGCGGACAAGTTCTACAGATTGCTTAAAGATACCGAACAACCTCTATACCCGGGGTGTAAGAAGTTTTCAAAACTCTCTTTCACTGTAAAGCTTCTTCATTTAAAGTGCCTCAATAGTTGGAGTAATAAGTCATTTAATATGTTAGTAGAGTTGCTGAAAGAGGCTTTTCCTATGGATGAGACAGTACCAAAATCATTCTACGAGGTGAAGAAGACAATTAAAGATCTCGGTCTGGGTTATGAGAAAATTGATGCATGCGTGAACGATTGTATGTTGTACCGAAAAGAGTACGAACATGCGCGGTCATGCTACATATGCGGAGCAACGAGATATAAAGAGATGGATGCCGAGTCTAGTACCAATCGAAGGAAGAAAAATATATCTGCAAAGGTTCTCCTATACTTCCCGCTTAAGGACAGGCTTCAGAGGTTGTTTATGTCATCGAAGACTGCTGAGCACATGAGGTGGCATGCACGAGAACGTACATATGACGGGATTATAAGACATCCGGCCGACTCTCTGATGTGAAAAGATTTTGATCATACCTATCCTGAATTCGCATATGAAGTTCGCAACGTCAGGTTAGGGCTTGCTAGTGATGGCTTCAATCCCTTTGGGAATATAAGTGTGTCGTACAGCATTTGGCCAGTTGTCCTAGTTCCATACAATTTGCCTCCCTAGATGTGCTTAAAAAAGCCATACACAATGCTCTCCTTGCTCATTCCCGGACCCAGGTCGCCTGGTAATGATATTGACATTTACTTGCAGCCGTTGATTGAGGAGTTGAACGAGTTATGGGAAGTTGGGGCCGATACGTATGATGCCTCGTTGCGCTAGAATTTTCGGATGCATGCGGCACTTCTATGGACGATCAACGATTTTCTTGCATATGCCAACTTATCCGGGTAGAGTACTAAAGAAAAATTGGCGTGCCCTACATGCAATAAGGAGACAGATTCATTACGGTTGAAGAACGGAGGCAAGTTCTGTTATATGGGCCATTGAAGATTCCTTGTTGATGGCCATAAGTGGAGGCAGAACAAAAGAGTGTTCAACAGCAAGAAAGAGCTTGCAAAAGCCCCGGAGCAGCTTTTGGGGGTAGAAGTCTTGTGAGAATTGGATCAGTTTGATGCCGTGACACTTGGAAAAGGTAAAAAGAAGAGAACGTATGAAGATTCTACGCGTGAGCATAACTGGAAGAAGAAGAGTATTTTCTTTAAACTATCGTACTGGAGCAGCCTACTCTTGCGGCATAACTTGGATGTCATGCATATCAAGAAAAATGTGTGTGACAATATTATAGGAACACTGCTGAATCTCGACGGTAAGACGAAGGATAATCTTAAATCTCATCTCGATCTTAAGGAGTTGGGTATCCGAAAATCACTTCATCCTCAAGAGATTGGGGATAAGTATGTGTTGCTAGTTGCATGCTACACCATGAGCTCACAGCAAAAGGTAGCCTTATGTGCATTCCTACAGTCTGTGAAAATGCTAGACAGTTATTCTTCGAATATCGCACGATACGTGTAAGAGAACGGCCGGAAGTTGTCTGGATTAAAGAGCCACGATTGTCATGTTCTTATGCAGCGATTGTTATCTCTTGCTATACATGGGAATTTAACCAAACAGGTGTCCGGTCCGTTAATTGAGCTTAGCACTTTTTTCAGACAGTTGTGCTCGAAGGTACTTTGAGTGGACCAACTTGATCAGATGGAGAGGGATATTGCGATCACATTGTGCAAGCTAGAGATGATATTTCCACCTTCCTTCTTTGATGTCATGGTGCATTTGACCGTTCACTTGGCAAATGAGGCCAAACTCGGCGGCCCAGTTCATTACCGCTGGATGTATTTTATCGAGAAGTAATCGTCTCGTCTCATTCGCACAATGTATTTGATCGTTCTTGATATATTTATCCAAATATTTTTTTCTCAAATTAGGTACTTGCGAACATTGAAATCATATGTTCGTAATAAAAGTCATCCGGAGGGATCAATTGCTGAAGGATACCTAGCAGAAGAATGTCTAACATTCTGCTCAAGATACCTACATGGTATAGACACACGATTCAATCAACTTGAGTGGAACTATGACGGTGGTCCAATAGACTTCAATAAGGGTCTGTCTATATTTGCCGAAATGGGTAGACCTATAGGAGGAGGCAAAACCCGTCGATTATCTGTAGATGAGATTCAACAGGCACATATGTATGTGTTGCGCTAATGTGATGAAGTGTGGCCATTCATTGAGTGAGCATTTTATGATCATTTACTCATTCTTTCAGTCCATTCATTAAGTATATGTGCTAATTATAATCTAATTCATAACCTGTAAAACAGGAAGCATAAAGCCATCATTAATAATCGGGGTACTCGAAATGCTCCCCAAATTTATGATCGTGAATTCCCATCGTGGTTCGAGAAACACGTAAGTATTCACATCATTACTGAATTTTATTGACATCCATTACCGAACAATAATTATGTGTTCATATCATAAATGTCATGTGGTTATTATAGGCACAAGAGCTGCACGATAACCACGATCCGCTGATGAATGAGGTTCTCTGGCGCTTATCTTGTAGTCCTTTGCAAGACGCAATATCGTACGATGGTTATATCGTGAACGGTTATAGATTTCGGACGAAAGATAGTGAAAAATCACAAAGAACCCAAAATAGTGGGGTTGTCGTCCACGGTGAGCAAGAAGAATTAGAAAATATCGACTTCTATGGCGTCCTCAACGAGATTCTCGAGATTAAATTCCTTGGCCAAAATCGGGTCGTATTATTCAAATGTGATTGGTATGATGTTAATAATCGCGGGACTGGTTATAATATCGATAAATACGGTTTTATCAGCATCAACACTGGCAAGAGATTGAATACCCAATATCATGATCCATTCATTCTTATCTCTCAAGCGGAACAGATATTTTATGCACCGGATAATACCTCTCCAGGTTGGCAAATTGTAGTCAGGTCACCACCCAGAGATTTTTATGACATAGGAGACAAGGATGCAGGGGTCGTCGATGATGATTTGGATACATACCAGAATGATGAGATAATCATTGTCGACGCAGTGCACGACGAAAATGAAGATGTCGACAATATAAACTGGACAGCGAATGCAGATCAAATGATAGAAGAGGGATGCGATGAGAGTGACAGAGATGAGACAGAAAATGACTAGACCGAATGTAAATCAAATTGTTTCATATATAAATCATATTGTTTCATATGTATATCATATTAATTTATACTGTTTCATATGTAAATCAAACTGTTTCATATGTAAATCATACCGTTTCATATATAAATCAAATTATTTTATATTGTTTCATAAATCATACTGTTTCATATGTAAATCAAACTGTTTTATATTGTTTCATATATAAATCTTACTGTTTCATATGTAAATTAAACTGTTTTAGATGGCATCACGGTCGAGGGTTCGTAGAGGCAGGGGTGGGGTAGCTCGGAGCGCTCCGGTTGCCACCCCAGGGTTCGAGGCCGAGCCGTCCGGATCTGGTAGTGCTGTTCCTCTCTCCACACCAGCTCCTGATGTGGTTGCAGCCTCCGGAGCTTCGAGCAGTGTTCAGCACTCGGCTACAGCGTCTACGCCCACAGGTAATGTTTAGATCTAAAGTTTTATACATGTTGTAAATACTTCTTCAATACTGATGTATATTTTATTTGCAGGGTCGAGGATCACTAGGCACGTAGGCGACCGAGGCGTGACGACGGCCCGACGCTTGTCGATCTTACGCGAGCCGCTTTCCCTACAGTAGAGCGGCAGGACCTTTGTGGGCGAGCACGCTTCTGACGCCGCCACGTGGGTCGGTATTATAGTACGGGAGGAGAGGAATGCCCCGATTGTGGGGTTAAGGGGGTGGAAGAATATTGATGCATCCTATAAGGAGAGGATGTATCAGCAGTTTTTGATACGTTAGTTTCATTAAAGCATTTTAGAATAATATCGTACTTCTTTATAATTTGATTTGATAAAATGACTTGTTTCTAAATTGATTTTACAGGAGAAATTTAAATGGGAGAACATGGAAACCGACACCCATCGGGAGGACTTATGGAAGATGATGGGTGAGCGGTATAGGGATTACCGTCACGAGCTCTACCAGCTCTATGATTACTTGGTCGGCCAGCCGGCTGAGGAGGTACAGGCTGCGGCCGGGACGAGAGACGCTCCACCGCTACACGTTCTACAGTTTTTGGTCGCTCATTGGGCCACCCCTCACTTTCAGGTATAATTATAATTTTGTTGATTCGTACTTGTTTTAATGTTATACTAAAAATTTGTATTGATGTTTCAAAATTTAATCGATTGACACAGGCGAGTTCACGTAAAGGCAAGCAGAATTGAAGTGCCTCGACGACACCTGCTCCAGTGAAGGGGAGGACCTCGATGCCCCAGCTTGCCCAACAGCTGGTAAAAGATACAAACATTGTTATTATTTAAAACTCTATACATGTTATATTAACTCATCTATTTATTTTATATGTCCAACAGACACAGTCCTTGGGCCACGAGCCTAATAGGATTGACCTTTTTGAGCCCTCTAGGAGGCGGCGTACCGATGGGGCATTTCTGGACGATAGGGTTGCCTCGTAAGTGGTAAGTAATTAAATTACTGTTAATATATTCTTATACGTATGCCATAAAATATCATTGAATATCATTGGTTGTTTTCATATAGGAGAGGATGCGACTTCTGGTGACCCCGTTGGGCGAGGCTGGCTCCTCTTCCAGCTCAGTATCTGTCAACTCAGCGATGGATACTGTGCTCAGACCTACCACGCACGGTCGTGTCCTTTATACGGGCCTTGGAGTCACGCCCTCCTCCTGCTTTGGACGAGAGGGTATGCGCTCGAGGGCACGGGACACCCAGACCGGTGCTCTCACTCAGTTGCAGTCTGCGCTAGACGCAGAGCAAGAGCAGAGGCAGGCCCTCGAGCAGAGGGTTGAGGCGGAGCGAGAGCAGAGGCAGGCCCTCGAGCAGAGGGTTGAGGCGGAGAAGAAGGCCCTCGATGAGGAAAGAGAAGCTCGCACGGAACTGGAGCGTCGGCTTAATGACTTCATAAGCCGGTCTAGCGGTGGCTCATGCTCATGATCAGGTACTTACTAATCTTTATAATATTAGTAAAAAATATGAATCTTACTAATTTGAGTTTAGATCATATTATCACACTTATGATTTTCCAACACTTAGATTCTAAAACGGTGAATCGGAACGTAAATTATTCAAATATCCAATTAGAACTCGCTCGCAAGTCCGAAATACGAAATAATTCTAAGTTCGAATTATTGGATGCCGATCCGATCGAATCCAAACCTATTTCATATCCGAAATACGCTAACTTATGATTTTCCAACACTTAGACTCTAAATCGATGAATAGGAGCGTAAATTATTCAAATATCCAATTAGAACTCGCTCGCAAGTCCGAAATGCGGAATAATTCCAAGTACGAATTATTGGATGCCGATCCGATGACGATCCGATCGAATCCAAACCTATTTCATATCCGAAACACGCTAACTTATGATTTTCCAACACTTAGACTCTAAATCAGTGAATCGGAGCGTAAATTGTTCAAATATCTAATTAGAACTCGCTTGCAAGTCCAAAATACGGAATAATTTCAAGTACAAATTATCGGATGCCGATCCGATGACGATCCGATCGAATCTAAACCTATTTCGAATCCGAAACACGCTAACTTATGATTTTCCAACACTTAGACTCTAAATCGGTAAATCAGATCGTAAATTGGTCAAATATCCAATTAGAACTCGCTCACAAGTCCGAAATAAGGAATAATTCTAACTTCGAATTATCGGATGCCGATACGATGACGATCCGATCGAATCCAAACCTATTTCAAATCCGAAACACACGAACTTATGATTTTCCAACACTTAGACTCTAAATCGGTGAATCGAAGCGTAAATTGTTCAAATATCCAATTAGAACTCGCTCGCAAGTCCGAAATACGGAATAATTCCAAGTACGAATTATCGGATGCTGATCCGATGACGATCCGATCGAATCCAAACCTATTTCAAATCCGAAACACGCTAACTTATGATTTTCCAACACAAAGACTCTAAATTGGTGAATCAGATCGTAAATTGGTCAAATATCCAATTAGAACTCGCTCGCAAGTCTAAAATATGGTATAATTCCAAGTTTGAATTATCAGATGCCGATCCGAAGCCGATCCGATCGAATCCAAACCTATTTCATATCCGAAACACGCTAACTTATGATTTTCCAACACTTAGACTCTAAATCGGTGAATCGGAGCGTAAATTGTTCAAATATCCAATTAGAACTCGCTCGAAAGTCCGAAATAAGGAATAATTCCAACTTTGAATTATCGGATACCGATCCGATGACGATCCGATCGAATCCAAACATATTTCATATCCGAAACACGCTAACTTATGATTTTCCAACACTTAGACTCTAAATCGGTGAATCGGAGCGTAAATTGTTCAAATATCCAATTAGAACTCGCTTGCAAGTCCGAAATACGGAATAATTCCAAGTACGAATTATCGGATACTGATCCGATCGAATCCAAACCTATTTCAAATCCGAAACACGCTAACTTATGATTTTCCAACACTTAGACTCTAAATCGGTGAATCGGATCGTAAATTGTTCAAATATCCAATTAGAACTCGCTTGCAAGTCCGAAATACGGAATAATTCTAAGTTCGAATTATCGGATGCCGATCCGATGATGATCCGATCGAATCCAAACCTATTTCAAATACGAAACACGCTAACTTATTATTTTCCAACACTTAGACTCTAAATCGGTGAATCGGATCGTAAATTGGTCAAATATCCAATTAGAACTCGCTCGCAAGTCCGAAATACAGAATAATTCCAAGTTCGAATTATCGGACGCCGATCCGATGACGATCCGATCGAATCCAAACCTATTTCAAATCCGAAACACGCTAACTTATGATTTTCCAACACTTAGACCCTAAATCGGTGAATCGGATCGTAAATTGGTCAAATATCCAATTAGAACTCGCTCGCAAGTTCGAAATATGGAATAATTCTAAGTTCGAATTATCGGATGCCGATCCGATGATGATCCGATCGAATCCAAACCTATTTCAAATCCGAAACACGCTAACTTATGATTTTTCAACACTTAGACTCTAAATCGGTGAATCGGATCGTAAATTGGTCAAATATCCAATTAGAACTCGCTCGCAAGTCCGAAATACGAAATAATTCAAAGTTCGAATTATCGGATGCCGATCCGATGATGATCCGATCGAATCCAAACCTATTTCATATCCGAAACACGCTAACTTATGATTTTCCAACACTTAGACTCTAAATCGGTGAATCAGAGCGTAAATTGTTCAAATATCCAATTAGAACTCGCTCGCAAGTCTGAAATACGGAATAATTCTAAGTACAAATTATCGGATGCTGATCAGATGCCGATCCGATGCCGATCCGATAGAATCCAAACCTATTTCAAATCCGAAACACGCTAATTTATGATTTTCCAACACTTAGACTCTAAATCGGTGAATCGGAGTGTAAATTGTTCAAATATCCAATTAAAACTCGCTCGCAAGTCCGAAATACGGAATAATTCTAAGTACGAATTATAGGATGACGATCCGATGACGATCCGATCGAATCCAAACCTATTTCAAATCTAAAACACATTAACTTATGATTTTCCAACACTTAGACTCTAAATCGGTGAATCGGATCGTAAATTGGTCAAATATCCAATTAGAACTCGCTCACAAGTCCGAAATAACAAGTTCGAATTATCGGATGCTGATCCGATGCCGATCCGATCGAATCCAAACCTATTTCATATCCGAAACACGCTAACTTATGATTTTCCAATACTTAGACTCTAAATCGGTGAATCGGAGCGTAAATTATTCAAATATCCAATTAGAACTAGCTCGCAAGTCCGAAATACAGAATAATTCTAACTTTGAATTATCGGATGACGATCCGATCGAATCCAAACCTATTTCATATCCGAAACACGCTAACTTATTATTTTCCAACACTTAGACTCTAAATCGGTGAATCGGATCGTAAATTGTTCAAATATCCAATTAGACCTCGCTCGCAAGTCCGAAATATGGAATAATTCCAAGTTCGAATTATCGGATGCCGATCCGATGACGATCCGATCAAATCCAAACCTATTTCAAATCCAAAACACGCTTGATTTTCCAACATTTAGACTCTAAATCGGTGAATCGGATCGTAAATTGGTCAAATATCCAATTAGAACTCGCTCGCAAGTCCGAAATACGAAATAATTCCAAGTTTGAATTATCGGATGCCGATCCGATGACGATCCGATCGAATCCAAACCTATTTCAAATCCGAAACACGCTAACTTATGATTTTCCAACACTTAGACTCTAAATCGGTGAATCGGATCGTAAATTGGTCAAATATCCAATTAGAACTCGCTCGCAAGTCCGAAATATGAAATAATTCCAAGTTCGAATTATCGGATGCCGATCCGATGACGATCCGATCGAATCCAAACCTATTTCAAATCCGAAACACGCTAACTTATGATTTTCCAACACTTAGACTCTAAATCGGTGAATCGGAGCGTAAATTGTTCAAATATCCAATTAGAACTCGCTCGCAAGTCCAAAATACGAAATAATTCCAAGTACGAATTATCGGATGCCGATCCGATGACGATCCGATCGAATCCAAACCTATTTCAAATCCGAAACACGCTAACTTATGATTTTCCAATACTTAGACTCTAAATCAGTGAATCGGATCGTAAATTGGTCAAATATCCAATTAGAACTCGCTCGCAAGTCCGAAATACGGAATAATTCCAAGTTTGAATTATCGGATGCCGATCCGATCGAATCCAAACCTATTTCATATCCGAAACACGCTAACTTATTATTTTCCAACACTTAGACTCTAAATCGGTGAATCGGAGCGTAAATTGGTCAAATATCCAATTAGAACTCGCTCGCAAGTTCGAAATAACGAATAATTCCAACTTCGAATTATCGGATGCCGATCCGATGACGATCCGATCGAATCCAAACCTATTTCATATCCGAAACACGCTAACTTATGATTTTCCAACACTTAGACTCTAAATCGGTGAATCAGAGCGTAAATTGTTCAAATATCCAATTAGAACTCGCTCGCAAGTCCGAAATACGGAATAATTCCAAGTACGAATTATCGGATGCCGATCAGATGACGATACGATGCTGATTCGATCGAATCCAAACCTATTTCAAATCCGAAACACACTAATTTATGATTTTCTAACACTTAGACTCTAAATCGGTGAATCGGAGTGTAAATTGTTCAAATATCCAATTAGAACTCGCTCGCAAGTCCGAAATACGGAATAATCCCAAGTACGAATTATCGGATGCCGATCCGATGACGATCCGATCGAATCCAAACCTATTTCAAATCCGAAACACGTTAACTAATGATTTTCCAACACTTAGACTCTAAATCGGTGAATCGGATCGTAAATTGGTCAAATATCCAATTAGAACTCACTCGCAAGTTCGAAATACAGAATAATTCCAAGTTCAAATTATCGGATGCTGATCCGATGCCGATCCGATCGAATCCAAACCTATTTCATATCCGAAACACGCTAACTTATGATTTTCCAACACTTAGACTCTAAATCGGTGAATCGGAGCGTAAATTGTTCAAATATCCAATTAGAACTCGCTTGCAAGTCCGAAATAAGGAATAATTCCAACTTCGAATTATCGGATGCCGATCCGATGACGATCCGATCGAATCCAAACCTATTTCATATCCGAAACACGCTAACTTATGATTTTCCAACACTTAGACTCTAAATCGGTGAATCGGAGCATAAATTGTTCAAATATCCAATTAGAACTCGCTCGTAAGTTTGAAATATAAAATAATTCCAAGTACGAATTATCGGATGCCGATCCGATGACGATCCGATCGAATCCAAACCTATTTCAAATCCGAAACACGCTAACTTACGATTTTCCAACACTTAGACTCTAAATCGGTGAATCGGATCGTAAATTGGTCAAATATCCAATTAGAACTCGCTCGCAAGTCTGAAATACGGAATAATTCCAAGTTCAAATTATCGGATGCCGATCCGATCGAATCCAAACCTATTTCATATCCGAAAGACGCTAACTTATGATTTTCCAACACTTAGACTCTAAATCGGTGAATCGAAGCATAAATTGTTCAAATATCCAATTAGAACTCACTCGCAAGTCCGAAATATGGAATAATTCCAACTTTGAATTATCGGATGCCGATCCGATGACGATCCGATCGAATCCAAACCTATTTCATATCCGAAACACGCTAACTTATGATTTTCCAACACTTAGACTCTAAATCGGTGAATCGGAGTGTAAATTGTTCAAATATCCAATTAGAACTCGCTCACAAGTCTGAAATACGGAATAATTCCAAGTACGAATTATTGGATGCCGATCCGATGACGATCCAATCGAATCCAAACCTATTTCAAATCCGAAACACGCTAACTTATGATTTTCCAACACTTAGACTCTAAATCGGTTAATCGGATCGTAAATTGGTCAAATATCCAATTAGAACTCGCTCGCAAGTCCGAAATACATAATAATTCCAACTTCGAATTATCAGATGTCGATCCGATGACGATCCGATCGAATCCAAACCTATTTCAAATCCGAAACACGCTAACTTATGATTTTCCAACACTTAGACTCTAAATCGGTGAATCGGAGCGTAAATTGTTCAAATATCCAATTAGAACTCGCTCACAAGTCCGAAATACGAAATAATTTCAAGTTCGAATTATCGGATACCGATCCGATAACGATCCGATCGAATCCAAACTTATTTCAAATCCGAAACACGCTAACTTATGATTTTCCAACACTTAGACTCTAAATCAGTGAATCGGATCGTAAATTGGTCAAATATCCAATTAGAACTCGCTCGCAAGTCCGGAATACGAAATAATTCCAAGTTCAAATTATCGAATGCCGATCCGATCGAATCCAAACCTATTTCATATCCGAAACACGCTAACTTATGATTTTCCAACACTTAGATTCTAAATCGGTGAATCGGAGCGTAAATTATTCAAATATCCAATTAGAACTCGCTCGCAAGTCCGAAATACGGAATAATTCTAAGTTCAAATTATCGGATGACGATCCGATCGAATCCAAATCTATTTCAAATCCGAAACACGCTAATTTATGATTTTCCAACCTTTAGACACTAAATAGGTGAATCGGAGCGTAAATTATTCAAATATCCAATTAGAACTCGCTCGCAAGTCCGAAATACGGAATAATTCCAAGTACGAATTATCGGATGCCGATCCGATGCCGATCCGATCGAATTCAAACCTATTTTAAATCCGAAACAAGCTAACTTATGATTTTCCAACACTTAAACTCTAAATCGGTGAATCGGATCGTAAATTGGTCAAATATCCAATTAGAACTCGCTCGCAAGTCTGAAATACGGAATAATTCCAAGTTTGAATTATCGGATGCCGATCCGATCGAATCCAAACCTATTTCAAAGCCGAAACACGCTAACTTATGATTTTTTAACGCTTAGACTCAGTTATAGATATAAACCATTTTTTTAACAAATACATGTTAATTGCAGGAGCAGGGCGGCATCAGGGGATCGATGAGAGCACCAGCGTTGGTGGCGGGCCGCGTGGGGTGGTTGAGATAAAGCATGTATCATCTCTCAGTTTTGGATTGTGTAAATATTATTTTGTAATATGTGGTTATTTTTTGTTCTTGTCTATAATTATTGGGTATTAATTGTTATAATTGTCGGGTATTGTGGTATTATTTGATAATTTGCTATAATATTTTATCAATTTAGGTAATATTTGATAATTTGCGGTAATATTTTATAAATTGTGGTAATATTTGATAAATTGTGGTAATATTTGATAAATTGTGGTATTGTTGTAAATCATAGGAATTAAATAACATTATTTAGGTAAATTTATTATAAAAAAAAACATACTTATTATCGACGAAAATTAAATATTCCGTCGGTAATAAAGTTTTTATTTTTTTTTAATTATTAATACATTGCCGACGGAAAATATATATCCGTCGGTAATATATATATTATTACCGACAAGAAGATATAGAACCGTCGGTAATATATATATTATTACCGACGGTAAATATTATAACTGTCGGTAAAATATTTATATATTACAGATGGATTATTATCTTCCGTTGGCAATAATATATTATATTCATTTTTAATTGTTTAAAGATTACCGACGGCTTTAATATTACCGTCGGTATTAATTATTATTACCGACGGTAATATTTAGTCCGTCGCATTATTTTCCCGACACCTTTTTTCCCGACAGCCAGCGACGGAAATTTCTTCCGTCACTATAAAATATTACCGACGAAAACTTACTATTACCGACGGATATTGTCCGTCGGTAATAACTGTTTTTTTTGTAGTGTGGACAAGCTCTAGTAAGTACCACTAAGCCCCTGATACAAGGCACACAAGATCACCGGAGCCAAATTGAAGAGCTCCCCCCTCGCTATTCGGGATGCTACCAGAAAAGTCCCGGGATGGATGGCCTCGCCAGTACAAGGAAGCACGAATCGACAGAGGAAAACGACCAACCCGGCAGCTCGATAGACTGCTCACCACTCCTTACTGTCACGCTTCAGATCAAAAATCTCCCACGAGTTCTGTTTCCCCTCCATCGAATGCCTCACTCGGGCCAAAGACTCGATAGGCCTCACAAAAGATCACAGTAGAGGCCTCTTCATTTGGGTAACTTTCCATATCGGGTGAGCTGAAGGGCAGGGGACCTGTACTCACCCTTGAACCAGAAATCGACCCAAGAAGAATGGCGAACTCGGTCCGACTGATCTCGTACTGCAATAATGGTGTACGCCTTGAACAAGAGAAGGCAGGAGCTCGGGGTAAAACTTCTATCCATCAGATCCTTCAAAGTCGGCACCTCTGCTTGCTAATAGTTCCGCACCTCGGGGCATCCAGAAACGATGTAGACATTGCGAAGGGAGATCCCTATTTCTCCCGCTCAAATAAGAAAAGTGTTGGTATCCGGGCACCAGAGTTCGTAAAGAGCTCGGTACATCCCCTCAAGATGACTGTACTCTCGGCGAGCTAGCGCTAGGAACTTCGCCAACAGTTTCATCTCAGGCTCCGCCCCGAAAACCTTTGAGAGCTCGCTCATCCACTCACGAAAGCCGCAGAGGTACTGAACGTCCCCACGAGGCTAGGAGTCAACACCCCATCGGGTCAAGTGGGAGCAAATCTTCGAAGCCACTATCGGTGTGGGCATAAAGTCTTCAGCACAGTGGTGGAAAGGCAAACTCAGGCTCGGGCGAAGAAGCTTTATAGAAATCGCCTCATCGGTGTAAACCTTCTCGCTCAACTTCGGCATCCCACAATTTGCATCGGCTACTCCATCCTCTATGATGCGCTCATGGATAAGAATACAGAGCATTGACAGACGGTCATCTCTCCTCGAAGTTCGGTAGCGGTAGACCTGATTAAGGGGGAAGCGAAGGTACTTACTCCCATCGGAGAAGTCCTCAGCTATCCATCCCATCAAAGCCAAACTCTCGAAAGCCCGAATCCTGAAAATACACAATTGGCAAGTCAAGTCTGGTGGAGAAGCCGGTAAAAAAAAATGGGTGCTACAGGAGACACCAATGGGACTCAGCTCCCTCCCTCAGTTGCACCCAAAAAAAAAACAAGAAAGAAGGTGGGGGCCCGCAGCCCCCTTTTCCCATCCAAACCCGCACAAAAGGGGGGGGGGGGGGGCGAATCGGAGTTGCAACCGCCCGACCCCCGAGCCCCTCTCCGACCAGGTCGGGGCTCGCGCCCGACCACCGCCACTACGCCCCCGCCCCGGCCGTCGCCGCACCGCACACTCCTATGCCCTGCGTCGCACACCGCCACTGCAGCCTGCGCCCAACCGTCGCCGCTCGTGCGCCGCTCCGCCCTCCGCACCACCTGCACCCCAGCCTCCGCGCGAGCCATAGCCAGCCACCGCCGCTGCTGCCTCCACAAGTCAGAGGAAGAAGAAGAATAAGAAAGAAAGAAAGAAAGAAAAAGAAAGAGAAAAGAAGAAGAAGAAGGAAGAAAAGGAAGAAAACGGAGGCAATCGACACCTCAGCCGTGATCCTCCGTCCTCCTCGTCGCAGTCATCGTCTCCCCGTCGCTTCGAGCCCGCCTTCGTGACGATCTTCAACTCGCTCACCATCACCGCCGCCGTCGATGAAAGAGGTGACACTAGGAAGACGGAGCAAGTCGCGTGCAACCCTAGGCAACCTCTTCCGACGGCGATCTCCAAGCTCCAGCCCTCCGCAAAAATAAGGCACAGGATGAAAGGGGTAGTGGCCCTTAAATAAGCCCCCAGTCCCATCCAAGAAAGGAATCAAGGACAAATGTTGTGCGTTTCCTACGTACGCAAGTACTCCGCGTTTCCGCCGGCGCACTCATCCTTGAGGGGGCATTTATAGACACATAAATTATGTCTAACCCGAACCCGACTAGCATGCACCGACTTGGAGGTAAACCCGACATGAACTCGGACCCGAGCTTGACTCGCACGCACCAACTCGGAAGCAAACCCGACAAACCAGACCCGACCCGCGCCAAACAAGAGGCCGGGTGGGCCCATCCTTAAGTGGGGCCCACCCGGCCCCCCTTCTAGAAAATCATGCCCCCTACCCGCGGGTAGGGGGTGGCCGGTCATGCAAGGAAGAAAAGAAAAGAAAGAAAAAAAGAAAAGAAAGGAAAGGAAAGAAAAGAAGAAAAAGGAAAGAAGCACCGCCATACGCAGGGGGAGGTTGCGTATGACGTCTACATAAGCGTAGATCTGTGCCGACCCCTCGATCCGACGGACAAGAAACGAAGCCGGGTCGCCATCGACTTTATGTGCAAGATTCAAATAAATTCAAAAATGATTGAGCCATAACTACTCCGTCAAAAAAGGAAAGCAAATAAAAGTTTATTCTCACCATCAATGGAAGAATAAATCTTGGGTAGTTATGGGGGAGATATTAAAGGGAATTCAAATAAATCTTCCCATATCTCTCCCCTCCCCCCTTCACCTATAAATAGAGGGGGAGGGGAAAGGCTCAAAAGGTCGGAAGCTGAAGACAAAGCGAGGAAGCTCTGCAAAGGAGGAGACGCGTCCTTCATTGACCCAAGGTTTCACGAGGCACGGGCAAGCCTATCCCTTCGGGACCGGCTTAGTCCATTGAAAGCCCTTATCAAAGTGAAGACCCTTGCACAAGAAGATAATCCCATCAACTCCGCGCACGAAGAAGAAAGCTCGGAGATGAAGAAACCTTCGACTCTGAAGACGCCAGAAGCAAAGGCCGGAGAAAAAGATCGAAGCGGCATCACCCCGTCGTCTCCAACAACCCTTCAACTCCGAAGACGACAGAAGCAAAGGCAAGAGAATAAGATCAAAGCGGCATCACCTCGTCGTCTTTAACAACGTCCATTCTATTTATGAAGAAAAAAACTTGGAGAGGGACACCCGAAAGCAATGCTACACCCGTCGTCTTCAAAGTAAAGCCGACACCATAACCGTCGTACGAAGATCGGTGCTACCCCCGCTATCTTCAAAAGAAGCCTCCGACTCCGATCACGCCAAAGAAGCCCAGAGAAGAAGAGAGGCAAAGTCGACGCTACACCCGTCGTCTACAAAGCAAAGCCTTTGACTCTGATCATGCCAAAGAAGCTCGGAGAAGAATAGAAGTCAAGCCGACGCCTTAACCGTCAAGAAAGCCAGAAGCCTTAAAGAAGTAGTCATCGCCGTTCGAGAAGAAGATCGGGTCAACACCGAAGCAAAAGCCAAAGCAGAAGCACCGGTAAAGCCCGCGCCAAAGCAACGCAAGTGCCAAAGACAAGCAACTACGCTAGTCACGAGCAAAGCATCGCACGTTCTAGCCGATATGACGCGAAGTCCGAAAGAACTAAAGCATCGCAAGTTTCTACCCGTCTATGTTCAAGCGCAAGCGCCAAAGCAAAGCAAAGGCCAGAGCCAAAGCCGACGCCAAAAGCACGATCGATGCCGTGAACCGACGATCAAGGATGCCGAGGTCTAGCAAGGATCGAGAAAGACACAAAGACCGAGGAACGAAGCCAAAAACCCCCTAGCCGAGAAAGTGCGAAGCATGGAAGGGACAAAAGCGACGACGTATATTCCTTAGCCTCTCAAGAAACCCTCATCCTGTAAAGACCTTTGTCCTGGGCAACCCGTTCAAAGCTCTTGCACGAATACCACGTGGAGACACGGATCAAAGGGACCCTCCAAAGATCTCCCCCACAATCTCCTGATCAAATATTCGCCGCACCCGGCTCACCACCCCCGAGTCCCGGCATCTGTAATCTTTGTGTGTTTGCAATAAAGACGACCCGTATCTTTTTCTGCGCATACAGCTGCAGAATCCATCCTTCACCGAAATATATAGGTGAGGGTTTACTTTATTTAATGAATTGTTCATCTATAATTGCCACCATCTCACGACGTTCTGTTAATTCAAACTCATGATGATCAATACTATGATTATTCATACTCAGTATAACCAATAAAATACACTATAAAATTGCACCCACTCACTATTAGCAATAAAATATAATACAATCATTCAAACTCATTGTGCTGAAAGAAACGTTCTTCAGATGCTTTCAAAGAAATCTAAAACAAAATATAACAATCATTAAAGAGAAATCCAAACATTGATAGCTTCATAACTTGATAACTATTAGAACTACAATCTGCTTATACTTCTAGATCTAAACTTTATTTGGTTTCTTCATGAATGAAACTACACAAAATATTCCAATTCTTCTCCAAATTACAATGTATAGCTATAACCAAAGTCATTAAAATAACTGTAAACACAAGAGGGTTTTTACTGTATTATTTAACTCGCTTTTCATACCTACCAATTAATATAATTTTCCTTATGCATTGTCTGTGTTGCCTTTAACATCCTTTAATTAATAAAAAGTATGAATTAATAATATATTACAAGTAAATCGATAAAAAGAAATATTAGAATTAAATAACACCTTATTACCATAAAAAATGTTCTCTTTGATGAAGGACGTTTGCATGAGAATTGTTGGGTCTCCAGTGGCCTGTAAATATTTTAAAAATATTAGTTTGAAAACCACAAATAAGAAAACTTTTACTAATGCACACCATAAGTTTTATAACTTGTCTTTAAATGGGCAAGTTGTTGTTTCATGACCATATCTCCATCATATGCTACATTTTCGTTGCTTGGCATTTTTTGCCATATTTTGCTCAAGTCATCCTTTCAATTGAGCTTTAGTTATGGGTCTATCTATGCCTTTGCTTTAGAACTTTCACTTAAGTACCGGTTTTTTATGAAGTTTAGCATGTGTTACTTGCTTCTACTTTTCTATCTCTACATTTGAAACTTCTTGAAGTTTACCAACAAGGCTTCTTGGAGCATCTCCAACGGCCTCCCTAGCTTAAAGCCAAATATGGTGAGCCATTTTCGCAACGTCAGCATATTTGGTGAGTGGGTTTTGGTTATACTCCAATTACATCTCTACCCACTCCCTACAATATAGTAGTTCCAAAATGAATTTTTTCTTAAACCATTTATAATATTTTCAATGACCATATTACCCATTCTTTATATCTTATTTGTGACCTAAATAAAGTGATTTATCAAATATAAAAATTAGTTACGATGCATGAAATAATAATTAAAATTTATATAAATTACCAAAAATATGAATTTTATAATATTATTGAATAAATAGGATTTAGGGTATGGTTAGGATTTTTTCCGTTGGATACATTTATGACCGTTGCTATTAATAACTTGTCTTTTCCCCAATGGTTATGTTTAAATCATTTGGGACACCTCTCAATGTTTATTTTTTCCTACCCCAATATTAATGATAAAACTTTTATCCATTGGGCACACATATCGATATAGTTTTTGTCTCTTCCTAACGGTCATATATTCTCCTATAATTATAGGGGTTGTTGAGGATTAGTTCCATATATACTTCGATAAATCCCTTGACACTCCTCTCTCTTTTTTGTTCCTTTTGCTCCCGTCCCTCACCATCATGTTCCGTAATTGTTTGAAGATGTTGCTCGTTGTCGATTCTAGCTCCGATAAAGAAACGAAGAGGATACTGGCCTACACTGCCATCAAGGAAGAGCAAGTAGCTATTCGCTTAAAAGAGCAAATGAGAGGATCAATTAAGGGTCCCACAATCATTAGGCCAGACTGATTTGAAGGTCAAGAGAGGCTCTTCAGAGGCTACTTTACTTTGTCGAACATTAGACGTACATATACTCCAAAATAGTTCTGACGGAGATTTTGGATGCACCGGCTCCTCTTCCTCTGTATTGAAGCTGCAATGGAGCAGTAGGACCCCAACTTCATCCCAAAGAGAGATGCTAGTGGAGGATTAGGGCTATCGGATCTTCAAAAGATGACTGAGGCGATAAGGATCCTAGATTATAGAGTGCCGACAAACGAAATTGACGAGTACGTCCGTATCACTAAAAGCACATCACTTGAGAGCATTGGATGTGCACCACGATGCCAGGACTAAGTGTGACTCGCATTTGACTACAAGAGAGGGGGAGGAACTCGAGAGAAAGGGGGAATAACTTCATCTGGACGGTACTATCCATAAATTATCATTATTGTAGGAATAACTTCAATGTGATTCTTGAACAAAAAGGTTAAGGTTGTACAAGTCAAATCATTTCCTTGCAATTTTAAGTCTTAATCTGGACGGTATGATATTATTTTAGCCTGATAGCTTTAACGATTATGCTATACATAATGACATATTACACCATGCCCTGATCGGTGAATCACACTCAGTCCTGACCCGTAGGTAAATGGGTCGAGATTAGGTAAATAAAATTGACCTCAACCCTGCCTGTTACACCTAGCCCCGACCGATGAATCATACGCAACCCCCGCCTCGGTGCATTGGATGATTGTGATTGGGTATATGAATAGAAATTATGCAAAACATTTTCGTTGAATAGTATTTTCTAGGTTTCATACGATTGGGAGAATACCGAGTGGTGAAGGAAAAAACCAGTAAAGACAAGCCCACCATATATTTTAACCAATAACTGTTATTCAACCATCCAGTTCTCCATCTTGATTGTGCCATCCTGACGTGGCATATGATCAAACTGTTTGTTTGCTTGCTAACTGGGCTTAGTGTGATTCACCAATCAAGGATTTCATTTTAACCTCTTGCTCATGATGATGATGGGCCTACCACAATAATAAATGAATCTTGGGGTTGGGGGGTTGCTTTGGGCGACATTTTATTAATAACCTTTTGGCTGATGATATGATGGCCCACAACAATAATAAAAGGAGAGAGAGAGAGAGAGAGAGAGAGAGAGAGAGAGAGAGAGAGAGAGAGAGAGAGAGAGAGAGCAGGAAGAGAGAGAGAGAGAGAGAGAGAGAGAGAGAGAGAGAGAGAGAGAGAGAGAGAGAGAGCAGGAAGAACACGATTCTAATCCCGGTGTAGGACTATGAGGACTACACCATTCCCTCTTTTATCTATAGGGATATGGATATCCATAGTGATAGATTTCATGAGATTATATGAACCTACCTCACTTAATTTTTCCCCTCTTTCTTTTGACTGAGTAGTACTTAGGCAATTTAAGCTTATGTGACAATCAATGCTCGAGATATTGATGCCTCGTGAAATACAAAGATCAACACAAAGATAAATACATAGATCAACAAAAACCCTAACAACCATTGCCCTCAAGAGCCCCTATTGTATATAGTAGGTTAGAGAAAAAAATCCCACTAATCAAACCCTAACAAGCAATATCTTCACTCCAATCTTGAAGAGGCAGTTGCTCGGGAGAACATGATGCATAGACGAGGAATTTGATTGGGAGGAGGGGGGTTTTTGATGAAACCCTAGATCGGGAGGAGGCAATAGGGATCTTGGTAGAGCTTGGATGCATTCGAAAGATCGATCGACGACCCTGGGACAACCGATCATGATCTCAAAGGGCCGAACTGGGCGGGCGGCCAGGATCTGAGGGATAACGACCTACACACAAGGGTGATCAAAACAAAGGAAACTCGAGCGCTCATAAAATACTTCTCACAATCAGGAGTTGGGGACATGCGCTCGGGAAAATTAATCACCCACCAATCATGGGGGATCAATGTCTAACCAATATTGACGGGACTCCATCGTGCTGCTAAAATAGGAAGAAAAAAAAAGGAACCATGGAAACAATTTACTCGAGACAAAAAAAAGGCACAAAGTGATATTTCTAGGATAAAGCAATGTACAATCTATTTTACTCGCCAAAAGAACAAACGCTTAACCGGAAAGGCCAATCTGTGATTGGAATGTTTGAGTTTGTCTGCTTGGACCTTAAGTCCTTTCCTTTTAAAGGGATTAGATGGGATCGGAGGAGGGAGGAGGAAAGAGGAGGAGGAGGGAGGAGGAAGCGACAGCGAAGAAGAGCGGTGGCCTGCACATGACCAGTGACGATTGAAACGGGTGGGAGTTATCGATATTAAAAGAGGTGGGATGAAAATCGAACATGCCAGATATTTTTTAAAATTTGAGTTAGAGCCGCTTTTAGTATTTTGTGGGCTATATATAGAACTCCCTTTTTATATTTTTCAGCTCGGTCCATCGGATCGGGCCGGGCTGGTTACTTAATTTGATTATGTTAGATCCAAGCCCGGCAAATAACAGGCTGAGTCGATGGAAAGTCGCTGCTGATCTAAAGCCCAAAAGAAGATCCATTACCAATTCCTCTCCCAGCCCACTAGCCTAGTCCGATCCAGCACAACATTTCATCGCACGGAGGCTAGGGTTTCAGTGTCCCTTATAAATACCCCACCAAGGGCTTTGTGGCGGCTCCCCCTCGCTCCCCAGCCTCAGAAGATTGGTGGCGCTCGCCGGAGACAGGGACGGCGGCCGGTGACCAGCCATGGTTCACGTTAGCTTTTACCGGAACTGTAAGACCCCTCACTTCTCCCCTGTCTCTGAGCAGTGCTTTGTGTTTCATTCGTGGTTTTCCTTGACCGGATCCTTACTGTTAGATCGCTAGCTTCCTTCCACCTTTTTCCCCCGATTTCATCTGGAAATTGACGCGATCAGTGATCGGTGGATGGGTTTTCCTCATAAATTTCGGTTTTTTTTTTCTTTGGGACTCCATCATCGCAGATGGGAAGACGTTCAAGAAGCCCCGCCGCCCGTACGAGAAGGAGCGGCTGGACGCGGAGCTGAAGCTCGTGGGGGAGTACGGGCTGCGGTGCAAGAGGGAGCTGTGGAGGGTCCAGTACGCGCTGAGCCGCATCCGGAACGCGGCGAGGGAGCTCCTGACGCTGGACGAGAAGAATTCCCGCCGGATCTTCGAGGGCGAGGCCCTCCTCCGCCGGATGAACCGGTACGGTCTCCTCGACGAGAGCCAGAACAAGCTCGATTACGTCCTGGCGCTGACCGTCGAGAACTTCCTCGAGCGACGGCTGCAGACCCAGGTGTTCAAGACCGGGATGGCCAAGTCCATCCACCATGCTCGGGTCCTCATCAGGCAGCGCCACATCAGGTACCAACTATGGGACTTATATCATTCTTTTCCTTTGCTTATTTTAACTAGAGCATTGATGGGATTTCAATACGTTCGGTGTCTATATAATTTTTGTTACAGATCATTGTTTATGTCTATAATTGTTAACATCATTGCTAGGAAAGGCGTAAGAACTGTTGTTGAAATCGTTGACATACGTGTACTGCATTTTTACTCTCTCTCTAAAATTTAGTCGACTTTCTAATCTGGGTCTGTTCCAATTTGATGAATTTGTACCAACAAAGACTGCGATATTTGATAACGATACTATTATCACTATGGTTGGGAGTTCAACTGAGTTTGTTTTCATCATATAATCGGAATATTTGATAACTATACTGTTGTCAGAAGTTCAGCTGAGTTTTTTTTTATCATATCGTGGGAGTAGCTTGGAATGGCATGTGATCTGCTAGTAACATTGGTTGCATTACCATTTTTTTTCTCCCAATTATACAAATCCATCTCGATATTCACGGATGAGGCTCAGATGCACCCATTAAATGTTGCAAGATATAAGGGAAGAAAAAGGGAGAAAGAGCATGCACACACCCAGTATCCGCCGGTAAGCTACACATAGCACAATTCTCTGAAAGATCATGATTTGGCAGTCGTGCCCCTCTTTAAGTAGATAGCTTTCTAGGACTTCATTATATATATTACATCACCCCTTTAACCACCTATTAGGCTGTCCGGCCCTCTTGTTCAAGTAATCCTACACTAGAGGAGTACTACTTGTCCGCAGTGAGTACTGCAAAGCATCAGAATTGACACTTCGTCCCATCCTGCCAATTCTGCCTGGCTGCAATCACTAGTGGATAGGACTACTTCTTATCTAAGGCGACTATTTCAGAGTATTAAATTGGGTACGTCAGAAGTTGGCTGCTCTTATCTATTTTTGACTGGCAAATCCCCCCATCTTTGAGGAATGCTACTAATTATCAAGGGAATACCAATCTGAATCAAAGAGGAATCCTAAATACCAATGAGAATTGAGTAAATGCTACTGAGGGAATACCAATCTGAATTGAAGAGGAATCCTAAATACCAATGAGAATTGAGAGAATTTCGTACTACAAAAAGGTCTATGCCGTTTAAACTTTAAAGTTAATCAAATCCTCTAAATCTTCCCATGGTGAGATGCTATGAACATATATTCACGAAATATGATTTATCTTAATTCTTTTACAAGCCAGACTTATCTAGTTCTACCTTCTCCTTTCTATGTCTTACACAATTAGTAAGTTTCTATCAACTCTCTAAAACCCTTAAATTTTGTTGATTTTTTATGACAAGCGTGTATTTTTCCAATTTCCTCGGTAAATCTCATCTCTCTGCCATTTTAAGAAACATTTCCCTTGGAATGCTAGCAAATGGTTTCACCGTGTGATTTTACCTTCCTATTCATTCTTTACAGTAAAATTTTTTTCTACTACCTAAAACAATTTCTGTAGTTCATTAGATTCATTGTAAATGTAAGTGTAAATTACATAGACCTCCCTTGAGGTTTTCATAAATTACACTAACCTCCCTGTATTTCTTGTATTTACACTAAACTCCCTCTTTGATTTAGTAATCAGTAATAGATTTTTCCCTCCGTTAGTGAGGTTAGTATCTCACACCAGAAGTGCTGATGTAATGAACGAATTATTGAAAACCCAAAACTACCCCCCATGAAATTCAATTTCACCTTTTGCTAGTGACTTACGGGTAATTTGGACCTTTTTCTGCTTTGTTAACCAGAATTAGGGGGCAATGCTGACGATGGAAGTCTGTGTAAATATTAGAACTGCATGGGACGTACACGTAATTTAGACAAACCTCTAGGCAGACCAGTGTATTGTACCCAAAATGTGGAGAGTAGGTAGTCCTGTATGAGAGTAGTTCTTGATTTCTCACGACTGACATCTGAGAGATGGTTCTTGATGTTTAAAAGAAAACCTATATCTTTCTGATGGTATCTTTTATTTGCTATCATTAAACTAGCTTTTAATAACCTTAGCTATTCATTAGTCTCTCAAGAGTGCTGTGATAACGATTGCTTGTCTGATTAACTCATGATTGAAGCAACAGCATCCCTCCCACTCATTCTGAACACTCGTCTTTTCTAATTATGTCTTTTTTATTGCAATTGTTTTTATGAGCTGGGCACGATGAAGAACTGATATTGTTCTTTTGTGAGATCAAATTGACCTGTGAGCATCACTTTATGCAAGTCCTTTTCATTCTGAGTGCCTAGTTATTTGTTTTTGTAGTATTTTTGTAATTCGACAAGAGTAATACTTTATTTCTAAATAGATTGATGTTTAGCGGAGTGATTAAGTGTAATAACTCATTTCAAATCTATTCAGTTTTTGTTGGATCGTTATGTTTTTTTTTCCTTCTTTTATTTTGATATTTATGTAGTTTTTTCGATTTGTTAATACATATTCTAATAGGAGAAGACGTTTTAATCTGTTGTGACTCTCACCTGAGATAGTTTGTTTGTTGCTTTGATTGATAATAGAAAAAGTTATTAGAATACACACCGTGACACAAACCTGACACAATGCCATGTGGTACATCGGTCACAATTCTGGTTCATAAAAAAAATGTACCAAGCAGTGATTGGTGCATGTCTCATCGGCATCGTGTCTGGTTTTGTGTCCGATGTCTGTTTAAATAGTATTGGTCTTGATAAAAAGAGATGCTTTATTTCTGACGGGGTCTCCTTTCCTCCGAAAACTATAGTTTTGGACAACCTTTTCTGTACTTGTAGTAATTCATGAGAGCGTTGTGATGATGATTGCGTGCCTGAAAATTTCCTGATTGAAATAAAAGCACCCTCCTACTCATTCTGAACGCTCTCCATCATTCGAGTAATTGATTTTGTTTTCTTTTAAATTATATTTTAAGGTGGTAACAATGAGAGAGAGATTGTTCTTTGCATATGCAAGGTGAACTTGATATGCGAAGCCAATTGCAAGTCGTTTTCGTTAGTGTCCAATTATTTGCTATTATATGTTTTATTTCTTAAATGTAGACTATATAGTTTATTTCTTCGGAAGATTGAGGTTTTTGAGGAGTGATATGAGGTTAAAGGTCAGCGTTGTTCTTTTGGGTTTGCTCAACTATTTGGTATCTATATCTACATTGAAGTACTTCACTATTTGTTTTTAAACTTTATTTGTTTATTTCTTATTATTCTATTTGCTTTTACTGTTCATGCTTGTGTGTGTGTGTGTGTTTGTATTCACTAGGTGTGTGTATGCCAATGCTTAGGTGCTTACATGTCCATTTGTGTGTGCTAGATGTGAGGCTAAATATGTTGGATTAATTTTTATTCTTATTGCTTTTTTACTTTGTTATTTCTCTATTCTTCATCAACCCATGTCTGCATATGTAATGTGTGCATGGGTGTACATCAATTTTTTTTGTGTGCACGTGTCACAAACCTTTTTAATTTTTTAACTATTATATTTACACTTTATTATATGATCATGCATTATTTCTTTGTTCTTCCATTATACGCACCGGTTTGAGTATTGCGGGTATAAAGACCCAACTTATGCGTTGGATGATGTCTAGAGTTGGTCATTAATATTTGCTATTTCCCTTTTGTTTAGTCGCCTTGTTTCCTTAGAGTTAGGCTTCCGTTCATTCATAATGCTATGAGGCATTATTGTTCTAAAATACATTTTTTATATAGTTGGTGACCTTTCGTTTCATTAATTGCTATGCTTTTAGTAATCAAATTGTAAATCCTAATTACTTCATTTTGGTGTCGGTTTTATCATACACGGTATGTGTTTGTGTGCATACTGCATATGGGTTTAAATGCAATGGTAATGTATTCAAGTCCTTTCAGGTTTTCTAATGGCGACTTTGGTCCTCTTTGGTTGCCAAGTTATATGAAACAATTTTAATAAACCTTTGTTTTTGCAAAACAAGGTTTAATAGGAAGTGTTGTTCAAACTGATTTTTCTAAATTTTGTTTGAGTGGATTTTTTTAAAACAAAATTTGTGAAACTAAGCTTTTGCAAGATACCTTTTTTTTTTTTGTGTATGAGGGCGGGGTGACTTGTTTATAAATCCAATTACGCGTATATCAAGTAAATGTTTTTTTAAAAGCTCATGCACTTATGTCAATTTAGTTAAATATTACGATCTAGTATTTACTTTGTTAACCTTTATGATTTGGAAGATAAGAAACTATACAAGCTCACACCAAATTGTACATACCGTGACGTAACAATGTAAAGAGGCTTTTGGACTGATATGACATGCAAAAAAGAATCAATCATGGTTTTAAACTTTGGTTTCATTGTCTGGCTTTGTTCCCAACAAAAATCGAAATTCCGATTGAATTTTCAAGACTTTCATCGAAATTTAAAAATTTTGATCAAAATTTTTAAATTTCAACTGAAATGGTGGAAAATTTTCAAAATGGTGGAAAGGTTTTTATGCTGGATTTAATTTTTGAAATTTAAATTTAAGTTATAGTGCAAACGTATCTAGCAAGATCCGATAAAATCCGGGGCGAGATTTGATCAAAACCAATGATCTGGCGAATCCGACAATGAGATTCGGTGAATCAAGAGCCAAGATTCGACAAATCCACGTAACTTCGGCAAGGTAGAGAACAAAATTGTGGGGACGTGATTTTGGTGGGCCCCTTCAGTCAAAGTGTTCACTAAATGATCGAATTTTATCCGAAATCTCAAAACTTCGACAAAATCGTAACATGCCCCCCGTGGACAAAACCGAAATATTTCTGCATAAGTTCGGCATTTCGATCGAAATTTTGGTATTTCGATCGAAATTTCAAACCATTGAACCAATACTTCTCTAGTTTACTAAAGGAGTTCACACAATTACTTCTTTAGAAAATCACCGCATTTACTCTCTTCCGATCATGAAGGAGAGATCTCTTGTCCAAATGAGCGGAGGTGTTGGAGCGGATTAGGCCTTTGGGAATAAGGCTCCATCAGGAAAAACTTTTAAATATAGTTTAACACTTTTGATGCTTGACTCTACCAATCCATATGTTGTGTGGTTATCCTAAATTGTGTCGAAAAAAAGGAAAGGAGTGCATTACATAAACCTCCAATCTTATGAGGAATTAACAAATTACCTCAACCAACCCCGAATAAAAATGGTCACCGCCCAATAAAGACAGGACATGATGTAGCCCCTGATAACTTTTCAAAGGTCCTTCAAATTTTTTTTCTCCAATTTGAACTACTTTTTATAGAAAACGAAGGAGAGTCCAAATTTTAATTTCATCGTCCTCGTTCAATGATTGTTGTCAATTTCTGAAATTAAACTTTGTTTACAAAGGCAAAAATCCTCTTTGGAAAGCTAGCTGGAGGGATGGTTCCAGGTGAGAGGTCAGCAATAGTATATTTTACTTACGTCACTAGGGGTATCATCTATTTCATCCCACTTGTTTAAAGCAATATTAAAAGTTTTGCCTTTTCTATGAGTTGCATTCCTTGGGAATATTATGCGACTTACTATTGGTGTCCGGTTGGGAAGAATCCTAATGGTTGATCAATGTGTTTTAGTCACATAAATTAAATGACAAATGAAAAGGTAAAAAGACAGTAGGAGATCAAATTCATATTCAAGCTCGAGAAGCGCAAGCAAAAAAAAAAAAACTGAACTAATGGAAATTTAGAGATTTTGGCTTGTGGCTCCTGCAAAAGAGCTCTCCTCTTTTCCTACCTCTGTGTCTATTTTTCTTTCACGTATTTTAAATTAAAATCAAGTAAACTGAGGTATTTCATCCTTTGCTCTTCCTTAATTCTCTTTGCCAACATGCTTCTTTACTTTTATGCTGAACAAAATAGATGCATATTCTACATTAATACTAAATTACTATTATACCAGAGAAAGCAATACTTTCTTTGGAAAATTAAACTCTTTGAACTAACTTCTAACCCAATATTACCTGTTTTTTGTTGGTTGTACATGCTATTTTTGCTTTAGTATTCATTCTTCAATGTGAATATTTCACTGTTTCTTAAAAACAGTTTATGCGGTTCATTGCTTCATTATACATGTAAATGGTACACAATCCTGTATGCGAACATGTTTTTATTTCTCATGACTGACATCTGAGAGATGGATTGAGCAGTGTCTTAAGTGTTAAAAGAGAAAACCTACATCTTTATGATGGTAAATTTTATTTGCCCCCTTTAATCTATAGCTTTTAATAGCATTTATTATTAATTAGTATCTTGAGAGTGTTGTGATGATGATTGCTTGTCTGATTAAGTCATGATCGGACCAAAAGCATCCTCCTACTCATTCTGAACACTCCCTTTTTATAATTAGATGATTCTTTCTTTCTTTTTTTAGTGAAATTGCTTTCGTGAGCTGGGCATGATGAAGAACTGATATTGTTCTTATTTGAGGTCAAATTGACCTATGAGTTGCACTTTTTTCAAGTCCTTTTCATTCTGAGTGCCCAATTATTTGTTTTATAGTAGTTTTTGTTCTCCGACTGGTCTCCCACTGGAATACTTCATTCTTAAGTTGATTGATGTCTTCTTACAAGTGTAAAACCAATTTTTTAAATATTTTTATTTTTTATTTTTGGCTCGCCATGCTATCTATTCTATATTATAGATTCATCTTTCTTATGTTCTGCGATTACGCAGTTATTTCACTTTGTTAATGTTAATAGGTGACATATTGTTAGGAGAAGAGGTTTTAATTTCTCAGGCCTATCTGCCGAGATAGTTTGTTTGGTGTTGATTAATGAAAAGAGAGGCATTTCTGATGGTGTCTCCTTTTCCTCCCAAAATGACATTGTATTTTTGAACAACCTTTTTTGTCCATTAGTATTTCATGAGTGTGTCGTGATGATGATAGCGATCTGGAAATTTTCATTATTGAAAAACAGTTTTTTTTTTTTAAATACCACAAAAATAGAATCCGTTAAAAAAGAACAATTTTGTGATGATAATTGCTTGTCTAAAAATTTGATTATTGAAACAACAGTATTAAAAGTACCAAACAATAAAATTGCTGAAAAGGAACAATTTTGTAGTATCTGCGTTCACTCGTCCGGCCTTGTGATTGTGTGTATTTACCCTGTGTGTGTGTGCGTTGTGTGTGCATCAATGCAAAGGTACTTGTGTATGTATTTATCTGTGCTACATGTGAGGCCAAATATGTTAGATTAATCTTTTATTCGTACATTTATCCTTGTACTTTTTTTTAGTTATATTCTATTCATCCTCTACTCCCATCCACATATGTAATGTGTGCATGGCTATGCTTTTATTTTTGTGGGTATATGCCTGAGTTGCACATATTTTTTTAAACTCCCGTTTACCCGTGTATTATATTATTATACTTTGTTCTTATGCTTTTTTCGTATACAAAGCAATTGCATTATCACAGATATTATTGCACAACTTATGTTTGGGTTGGCATCAAGTTGAAAATTGGTCATTAATATTTACTATTTCCTTTCTGTGGAGTATCCTTGTTTTCTCGAGTTAGACTTCTGCCTCATTCATAATCCCTATGAGACTTGGTTATTGTTATTAAACACATTGTTACTACCCAGCCCTTTTGTAGATTTTTGTTGATCTTTTGTATCATAAGTTAATATGTTTTTAATAATCAAACAGTAAGCATTATTGCATCATTTTGGTGTTGGCAGGTCACAAATTGTATGTGCTTGTAGGCATGCACACATGTGCTTGCACTATGGTAATTAATTGAAGTCCATTCAGTTTAGTGATGGAACCTTTGGCCCACTGGTTGGTGGCTGGAAAGTATTGTGAAACAATTTCATAAAACTTTGTTCTTTGCAAAACAAATTTTTAGAGGAAGTGGTGTCCATATTAATTTTGAATGGATTTTAGGAGAGCAAGATATACGAACCAAGGTTTGTTTTGTAGAATACATTCTGATCCGGGGTGGTGGGTGGGTTTTGTCGATACTAGATATACAAACTAAGGTTTTGTAGAATATCAATTGAGCTCAGCCCTACTCTTATATCAAACAATATTAGTTTAATAAATCTACTCATGTCAACTTAGTTAACAACAATTAGTATGAATGACCTTGTTAACATTAGTAACTTGGAAGGTTAAGCTGTGAATTATCATATCAAATTGTCTGTATCATAAGTTTTAGCATGGTAAGAAGCCCAACACCATAGGTGAAACCCTCACGGGATGTGTTCACCTACGGGTGAGAATACCATACAAATGTAAAAGGAAAATACATGCAATGTAAAGGTATGCAAAGTAAAGATTACTGCTCTTAACACCTCCTTCAAACTCAAGGTGGGGATTCTCATAGAGTTTGCTGAAAGAGTAGAGCAGAATTGTCAAGCCGACCTACAAGCAAGACAACCAGGGAATCCGACGAACATACAAGCAGGCCAACAGGGAAACCCAGCCATTCTGCAAGTAGGTTAACCAGAGAACATGCCAACCTGCAAACATACCGACATGAAAACTGGTAACCATATTGACATTTCGAATAACACCCCTTGTCAGGAGAAAGCCATAACTGTAGTTCACCTACTTGAAAAGTGGAATGCTGAGAGCAACATAACAAACTAGAAATGGGAGAAGAGTTCAGAGAACGAGCTGAAGAAATCATAACCACGAACGAACCAGGGGAAGAATCCTCAATCACTAATACTTAAGGTTATGAGCCACGATCAACGAATTTCGTAATGAAGGACTGCATGATAAACTAACATAAAGCCATCAATTGACCATACTGAAGGCTATAAGCCACGAACAACGACCTCCATATAAACCAACAAATAACTTCAATCGGCAATACTGAAGGCTACGAGCCATGAACAATGACCTCCAAAATGGAGGACTACATGATAAACTAACATAAAGCCACAAACAACGATCTCCATAATGGAGGTCTACAGGATAAACCGTTGATGACCTCTATAATGGAAAACTGCAGGATAAAAAAGGCGCTCCGGTGAAGCAAAGCGCGGATAGGCGATGGGCGGATCGACACCTTCTGGGAGGTCTCGATCGTCAAATATGAAGAAAGAGCCTGAAAAACAAACCCGACAAAGGAGATGGGCAGAAAGAGTGCGGGTGAATATAGTTGTCATAGCGACGCCTAGGCGCAAGGAACTCTGTAGGGTTAAGGCAATTGCACATGCTCGACAACATCTACTACAACATTAGTATAATCTTACTTGATAAGCAATTGCACATGCTCGACAACCTCAAGCAATTATTTCATTTACCAATGCCTGACTTTACCTTCTACCTCATGCACTTGTATAATCTTACTTGATAAGCAATTGCACATGCTCGACAACATCTACTACAGCATTAGTTATCGTTCTAGTCGATCACTCCGGAAGTTTTTGTTTAGAACGGTGCTTGACAACATCTACGGTATTGGCTATCGCTCTAGTTCATCATCCCAGAATTCTCTGTTTAGAACGGTGGTTGACAACATCTACAGTATTGGTTATCGCTCTAGTTCATCATTCCAGAATTTTCTGTTTAGAACCTGGTTTATACACTGCTCGAATCAAAAGGCTACCTGAATAATTTGTAGTTATAGCCTCAGTGCTGCCAAATATTTTTCAGTCGTAGAATTCATTTTCATCAGTCTAGAGTCTTCAATTCTTTTAGCAAGTTGTTTTCCTTTTAATTTGTTGTGTACAAAGATTCAGAAGTTTAGAGGAGTTCGATCTGACGCATCAAATTTTTTTTTTTTTCAATTTAAAGTTTAAAGTAAAACTGTGCCTATTTTTTCATATTTTTATGTTGAACTTTGTTAAACTATTTAAAATTTTAGTCATCCTCTTGAATCTGATGAATACAAGCTCATGAAACTGTACAAATTTTTTTTTCCACTGTAGTTGTGTGGTTCTTCACGGTTGACTTTGATGTTTCTTTAATGCTAATTATCTGCAAATATATTTAATAAATAATAAATAGCTTTTAATCTATCCCTTCTTGACAGAGTGGGGCGCCAGGTGGCGAACATCCCATCATTCATGGTGAGGGTTGATTCGTCGAAGCACATTGATTTTGCGCTCTCGAGCCCCCTTGGAGGAGGACGTCCCGGCAGGGTGAAGCGAAGGAATATGAAGGCGGCTGCCAAGAAGGCGGCTGGGGGTGACGGCGACGAGGAAGACGAGGAGTGAGCGTGCTCGGCATGGGTAACGCTAAGTCTTAAATCAGTAGCTGTCTGTTTTGTTTTTTGTTTTCGAATTCGAATTGCATCTCTCTCTGTCTGAGACTATTCTGTAGGGTTTTGGGCCCTGAATCCTATAAGCCTGTTCTCTTAGACCGCCGAAAATGGGTTTGCTAAGATTTTTATTTTGCCATTCAGGCATGAGTTATTAAAATTTATAAGTATATAAAGCCAGGTGTTTGGTGCTTCTGGCATCTAAGAAGTCATGATGATGTCCATACTTGATGTTGGCTCAAAACCAGCCAATGTAGAATTGAAATTACTATTTACCCCGAAGCTCTTGCTAATTCATTCACAAAGATTGATGTGCGGCGATCGTATCCGTCCGTTTCATCCAGCCCTGACTGTTTATTGTTTTTGCTTTCTTAGTTTTTATTCTGCTTCAAGATAACCTCAAACTAACCCACAAGCTTCCTTTCTTCCCCTTTCACATTGTCGGTACGTTGGGCCCACACGGGGTTTGTGGCCGGGGCTGACCGAGACATGGGCCAACTAGCTTGAGGAATTTATTTTTTTCACGTTGGACGACTTTTTATTTTTTGGGGTTTATTAGCCTAAGACTCCAATAACCAACCCAACATTAGGTTAAATCGAGTGAAAGCATTTCATTTGAACTCCAGCCCTTTTAACAAACTTCTTCAGGTAAATTCTCTTTTTTTTTTAATTTTTAATTTTTAATCCCGAGATCACCCTCACCGTCTCTACTCTCTCGATCAACCATGCCGGAGGTGGAGGCTGTGCCGAGCTGAGGTGAAGGAGGTGGAGGGCATGAGCGGCCACGAGCAACAGTGATCGAGGCGGCGGGCCCAATCAGCGGAGGCTGCAATGACGGTGGGGGGTTCAGGTTATGTTTAGATTTTTGAGATTTCTGAGTCTAGGGTTCAATCAATGGCCTATAGATCTTAGGGTTGAGGGGGGTCCGGTGGTGTCGGGGGATTCGATTAGGTCTGGCGGTGGCAGTGGAGGGTTTGGTTAGGTCCGGTGGCGGGGGGGTGGGGGTTTGGTTAGGTCCGGTGGTGGGGGCGGCAAGTGACATCAAATCTAAATTTGATGTAAGATGAGGGACATTTTCATCAATAGGGGGCTGAGCTAAAATGAAAAGGTTGTTGGGACTGCAGCTCGAAGCCATCTCCTAATATGGGCTTGCACCAACTCCCCCCTTTTTAATTTTATTATTTTTTTAGGGGGGGGGGGGGGGGGGGAGTTGGTGAAAACTCCTTTTAAGGAGATGCTTTAAAGCTCCCGTCCAAAAAATTATTATGGATGAAATTGGCCTACAGTTTTTTAAAATTTCTTTCGTATATCATCGAACCTGTTATTACTCGCCACCACTATTGAACCGAACTAAACCTGCCGTTGCTCACCGTCACCGCCGAACTGAACCTGCCACTGCTCACCGTCGCTACCGAACCGAACCTAAGATTTACAAGGCATGGGATGAACCATAGATTCTAGGATCTCAACCAAACCGAACCCTCAAATTCTGTCGCCGTCGCCTCTTCTGCTCGTCGTTGCGAGAGATGGGAAGGTAATTTCATATTTATGACAATTCAGAAATCTTAGGCTAAACGAAACGCAAGCCTATCCTTTAGCTTAACAATTTGTTGCTGGGGACCTTAGCCACATTCCCCCTTTTTTTTTTCCTTTCTTCCGTGCAAGTGAAATCTTCCCGGATTACCAATCCATTTAATAGCCGCTCGGAATTCTTCGACGTGTCAGCTTTGTAGTTTGCAAGCCGTGGTCCTAAAAGAGAGATGCTATTTAACCAACCCCATCACCAACCTTGATAGGTGGCATCCCCTGATTGGTGGTACTATGAGCCATGGGATGGGGTGAACCCGAGGGGATGCCACCATCACCACCCTCCGCCCACTACTGGTTGCTGGCAACCACCCACCACTAGCGAGCCGCCAATGAACCTCCACCACCCGTCACTGGTTCGGTGGTAGCTGGCGACGACCAACGATGGCCTCCAGTGGCGGTCGGTGGCCGGTGGTGGCTAGCGATGAAGGGGCAGCGGTAGTAGCCGAGGGCGGGAAGCGGCGGTTGGAGGTGGACGGAGGCCGGTGTTGATGGCATCTTCTTGGGGTTCATCCCATGGCCCATAGTCCTACCAATCAGAAATGTCACCTATAAAGTTGGTGATATGGAAATCACTTTCATCCCCTTGTGCGGTAATTTTGGTTGGAATGGTGAATGCTGAGGAGGCTCCCGTGACCTGTCGGCGACGAGTTCTGTTTTCCTCCAGTCGGTCGGCTCGATCGGTGGTTCAGGCGTGCATCATAGTCGCATGCAGTCGGTTAAAAGTCTATTTATTGTCAGGTTGCTTGTCATCATGCAACTGTGATGCATGCGAGCCCACTAATCGAGGCCAACCGACCGGAGAAGATCTGAACTAGCAACATGATGATGTGGCTCTCCTGTAGTCGGTGGTTGTGCTTCTAAAGCGGGTTTTTTTTTTCCCCAAAAAATGCAAAAAAAAGAGTGAAAGTTTGACATAAGTCCTTTTTGAAAGATGACTTTTAATTGTAGGACATATTAATTTTGAAATATAGCTCAAGTTTTTCCGGACAAATATAAACTCTTTCTAAAGACGAATATATACTCTTTCTAAAAATAAATATATACATTTTCTGAAGATAAATGTATACTTGTAGGGACCTTAGTAAATATAGCAAATTATCATGTCCTTGGGGCTAATATTGCAAAGTAGTAAGAACCTATGCCTAATTTGCCGAAAAAAAAGAGGATAAATTATACATAAAACCCTTGTAAGTTGAGCAATTATTTCTTTCATCGCCTCATGTCGAAAACCCTAAAAAAAAACTCCTCAGTTTCGATTGCCAAGGAAGGTCTGATACATGTGTACTGGAAAATGCTATTTTGCCAACTTTCCATTGCCAACTTGGCATGATTTGATCACAAACGTCCGTTTCACCTAGTTTCGATCGATGCATCACAATTAGCCCCAATGTCAAGCAATCAAACGGGTGCAACCTCATAGGAGAATATGAGTGATTTCATCCAATTTTATACGTTTTAAATCTTTTTATGCAAAATATATTTTGAAAACTTTCTACCAAAATCCTGGCCATATGAAAATGTTGTTTAATCCTCTTTTCCTCCAAAACTGCCTTTTGTTAATGAAAACTTTAGTCCCATATTACTTGGGGGAGAGAAAATAAGATGTGTGTATATATGAAAGTGTCTCTAGCTTACTTGTTCGAAGTGACAAGAGGAGGATTATGTCGTGCACATGAGTCACCTACGATGCGAACCTGTTCATCGCAGAACGTCGCCTACGCGGACTACGTGTGGCGTGGGTAGGGGCGGACCTACATTGGGCCCAAGGGGGGCTCTCAAGCCCCGCCTCACTTTCGGGAAAAAAACAAAAAAATGTCACACTTAGGCCCTTGAAGTTTAGCTCAAAAACAATTAACGCTCCTATAGTTTATTCTGTTCCAAATCACTCCCTAAAGTTTGAAATGTTAGCACAATACCACATTTAGTCAACTACTTGTTTTCCTCTTTTTTATCTGATCGAAGCTGCATTGAAGGGGGCAAAATGTTATTTTTTAACTATAAGAGAGTTATATGTTTTTTTAATTAGCTAAACATCAGGGGGAGTAAAATTTAATTTACTCAAAAAAAACAATTATAACCAACTTGTTTCCCAACTTTTGATTGCCAACTTCATGTGGAGGTGGCCACCGCCAGCCACCACCGTCCCGCCGGCCACCACCAACCACCATCATCTTGCCGGCCATCACCCCCAGTCAGTCAATGTCCACATACCGCCATGCCGCTGAATCTGCCACTGCCTGTATTGGCGACCAAATTGTCGGCCCCGCCTTCCGCCTTCCACAACCCATTGTTGGTCACCGATGTCCACCACTGGCCGGACGACACCCACCACCATTTGCCACCACCCATGCATGTGGCATCCCCGTAGAGTTCATTACATGGCCCTTAGTGAATAAGAATCGAGAGGGAATCAAGACCTATTTACAGGTTTTTAGGGGTATGTATTAAATCACCCCCCCTACCAAAAAAAATAAATAAGGATATGGTTTATTATTCACAACCCACGCATCACGATCGAGTCGGTCAGTTATAGGTCTAAATTTTCGAAAGACTCCGATGATCGAAATCCTCCTCCACTCGAGGCAAAATCCTAATAGGTCTTTTGCTACGCGATCGAAGGAAGAGTAGGGACATTGTCACGCTGCCTGTCGAAGTCTTTGACTGAGGCAATGGCTATAGTTACTTTTTAATAATTAAGCCTCCCCTGAGGAAAATCCTGAGTCCGCCACTGGGCTTGGGCATTGAGTTATAGTGTTTTTGGTGCTTTGGGACGGTTTGGGTTGGACAATTGGACCAGGGTTGCTTTCTGGCACTCATTGACGGGTGACGAGAGGCTGTGATGCGTGCCGGGCCCACCGACCGGCGCCGACCCACCGGAAGAGATCAGAACTCGAGGTACTCGTGTTCCCTGGTTCCCGATTGCTATGGTTGGTCGCCTCACCGTCCGATGAAAAGTCCACGTAGCCTGCCAACCTCGAAATCTTCTCGCCACGCGTCCCACTCAGGTTCTAGCACGTGTTTGCAGGCGTTTCCGAGAGTGGTGGCTATAAATTCATCGGCTCGCAAAACCCTAGAACTGATCACCCTGACTGCGATCGCCATGGAGCAAGGGAAGGTGGAGAGGTCGCCCGGATCGAAGAGGTGTCCCGCAGTGGATGCGAGCTGCGGCGGCGGCGGTGGCGGCGGTGGCGGCGTTCACTCTCTCATCCACTGCCAGGTGCGGAGGATACGGGAGGAGGATCTCCGGATCGGAGAGGACGCCGGAGAGGGCCTGAGCGCGAGGGTTCGTGACCGGATCGGGCTCCGCCGTCTCAGCTCGCAGCTGAGCTCCATCCTCTGCTCCCAGCCGATCCGGCCGTCTTCCCCCCTCGGGAACAGGACGGCGGCGATCCATTCATTGATCCGGTGAAGAGAGGTCCGTTCCCTATTCAACCTGGATGCCTCTTGATCCGTCTATGAACCCGGGTCTTAAAAGGACCACAAAGGATAGGGTATATGTAAGAGACCACCACCCAGCCCCTAGTCCATGCGGGACTAAATCTAACGGTCCCCGATCACCCCCCCCCTACACGGGGCTAGGGCTGAACACCTGCCATCCCTCCTTCTCGTGCCGCAGGGGAAGAGGCACACCTTGGACACAACCTGGCTCGACTAGAATCTTGCCGAGGCGAAACCCAGCTCAAATAACATTTGAAGATACCCTCTTGTCCCAAAACCTAGGTCTTAAGAGGGGGTCTAGAGAGAGGATATAAAGGGGATTGGATCATCGATCTGAGGTTATAGCCACATAGGATTAGATATGTTAAAGCACAAACGTTCATTTAGGGCTGAGTGTGATTCATCAATCGAGCTGGGTGTAACGAACGATTTTGATTTAGTTTTTGCCTTAACCTATCTTGATCCTCTGAGGTTATAACCATAGAGGATCCTGTGCCTATATAAAGACACCACCGCCCAGCCCCTAGCCGATGCAGGACCAAACCCAACACTGTCTCTCCTTTCTATATGCCTCAACCCGTTGGTAAGTACTCACTACAACATGAAAGGTCTTTTGTGGCTGAATAATCGGCGACCATCACCCAACGGTCAGAAAATCCATCAAATCTGACAGGGATGGTGGGCCGCCAGAAATGGTCGAGCAAATCCGGCAACCATCATCCATTCGGCAGAAAATGATCGATATCAAATCCGGCAGAGGTGGTGGACCGCCATAAATGGTCGAGCAAATCCTACGGGGTTGGTGAGCCGCCGAAAATGGTCGAGGAAATCCGGCGGCCATCATCTTTCCGGTCGAAAATGGTGTCAAATCCGACGGGGTTGTTGAGCCATAAAAAATGGTCGAGCAAATTCAGCGACCATCGTCAACCCCCGCCGAAAAAGGTATGTATCAAATCCGACGGGATTGGTAGGCCGCTGGAAACTTCCGGCCTTCTCCTTCGACTCTATGGCGGGGTTGCTACATGGACAGTCAAAACCTCGAGACCTATCGTCGACACCTCAAATTCGGTGAGGTAGGTTGGGCGCCGAAACCTCTTGATCCCTCGTCAACACCTCATATCTGGAAGGGGTTGGTGGGCGGTCGTCGCAACCTCTGGACCGTCAATACCTCAGATTGATCATCACAAAAGAGGAAACATCACTGGTGATTACATTACTGAATTGGTCAAATACGGGGCTATCCATCGTAGAATCCAATGAATCAACTTAATAGATTAAATAAATCAAAGCAAATGGTTTGGGTAGATGTACTAGGTAGCTGAGTTGGTGAAGCGTTGCGCGAGAAACGTCCGAGGCCTTGGATCAAATCCTAACACCGGTATAATATTAACAGTACATGTGTCGGCTAAAGTTAGGTTCTAACCGTGTGGCCGAGGCACGCAGTAAATTATTTTTTTTCAAATGCCAAAATCGGCAGCCAAGCCGCATGCAGAACATTTTTTTTATAATTTTAAAGGCAAAATAGGCGGCCGGCTCACCCACCGCAAAAGGGTTCAAATCCGGCAGGTCCATCGACCGTTAAAAACCTAAAATAATACTATATGAGGTCGTCTTTGTCGCTTTAATTTTTTGCGGCGGGTTATTTATGGCCATTTTAATCGCTGCCAACCCCCTGTAAAAGGGTATTTTTGTCCTCTGAATTAAACTTTGTTTGTTGTAGTGACTAGTTATCACTTACCGTTGCTAAATTGTTTATATATATATTTTTTAATCGGATAATGCCGCTTAACCAGTAAATCCCTTATAGTTTTTAATCGGATAATGCCGCTTAACCAGTAAATCCCTTATTTACTTCTTGATTTTCACCCTGCAGTTTGGGGGGACACGCTCGTCCGTAGAGTCGGTGCTGCGGAGGGCGGAGGGCGGAGGGCGGAGGGCGGAGGGCACAATTTCTTTTTAGGGTTCAAATCTCCTCCGGTAGGCTTGCACCGGTTGCACACCCTGAGTGGGCCCGGTGAGGGAGCCCACCGGGCTGACCAACCGGAGGGGATTTGAATTTTTTTTTTAAATTTATTGTTTCCCCCCCCCCCCCCCCCCCCCCCTATTGTCTTTCTTATCCCTCTCCTCGTACTTGTATATATTAGTCAAGTAAACTTAGCAAGTAAAGAGTAGCTAGTAAATCCTATTTCTGAGCATTTATCTGTATCGCAACCAAAATTTTAACTCGACCTGGTCCGATCCCACTTGGATTGGGCTCTCATCGGCGATGATCGAAGGGGTGGGGGGGCAATTGGCGTGTTTTTGTCAGACTTGAAGGGGGATCGACGATAAGGTTCATGGAACTACATGAGATCGAGCATCTCGAACGATCCGCTCCTATACATTTCTTCATTCAGTTCGATCTGTAGCGAAATAAAGTGATCCCAGGTTTAAACTGGTGCTCCAACCGGCTTCGAAACTCCTTCGCAACAGTAGTATGTTCCTATTTCTCTTGCTGGGGCTGGCGAGACGAGTAGGGAAGATAATTGATCGTCGGCGCTCCCCTGATTTGAATAAAACAAGCCGTTTCTTTGTTAATTTTCCAAACAATCTTTACAAAGTTATTGTCATTTGGAGAGGTGACGAAGGATCATTTTGTCTTTTCAAAAAGTTAATTGGAAGAGATTTGAGGTACCCATTGGAGAGATCTTTAATTTCCACTTCGTATATATTTTACCTATGTGGCAACTAGGAGCTCCAAGAATAGCGAAGCATGTAGGTGCCCGTTGAAGATGCTACGAGAAAGGGTGGTGTGGTGGTGGTAGGAAAGAGTACGAGCATCTTCAACTAGGGGTGGCAATCCTTGACCCGACCTGCCAACCCGACCCGAACCCGACCCGAAGTTAGCGGGTTTGGGTTTTGCCTAAATGGGTTCGGGTCATAAACAGGTTGACCTGATTGACCCGTTTATTTAATGGGTCGGGTTCAGGTTTGTACTTATAGCCCGATTGACCCGACTTCACCCGTTTACCAAATGGGTTGTGTCAACCCATCCCGACCCGACCTGAGCCAACCCGACCCAACCCGTCCCAATCCGACCCATCTTGACCCAACCCGACAGGTTTTCATGGGTTATGTTGACCCAACCCGAGCCAACCCGACCCGACACAACCCGACCTATTTAGTAAACGGGTTTAACGGGTCGGGTTGGGTCAACCCGTTTATTAAGCGGGGCGGGTTTGGGTTTAAGTTTTTGAACCGCTTACTAAATGAGTCGGGTTTGGGTCGGGTGTTTTTTCCTTATGCCGATGTCTCAACCCCATCCGAACCCGACCCGACCATTGCCACCCCTATCTTCAACGGACCCTTCACCCCCATCCTCATCTTTGGGGGTGAAAAGGTGCCACCTCAGCTTTTTGGGGAGGGGTTTCACAGAGTATTTCCAACCGATCCCCAATTGAACCCTCCCTTATTGATTTTAACGGTCAGATTTTAATCATGGATATATAGAGCAAATTTTCAGTTTTTTAAATTTTTTTAATGACGAATGGGGGCTCAATAGTACCCCAAATAGGGGAGCTGATCGTGGCCACCCCATAAATGGGGGTGCGGATGGAGGTTTGGTTGGAATGAGTTTTTTGGTGTCCAACCTCTTCAAAATCCCACGTGAATGGGGGGTCGGTTGGAGATGCTCTAAGTAAACCATAAATGGGGGTGAGGATGGGGGCTCGGTTGGAATGAGGTTTTTGGTGTTCAACCCCGCAAAATCCCACATGAATGGGCGATGGGGGGTTGGTTGGAGATGCTCTAAATAAACCATAGTGGAATGCTAATTATGTGGGCATTGTTCAAACAAAAAATTTACAGATAGAGTATCTCGGAGACTTTCTTTTGATTTTTCCAAGTCAATGGAAAGAACTTTTGTCAAGTAAAAGTAATAAAATTTTGGGGTTACTGGTGATCGGTCCTTTTAATAGGTGGTGTTTGGAGAGATAAAGTCGATCAACAATGGTTACTGGTGATAGGTCATCCCGATTGGTAAATGTCTGAATTATCCCTATGTGCTACTGTACATATGAGTACTGTGGGGGGTTTTTAGTCGAACCGGGCGGTTCGGGTGGCAAGCACAATCCAACAAGCCAAAGAGAAGAGTGAAGATAGTATTTACGTGGAAAAACCCCTTCGTAACGTCGAAGGAAAAAAACCACGGGTGGGGCGAGAATGCACTAGAACTATCTTTTCAGGTACAATCTCTCACCTTAACCCCAATTACAAACCCCGAGGACCGGTCTCCCAAACTACCGACCTCTGCAATTTCACTCAGACTACCGACCGCTGTAGACAGCGTCTGTCTACAAGTCACTGCAGACAGTGTCTGGTCTGTCTACCAGTCGCTGCAGACAGTGTCTGGTTGCCGACCGACCGACCTCCGCAGACAACCTCTGGGTGCTGACCGCTGCAGACAGTGTCTGACTACCGGTCGCGTGCAGACAGTATATGTCTGCCGACCGACCTCCGCAGACAGTCTCTGGCTACCGACCGCTGCAGACAGTGTATGTCTACCGGTCGCGTGCAGACAATATCTATCTGCCGACCGACCTCCGCAGACAGTCTCTGGCTACCGATCGCTGCAGACAGTGTCTGACTACCGGTCGCGTGCAGACAGTATATGTCTGCCGACCGACCTTCACAGACAGTCTCTGGCTACCGACCGCTGCAGACAGTGTCTGTCTACCGGTCGCGTGCAGACAGTATCTGTCTGCCGACCGACCTCCGCAGACAGTCTCTGGCTACCGACCGACCGACCTCCGCAGCTCCACGAATTCCGGGACGAAACGGACAGCGTCTCCTCCAGAATTCTTCCTCCTCTTGCTGAAGGGGTAGGTCCCCTTTTATAGTGGCAGGGTGACGGTTACGACGCTCCGCGAAAATCGGGTGGGTGACGTGTCCCCGCAATGAGCTCAACCGCCGCGGTGACGTGGCGCGCGGTTGACACCTGGTCACTTTGGGCCGGAAATCGCGAAGCGTTGTCAGCACCGCGAGATCTCCGGGTTCGACTGCTGCTTCACACCTCGGCTCGTTGCACGTCCCATCGAGAGAGAGAGAGAGGGGTTGTTGCATGGCCGACCCCCCTTGGTCTGGTGACATGCCGACCGAAGTAGAGAGGGGGGGGGGGGGGTGCTCCCTTCTCCCTTGGTGACATGCCGATCGAACCAAAGAGGGGGGGGGGGGGGTGCTGCCTCCTTGGTTTGGTGACCAGCCGACCGACCCCCCCCTTTGGTCTGGTGACATGCCGACCCAAGTAGAGAGAGGGGGGGGGGGGGGGTGCTGCCCCTTTTTGTCTGGTGACATGCCGACCGACCCCCCCTTTTGGTCTGGTGACATGCCGATCCAAGTAGAGAGAAAGGGGGGGGGGGGGGGTGCTGCCCCCTTTTGTCTGGTGACATGCCGACCGACCCCCCCCCCCCCCCCTTTCCGTCTGGTGACCGGCCGACCGAGCTAGGGGGGGTGCTGCCCCCCTTTGTCTGTGACATGCCGACCGAGCCCATGGGTGGGGGTGCTGCCCCCTCATTTGTCTGATGACCTGCCGATCGAAGCCCATGGGGGGGTGTTTGTTGCGTGGCCAACCCCGAGAGAGAAAGGTACACACAATAGCGTCGCCTCGCCCTGTTGCTTGTTGACGTTCTTCACGGCAGCTGGTTTGGCGTAGCCTTGGTGCGGGACCCTGGTTTCCACCGCCTTCCTCTTGCGGTCCGCGTCTTCAATCTTGATGTACTTCTCAACACGCCGCGATAGCTCGTCGATCGTCTCCGGGGTTCGCTTAATGAGCGATGCGTTGAAGAGTTGGGTAGGCTGGATGGCATTTTTGAAGGCCGCGATCACCATACGATCCTGCCCATCTGCGTCCGCCAAGCTCAGGTACTCTGACCTGAACCTATGGTAGAATTGTCGGAGCGTCTCATTCTGGGTCATACTCATCCTGAAGAGTGACTCCAGAGTCTTCAGCTCCCGGCGATTGCATCGGTACTGGTCGATGAACCGCGTGCTCAGATCCGAGAATGAGGAGATGGACGAGGGCCTGAGCTTGTGGAACCACTCGAGAGGTATTCCCGACAAGCTGTTGGCGAAGGTCCGGCAGAGAATATGATCATCCTCGTGGGGGACCAGAGCATCCCGGAAAGCCAGTACGTGCTCCACCGGGTCTTTCGATCCGTCAAACTTGGGAAGGCGTGGAGGATTCCACCCCCGAGGGAATGGCTTTCGGAGTAGCTTCTCGACAAGCGGCGACCACGTGGCTCCTCGAATGGCGACTTCCTCCAACCGGTCGGGAGCTCGGACCCCCGATCGGTCTCGCTGGATTCCTTCTTGATCCCCAAGTCGCTCCGATGCATGTACCTGAATGCGCTCATGTACGCTCCTTCGATCAGCAGTGTGAGCCGGCTGCCGACTGGCTGGTGTCATCCGAGTGTGATGGCTATCACTTGGTTGACGATGGTGCTCACCGTCTCGCTTCGGGCGATGCACTTGTGCCGAGTCCGTCTTCGAGTGATGCTTGGAGGCAGGCGGCTGTCGGGGGTGTGCCCCGAGCCGGGACCAGACATCCGAGTGTGCCGACGCAGCTCGGGCGTGTTTGTTTCTTTCCGCAGGCTCCGGGCTACTCGAGTCTCGCCTGTCGGGATTCGCACTTTAGACCTCCACTGAGCGATTAACCCTGACCTCCACCTGAGGCACTGGTTGCGGCTGCATTTGCACTGGTGGGGCAGCTTGAGTGGGGAGGCTCTGTCCCGCTTGGGCCAACATGCCCTGATTGAGTAGACCGCCCATCGGTGCGGCCTGCACGAAGTCACGCAACTCCTCGTAGTTGCGCTGCATCGTTTGGAGCTGGGTGGTGAGAGCTTGCTGGGTCATCATCATTGTGGCCAGAAAAGCTTCCGACAGACCCCCGGTTAGTGGAGCCAGGGTTGCTACCGGAGCTTGACTGGAGTCCACGACCCCCAGTATGGGATTCACTAGCGGGACTGCGCGCTCCGTGTCCGCTGATGGTTGAACAAGACACCCGACGTCATTAGCATCTCCGAGTGGTGCGGCTTCGGACAGGAGCTGCGACGTCGAGCGGGTACGATACGGTCCACCGGCCATCGTTCTTCAATCGTGTGGTCGTGGACTGCTAGTTGCAGGTAGTGTCAGACTGGTCGACACCCACGGGTCAACAGTCGAAAGCTCTAGTAGGAAGTCTCGAAGACTATCCCACAGACGGCGCCAAGATTGTGGGGGGTTTTTAGTCGAACCGGGCGGTTCGGGTGGCAAGCACAATCCAACAAGCCAAAGAGAAGAGCGAAGACAGTATTTACGTGGAAAAACCCCTTCGCAACGTCAAAGGGGAAAAAACCACGGGTAGGGCGAGAATGCACTAGAACTATCTTTTCGGGTACAATCTCTCACCTTAACCCCAATTACAAACCCCGAGGACCGGTCTCCCAAACTACCGACCTCTGCAATTTCACTCAGACTACCGACCGCTGTAGACAACATCTGTCTACAAGTCACTGCAAACAGTGTCTGGTCTGTCTACCGGTCGCTGCAGACAGTGTCTGGCTGCCGACCGACCGACCTCCGCAGACAACCTCTGGGTGCTGACCGCTGCAGACAATGTCTGACTACCGGTCGCGTGCAGACAATATATGTCTGCCGACCGACCTCCGCAGACAGTCTCTGGCTATCGACCGCTGCAGACAGTGTCTGTCTACCGGTCGCGTGCAGACAGTATTTATATGCCGACCGACCTCCACAGACAGTCTCTGGCTACCGATCGCTGCAGATAGTGTCTGACTACCGGTCGCGTGCAGACAGTATATGTCTGCCGACCGACCTCTGTAGACAGTCTCTGGCTACCGACCGCTGCAGACAGTGTCTGTCTACCGATCGCGTGCAGACAGTATCTGTCTGCCGACCGACCTCCGTAGACAGTCTCTGGCTATCGACCGACCGACCTCCGCAGCTCCACGAATTCCGGGACGAAACGGGCAGCGTCTCCTCCAGAATTCTTCCTCCTCTTGCTGAAGGGGTAGGTCCCCTTTTATAGTGGCGGGGTGACGGTTACGACGCTCCGCGAAAATCGGGTGAGTGACGTGTCCCCGCAATGAGCTCAACCACCGCGGTGATGTGGCGCGCGGTTGACACCTGGTCAATTTGGGCCGGAAATCGCGGAGCGTTGTCAGCACCGCGAGATCTCCGGGTTCGACTGCTGCTTCACACCTCGGCTCCTTGCACGTCCCATCGAGAGAGAGAGAGAAAGAGAGAGAGAGGGGTTGTTGCATGGCCGACCCCCCTTGGTCTGGTGACATGCCGACCGAAGTAGAGAGGGGGGGGGGGGGGGGTGCTCCCTCCTCCCTTGGTGACATGCCGATCGAACCAAAGAGGGGGGGGGGGGTGCTGCCTCCTTGGTTTGGTGACCGGCCGACCGACCCCCCCCCTTTGGTCTGGTGACATGCCGACCCAAGTAGAGAGAGAGGGGGGGGGTGCTGCCCCTTTTTGTCTGGTGACATGCCGACCGACCCCCCCCCCCCCCTTTTGGTCTGGTGACATGCCGACCCAAGTAGAGAGAAAGGGGGGGGGGGTGCTGCCCCCTTTTGTTTGGTGACATGCCGACCGACCCCCCCCTTTCCGTCTGGTGATCGGCCGACCGAGCTAGGGGGGGTGCTGCCCCCCTTTGTCTGATGACATGCCGACCGAGCCCATGGGTGGGGGTGCTGCCCCCTCCTTTGTCTGATGACCTGCCGACCGAAGCCCATGGGGGGTGTTTGTTGCGTGGCCAACCCCGAGAGAGAAAGGTACACATAAGTACTGATACGAGCATGGCCCCTACGTGCAGTTGTACATGTTGCCCTAATCTGAGCTTGACATAAACATGTAGCAGAACGAGTTACAATCTTTGAAAATTGTTACTTGTTATCTATAGTGAAATCATTGTAGCTAATCTTTTTTTAATATAATTCTGCTTATATATATATATATATATATATATATATATATATATATATATATATATATATATATATATATATATATATATATATATATATATATATATATATATATATATATATATATATATATATATATATATATATATATATATATATATATATATAGAGAGAGAGAGAGAGAGAGAGATGCTATAATGTGGCATGCGGTAAGTGCGGCATCGCACCGCAACCGTCTGATGCACCGCTCCGTGCATGCGATACACACAGCGCGTGCGTCAGACGGCTGTGGTATAGTGCCGCACTACCGCATGCCGCATTATAGCATGCCCATATATATATATATATATATATATATATATATATATATATATATATATATATATATATATATATATATATATATATATATATATATATATATATATATATATATATATATATATATATATATATATATATATATATATATATATATATATATATATAGAGGAAACGGGAAATGAGCTGCCAGCCTATTTCGAAAAAATGGGCAGCCACCCATTTGATGCCCTTAGGAGTCTTAGAATGTGCTGATTTTTTGTGAGCATAACTATATTATCTTAGATAGAACACCCACAAAAAATCAGCACATTCTAAGACTCCTAGGGGCATCAAATGTTAGAAGTTTTATCAAGCGTTCGTTGTCACCGTTAATTTGAAATATTACATTTGATGCCCCTAAAAGTTTAAGAATTTGCTGATTTTTTGTGGGTGTTCTATCTAAGATAAGATGCTTATGCTCACAAAAAATCAGCACATTCTAAGACTCCTAGGGGCATCAAATGGGTGGCTGCTCATTTCGTCGAAATAGGCCGCCAACCTATACCTCGTATCCTCTATATATATATATATATATATATATATATATATATATATATATATATATATATATATATATATATATATATATATATATATATATATATATATATATATATATATATATATATATATATATATATATATCTATATAATATTTCACTACGAATGGATAAAGAGAGCCGTTCGATACAAACATAAGAGGCGGTTATAGAATTTTATGGTCAAGATTTTTCAGCATTTAATCGCGCAAGCAAAGTGAGACACTCCCCTCCTTGATTCTCTCTCTCCGTCAGTTACCTATCCCTCACCGCGCATGATGTTTATATCATAGTCATCCACCAAGAAACAAAACCATAAGAGGAAATACCGACCGTCCGATACGAAAGAGATAGGGGCGTTGGACTACAGCTGTCACAGAAGAAAGAAAGAAAGTGTACGTTAAATAAACCGTCCTCCGCACTCAGTAACTGGCAGCAGGGAATAAACAGAAAAAAAAACCGCCCCCTCCCATCTCATCCCGTCTCTCTCTCTCTCTCTCTCTCTCTCTCTCTCTCTCTGCCTCTCTCTTCTCTTCAGATCGCAAGATAGTCTCTCTCCCCAAATCCGACTCCCTTTCCTCCTTCTCCACCTTGCCGACGAGTAGATCCACCCCCAGATCGGACCCGCGGCAGCCTCGCAACCTTCTCTCCGCAGTCGATAGCTGGATCTGTAGCCTTCGACGGATTTGCCCTGCCGCTTCCGACGACGATCAGCCGGCCAGATTTGCAGCGGATGGAGGGGCAATCAGGTAATCGGAGCGAGATCACAATACTCAGATCTGGATTTGCCCTGCCGACGACGACCAGCCGGCCAGATACTCCGATTATGGAGTCTTCGCTCAAGTCGCTCAAGATACTCCGATTACCTGATCGCCCCTCCCTCCCTCCCTATATCTCGCCGCCTAACAGCCATGACCGTCCTCCCTCCCCAAGTCCGAAATCTGATGATGGGTGGTAGGTTTAGGGGGGAGGTCGAAGTGTATGAGGGGTGATGCTGGATATGGGGGTGATGGTTCTGGTTCGCTGGAGGAGGGGGGAGGTCGAAGGAGGTGGGAGGGTGGTGTTCGCCGGAGGTCCGGAAGAAGGCGGGATTGGCGCGGAGATGGTGGTGATCTGGGGGGGTTGCGATCGGTGATGTTGGGTCCGGGGTGGGGTTGGGAACTTCTGCAGTAAAAAAAAATATTCAGAGAGAGAGAGAGAGAGAGAGAGAGAGAGAGAGAGAGAGAGACCAACCACCCAGGTCGAACCCGCGGTAGCATCGCAGCCTCCACTCCTCAGCTGGTAGCCAGATCTGTAGCCTCCGGCGATCTGGATCTGCTCTGCCCCTTCCCGACGAGGTCCTCTTCCTCGACGAGTAGTCGACCTGCCGGCCAGATTTGCAGCGGACTCCGGCGAGCAGGTCTTTCTCTATCTCTCTTTTTCTCTCTTTCTCTCTTTTAGTTCTCTCGATCTTGATTACAGTTTTTTTTTTGCAGGGCTCTGCTGTCGTCGGCAGGGTCAGGGTCTTTGCCGATGGGGTCGGGGTTGTCGCCGGCGGGGTCAGGAGTCTCTCTCTCTAACTTTCTCTCCCCCCCTTCTCTCTCTATTTTAACATCAGATTTCATGTATCTGTTTCTTTTAAACATATGTTGATTATGAAAGAGTTTGGTTATTGGTTGTTTGGTTTTATTTGGTTTGTGAGTTTTTGTTTTTGTAAATTGAAGTATGTGAGTTAATCTTCCATCATCTCTTTGTTTTTTTTTTTTTCTTACTCTGTGTTGTACTGAATTGCTCTTTTTCAGTTTTTCTTACTCTCATTGTTTCAATATTTGTGGCTGAGAGCTTCGCCAAAATGCAAGATGTGGAGTCCGACGACTTCCCCAAAATGTAGTATTCATCTTTGCTTTTTCTTTTTAGGTTTGTTCTTTTTTCCATCATCTCTCTTCATCTCTTTGTTTTAGTGTTTACAATCTCTCTCTCTCTCTCTCTCTCTCTCTCTCTCTCTCTCCGAGAAGAACCACTGGAGCTGACAGTGCTTTGCTCTTCACCGATTCAAGATCCCACCGGATCCACTTCGTCGAAGCCTGATCCCACTTGATCTGAAGACATGTTTCATCGGATTTTTTTTAGAGGTAGCTGGGAGATGGGATCCATACACACCCCATCTCGAGTTGTAGAAATTTGATGAGGGTTGTAGCAGGTCTCTCTCTCTCTCTCTCTCTCTCTCAATGAAGAGTTTTTTTTTTTTCTATTTGCGGATAAGGGGGGATTCTCAATGAAGAGTTTTGGTTGTGATTGTAGTTGGTGTTTGGGGTTAAGGAGGGATTCATTCAGATATATTTATGTTTTCTTTTTTGATTTATTTTTAATAAGCACTATGCTCATATAAGTAGTTAGTAAGGCTACACATGCGGATTATGATGGATTATATTCCTACTATGCTGAATTTGTATTGAATTAAATGTATTTGCTGTGCTGAATTAAATGTAATGAATTAAAATTCTCTTATTCTTTTTTATGCAGTAAATCCCTTTTATTCATGCTGTGGTGAATTTGTTGCTGACTTTGATCTTTTTTTAAAAATTGCAATAGTGATCGGCTACCATAACGAAGAAAGTGGGTCATTGAGAAGTAAAATCTCTGGATGGACTTCCTATTAGATGATTTCAAGGACTTGATAGAGGATCTGAAGAGCCATAATACTGGAAGTTGGCTACCATGGAGGTAATATTAATATGATGATATGAGTTTTTGATAATTTCGTAGATTCTGATGTTTGGTAAGGCATCAAGTGAATGACTACAGTGTCAAGCAGCGAACACGATCTGCATGAGGAATCTCAAGGTAGCTCTGCATACAGCATTGGATCATTCCAACACACGAACACTCGGGGGAATAAAAATGATCAACAACAGATTGAGGACTGTTCTTCAAACCACAATGCTGAAGTCAGCAGCTTTCTTGAAGATGTGTTGGAACATACTCTACCCGATTAACTTTTTGGTATGGGTATGGGTACCTCAATACTCATTTCCGAAGCCCGATTGTCCCTCTACCTTATGTATACCAGATGTATAATATAGTTCAACTGCAAACTCATGGTTATATACAGGTTGCTGAGAATGAAAACCCATCTATTCTAATATGTTTTGCCTCAAAGACCACCAATGCTGGTCAGATAAGTTCGAAGTTGCATGTGATTGAACTTGGCGCCCAACCAGGTTGGATATTGTGCTTGCACTTTTATTAAAGGCAGCTTTCTCTATCATAGTTTGTTTCATGCTATACCATATTTTGTATTTGTGTGTTTCCTGTAATACCTTATCCGGTCCCTTTTTTGTAGTTTCAGTTGGTGCAGTTACTTTATTTGATTTGTAAGGAGGTGGATTGATTGTTCTCTATGCTTTCTTTTGCCCTGCTATGATTTTTTTTTTAAAACCTGTCTAGCTATGATTCTTTGGCATGTAATTGCTGCCGTTAGCTGACATGCACTTCGTAGGTTCGTATGAAGGCTATATTCCTTTGTAGCATCTATCTTTTTTTCTGTTTTGGATCTGCTTACACAGCAATTGATTGCACTCAGAGTCTCAGATCCACATCACAAAATACGAGTCATTGTTTTTCCTGTGTACTTAAAACCAATAAATTTCTTTATCAGGTAAACCAGGTTTTACAAAGAAACAAGCAGATCTGTTCTTCCTGCCCGATTTTGCAGATGACTTTCCTGTTGCAATGCAGGTAGCATATCGAGTCGATTTTTAGTGATATTTCACTCAAAGACATTGTCAAATTTCTGATTTTATGAATATTTATTCTGCAGATCTCACAAAAGTATGGATTGATATTTGTGATCACGAAGCTTGGTCTTCTATTTGTCTATGATTTGGAAACAGCCACAGCGGTCTATAGAAATCGAATCATCACCAAGTTGGTGACGTTTAATCGGATTTATGGTCAGCACCAAGTTGGTTTCAATTTTTTTTTTAAAGCAATGTTTGCCATTTGCACTCTGTTTTTCTATGTAATAGTTTGGAGTTATGACTTCAATGCAAAGTTTTTTGTGATGCTAAAGTATAATTAGCTTCAATTTTATATGGTGCTCCAATTATTGTGAGCCTTATTTCTTTGTGAGCCTTATTTTTTTGTGAGCCTTATTCTGAGTGTTGGTTCTGCTGTTGCCGGAGGTGGGGAAGGAGATGAGAAGGAGAGAGGTGGGTGCAGTCGCGATGTCGGGTCTTGCCGGAGGTGGGAAGGAGATGAGGAGAGAGTGGTGGGTGCAGTGAGGACGTAGGGTCTCTCTCTCTCTCTCTCTCTCTCTCTCTCTCTTTCTCTCTCTCTCTCTCTCTCTCTCTCTCTCTCTCTCTCTTATCGGTAAATTGCACTTTGCTCTGTTGAAGTTTAGCTCACACCAAACCCCACTGTAGTTTATTTAGTTCCAAATCACTACCTAAAGTTTGAAATGTTAGTACAAGACCCCTTTTGTCAACTACTTAAATTCCTCATTTGGTAATTTTTATCTGATAAAAACTGAATTGAAGGGGGCAAAATGTATTTTTTAACTATAGAGGGGTTATATGTTTTTAGTATGAACTTCAAGGGGACAACGTAATTTACCCTTTTTTTTAGAAAGATAGCTCTATATATCTCGCCCTCACTGTCTATCTCTCTATGCTCGCACTGGTCTCCTCTCTTCGCTCGCCCCTCTCAACTCATCGTCTGTAGCTCACGTCACAGCTGTCCGTTGCACCCATACCCAACCGGTGAATCGAACTCAACCCCAATCGGCAGACAAAGGGACGACAAAGATCAAGTGGCAAGTTGGAGCCAATGACGTTGGGCCAATCACAATCGTTCCTTTGTTTGTCGATTGGGGATTAGTGTCGATGCACCGATCAAGTATGGGGGTAACAAATGACTATGACGTGATGTGTAAACGATGATGCAGAAAAAGGGGGCAACCGATTTGGGTTCTTTGTGGTAAGCTTTTTTGCTGCCCGATTGATTTTCTATACTTGCTTAGGGCTTAATCGTGGTCCGCCACACTGTCCATTAGAAGGGCATAATAGGGGGCTCTCTCTAACAAACGACGTGGCTGACCACGATTGGGCTGTAAGCAAGTGCCAAATAAATCGAATAGTTGGTCGAACCTGATGGTTGGCTAGCGTGAGGAGGTGAAGATCGCCAACTTCGGGGCGAGTTGCTAATAATTTGCTTTGGGTTAGCATAAAGTTTGTCTTTGATTTAATTTCCCGTCATTATAACTTTTTAAAGAGAATGAAAAAAACCAAGCCAGAAAAAGAACGAGCTTTAATCGTATCCCATGCAAAAAAAAAAAAAATAAAATAAAATAAAATTATGGTTTGTGAAACAAAAAAATGTTTTCTTTCTAAAAAAAACATCCAAGAGTATTGTTTTTCATTGTTTCAAAAATAACCTATGCAATTTTTTTTATTCTTAATTAAAAAATTAGGTTTCTAAAACTTTTAAAGTATATCTTTAAAAAAAAACATACTCAAAACATATCGTGGTTAAGGCTTCATGTCCATATAGGGGGTAAGGAGGTAATTTAAATCCAAAGAGGGGGGTAAGGAGGTAATTTGAATCCAATGAAAATCACCTCTTTAGTTTCTTCATATTACCTGTGGCATATGTGGCACAATACTACTGGACAGTCGTAGTTATTAGTTGTGGAAGCCCGTTGTCAAAAAAATTTCGTTGAGAGAGAGAGAGAGAGAGAGAGAGAGAGAGAGAGGTCACTTCAATCACATGACAGAGCTTTCGGATTGCTCGAGGGATAGAACCCAGAAGCGAACGTCCTGTTTCGAGGCGCTCTCACATAGACTACATAATTGGTAGTGGTAGGCCCACAGGTGTAGCGCTCTCTCTCTCTTTTTGTTGTAAAGTAATGGCATTTGAATAAACTGAGGGGTGTCGAGGATTTTTTTTTTTTTTTTCACAAATGCTTTGATTGGATGGAAAGTCATTCGGTACTCCAACAAAATATTGTTCTCTTCCTAAAAATATTATCGCCACTCTCAAAATATAGACTAATCAAATATTACTATTGTTATTTTTGCTCAAAAAATATTATTATCACCCTCGAAATATTGTTCTCTCGCTCAAAAATATCATCACTTTTAAATTATTATTGCCACCTTTTAAATATTGCCTCTTCCCTCAAAATTTTATCACGCCCTCAAAATATTTTTGTCGCCCTCAAAATCTTTTGCGTGCCGACAGGCACGGGCTTTACTAGTATATATATATATATATATATATATATATATATATATATATATATATATATATATATATATACTGGGTCAGGATCGGATGACCCAGTAAAATTTTGACCCATTAATAACCCAGCACCCTTTGAGGCACCTAGAGGTTTTAGAATGGGCTGATTTTTTGTAGACATGTTGTCTATGATATGTTGATCATCCTCACAAAAAATCAGCCCATTCTAAAACCTCTAGGTGCATCAAATGGTGCTCTTCAAATCAACGGTTTTTGACTGTATATATATATATATATATATATATATATATATATATATATATATATATATATATATATATATATATATATATATATATATATATATATATATATATATATAGAGAGAGAGAGAGAGAGAGAGAGAGAGAGAGAGAGAGAGAGAGAGAGAGAGAGAGAGAGAGAGAGAGACAGAGAGGAATGGGATGCTGCCTATCAAAACAGCGTTTTTGCTGCTTTGAGACATTGTTTGACCATCCTAGAAGTTTTGGAATTTGATGAAATTTGGTGAGGGTGTTGTCTAGGGTAAGATGATCATCCTCACAAATTTTCATCAAATTCCAAAACTTCTAAGAGGGTCAAATGGTCGAAGCAAAATGCTGCAGATTTTAACGGCGACTGCAGATGACTGATTTTGCTTCGACCATTTGAACCCCCTAGAAGTTTTGGAATTTGATGAAAATTTGTGAGGATGATCATCTTACCCTAGACAACACCCTCACCAAATTTCATCAAATTCCAAAACTTCTAGGATGGTCAAACAATGTCTCAAAGCAGCAAAAAATGCTGCTTTGATAGGCAGCATCCCATTCCTCATATATATATATATATATATATATATATATATATATATATATATATATATATATATATATATATATTATAGTTCAATCATTGTAGCAAAATAGTAACAATTTGTACATCTTGAGTAACAATTTTGTTGTGTAACAATCTGTGCAAATTGTTACTCTTTTGCTACCATAAAAACACTTTAACATTTAATTTTTTGTGAAATCACGTTCAAAAATAAAAAAATTACTACAGTGAAATAATTGTAGCAAATCTGTGGATTGAGTCTTGTAACAACAAGGACGGAGGCACATGTTCAAAGGGATAGTTTTGTCATTAAAAATGGATAAATGTCATGTGTGGGGCTTGCTCTAGTTGAATTCTTTTCGAGAGGGACCCGATGCAACACCATCTTGTTGGCTGTCCTTCACCTTAAACCAATCTCGTGTCATGGACCACTCACTATGTCTTGCTAAATTTTTTTGGTATGAGATCCTTTGTGGTTATTGCTTGAGAGGATCAAGATAAGTTAAAGCCGAATCTGAATCACAGCCGTCCGTTAAATCAAGCCCGACAAATGAATCGCACTCGGCTCCAAATGGCAAGCAAAAAAAATAGTGCAACGTAACCAGCCCGTATTTGTTCTTGTGATTTTTTTGGATTTATCCTTGAGTAATGCATTCACACCTAGCATTGATCGAGCCCTGGCCCCCACCACCACTTCTTGGGTCTGGTTTGTCGTTGTGATTGTCGATAGAGATTATATTCTTTACCCTGCAAGTGCAACGTTGACTTGTTCGTTAGGGGAAGTCGGTTTCTTACCCCGTCGGGTATAAGCATGACAACTCGATCATTGAGCGACTAGCAAGTTCCATTGAACCATATCACTTAAGTCACTGTGTCAGATCGAGGGCCCTCACCCATTACCGTGACTCGGTAGGTTCAGACACAATAATTTGAGTCTTAATTATGCGTGACATTCAGGACCAAGCAGTTTTGTTTTGTTTTCGGAGAGAGGGAGAGTGCTAGATACCCTCACCTTTCGAAACGGTCATAAGGAGAGATCCATAGAGGGTATATGAAGACAACACTGCTCAGTTCACTCGCTGTACAGGTCGGTTTTATCCAATCCATATCACTTGGGTAGGCTTCCACGTACTCGGTTTAACGGGCATAGATCAAACCTACTCTGATGCCATGTTAGAAACCCCCACATCTCAAAACCTGGGTCTTAAGAGCATCTTCAACGGACTCCCAGGTTCCTTTCATATTCTTGGGGCTCTTAGATGTCATGTAGGCAAAATATGGAGTGGAAATTGAAGTGCACTCCAACGGGCTAGCGCTCCTCACAAATCTCTCCCAATTTTTATAACGATCAAATGCTTCAAACAAACCAACATTGCAAGGTGCAAGTGGTAAGGGGTTGTTTTTGGAAATTAACAAGGAAAGTGACTTTTGATCTTTTTTGTTTTATTCAAAGTAGAGGGGACCTACCACAAAGATTTCTCTGCTACGTACTCTCGCAAGCACCGTTGAGAGTAGTAGAGAAAATGAACCACGGGAACATGTTGCAGTGTCGTTTTCACCATGGACCCACACAATTTCGTTGCAGTTCCGAAATTTTTTTTTTTGTAGGAATCCATTGGAGATGTTCTAAGGTGAGGTCTATAGAGGATATATGAAGACAACATTGTCCAGTCCGCTAGTGGATGTGGGACTAAATTGAGAGACAAGAGAGTGAGAGAAAGAAAAAATTTGATAATAACGAAATAAAGAGCTTGACAGTACGTACGTTGAATTTCTGCGCAGTGATTGGTCGGTTGTCATGTAAGAAACAACACAAGCCTAGTCACTCAGAAATTTACAAGGAGAGAGAGAGAGAGAGAGAGAGAGAGAGAGAGAGAGAGAGAGAGAGAGAGAGAGAGAGAGAGCAAATACTACACGGCCTAGTCCGAGTTGGAGCCCTAGCCCTAGCTGATATACCAAGGCATTACGAGAAAACAAGATGTGGAATCCATTTCTTCTTCTTCGAAAAAAAAAAAAGATGTGGATTACTGATCTGGCCATGAGCTGATCAAGCCCGGAGGAGGCTCCGGACGATGTCGGCCTCCGCGCTGTCGGTGTCCATGGTGTCCATGAGGTCGGCGAGGCGGTCGCTGAGGTCGTCCACCTCTCGGTGCAGGCTCTTGATGTAGCTGCACGTCTCCTTCAGCAGCTTGGCCGCCGACGCCTGCAAGAAAAAATTAAACACAGAGGCAACGTTGGAAACTGCATGCGGGCCCGAACCCGACCGGTGGAGTCGTTCTTTTTTTTTTTTGATTACGTACCCGGCTCCTGCTCCTCCGGCGGGCCTCCGGCAGCAGCGACTGGAGCTTCTGTATCAGCTCACCGATCTCGTCCTCGGAGATCCTGCTCGACGTCCTCCTGCTCGACATTTCTACTATCGGCTTACTTTCTCTCTCTAGTGCTGGCGGACGGAGATGCGAGAGAGAGAGAGAGAGAGAGAGAGAGAGAGAGAGAGAGAGAGAGACGCCTAGAGGAGGAGGGGGGAAAGACCGTTTTAATAGCCGAGGGAAGGGGCCGGGGGAGGGGATGTGGACGGAGGAACGAATTGGGGGAGGCCTGGGAAACACAAGGGGAGCAACGACATAAATTAAAGGCCCAACAAGGGCCCACCTGTCTCCCTTGTGGTGGGTAGTCGGTACTGCAACGCCCACCCGTTGCCCGGCCCAGTGAAGGCGGATGACCATGGTCCGTGAATACTCTCTCTCTCTCTCTCTCTCTCTCTCTCTCTCTCTCTCTCTCTCTCTCTCATCAGATGGCGCACAAAAAAAAAAGGGTAAGCAAGACATGCATGAACCACACTTAGCTGAAGACACAGACCCCATTGGGTGAACCTCTAGAGCATTAGATCGACCGAGTGTGAACGTGTCGACCACTTTTGAAGAGCTAGAATCCTCTTCCGGTGTGTGAACGTGGCTCTCATAAGTTCTATTAAAAACATATTATAAAGATGATAAATACTCATTTGATAAATACCAATTAAATGATAGTTAATGGTCATTTGATGTTAACTAGGAGAATCGATCATTAGTATTGTATCTCTCTCTCTCTGACAAGTGGATCATATCCCGACGAGTGAATGACACTCACTCCAAATTGCGCACTTCTGAATGGCTGTGATGTCTTTTGTGCCAATTTGTATGCATTAAGTTCATCCGGGCACTGCTCAGGTTCGTTTTCTAGTGTCAATTATAATACAAGGCACATCACACACTTATATCTTGTAACGTGAGTAGAAATAATAGGGAAAACTACTTTATTGGACCACATAACTTCTAAAACAACCAAATAGGACAGGTCTTGATAAATGCAACCTGATAGGACATATATGGGTATTATAGATATTTGGAGAAAGAGACATGACAAAAATACACTTATCAACAGTTTTTGCGGCTATGCTGTTTAGGAGACGAACAATAAAATAAGAATAAAATTGTTAGCAGATGACGACTAGGGTTTTAAGAGAATGGAATACTTCTCTATTGAGGGACTAAAGCCCAATATATATGTACATGCATACACACACAACCCGACCCGACTATACATAGAACCCAGTATATCATATACACTCCCCCTCAAACTCATGGTGTATCATGTACCGAGAGTTTGCTTATAAAATGACGAAATCGAGTAATCATCAGGAGCTTTGTGAGAAAATCAACAGTCTGCTCCGTTGAGGGAATGAACGGCAAGGAGATGATGTCTGCAAGAAACTTCTACAGTCGAACTCGATGTGTTTGGTCCGCTTATGAAAAATCGGGTTGCTAGCAATCTAAATAACACTCTGACTGTCACAGAATAGAGGTGTAGCTATAGAAATCCTAACTCGAAGTCAAGAAGAAGACGTGGAAGCCATACAATCTCTGCAGTGGTTGAAGCCATAGCCCGGTATTCGGCTTTGGTGCTGGAGCATTTAATAGGCTCATGTTTCTTAGTGCACCAACAAATGAGTGAATCACCAAGGAACACACAGTAGTCGATGGTAGATCAGCGAGTATCAACATCTCTAGCCCAATCTGTATCGGAGTAAGCACGCATAACCAGTGGAGGAAAATAGCAACGAACGGATGATAGTGCTGTAGAGATACCGAATAATCCGAAGGATCACTGTATAGTGAACCGAGCGAGGAGGCTGAACGAATTAGCTGATAATACCAACGACATGGGCAATGTTAGGCCGAGTCATAGTGAGATAAATAAGCATCCCAACCAGCTGCAGGTAATGAAAAATATCCTAGCTAGAGGCTCACCATCTGAGGAGAGAAGCTTCAAGTTGAGATCCATGGACGTGTCAGCTGTATGAGAGTCAGTGAGAGCAGCCTCGGCAAAAATGTCGGAGATGTACTTCTGCTGGGAAATCAATAATCCTCGAGCTGATCGGACAATCTCAAAGCCAAGAAAGTATCGGATAGGGCCCAAATCCTTCATCTCGAATTGACTCTATTGGTGACGCTGAAGGGATACTATGGTAGCACTGTCATCCCCGGTGATGATCATATCATCCATATGCAGAAGCAGTACAGTATTACCCTGACTGAAAGTGCGGGTGGATGGAGTATAGTCGGAGTCTCTTTACAAATCCTGCTGTCAGAACTGCACTGCAGAAGCACTCAAACCATACCCGAGGTGCTTGTTTGAGCTCGTAGATAGCCCGGTACAGACGACAAACATGCCCTAGAGGGACAGAAATGCCCGAAAGAGGAGCCATATATACCGTCTCGGTGAGGTCACCATGAAGGAACACATTGGTGATATCCATCTGATGGAGAGGTCACCCTCGAGCAGTTACCACAGCTAAAAGGGTACGCACGGTAGTCATCCGAGCAACTGGAGCAAATATCTTCTTGTAGTCAATTCCATACTCGTGGGAGAAGCCAAGAGCAATGAGGCGGGCCTTATGCTGCTCAATAAATCCATCAGATCGAGTCTTGACCTTGAATATCCATTTGCAGCTAACAGGAACCACGCCTGAGGGACAAGGAACCGGATCCTATGTCTGGGTCCGCTGAAAAGCCTCAAGCTCTACTGATATGGCCTGCCACCACTCTGGATTTAAAGCTGCCTCATGTTACGACTGGGGCTGCCGATATGTGTGAAGGGTAGTAAGAAAACCCTAATAAGACGGAGAGTAGGAGGCAACAGTAGAGTAGCCAGAGAGGTCAGAAGAGTCAGAGGTAAAAGTAGAGTAGCTAAACCTATCGGAAGAATAGTCATATCTATCAGGAGGGTGATGTTTGCACGCTGGGTAATACCGAACATGAGCAGGATATGCTTGGAGAGGAGGGAGTAGCAGCAATATGAGAGGGAATACCAGTGTGAACCGACTCGGGAGTAAGACATGCGTGATGGGTGGTGGTGGTGGTGGAGGGGCCGGGGGAGACCTAATAGGTGGTGGTGGTGGTGGAGCTGTGGTGAGGGTGGTGGAGACTCAACTTGAGAAGGTGTGGGAGCAGGATATGATGGAAAAAGGGGGATGGTGAGAGATAGTGGAGGCGTGGAGAGTGACGTAGGCGACAAGGGAAGATCCTAAAACTCGGTGGAAAAGTACGAGACCTCCCCGACAAGAGACATGACGAGATACTCGGATCCGGCGAGCTAAGGGATCATAGCACCGATAGTCCTTGTACTCCAAACTGAGCCCCAAATGGGCACACCTAACAGACCTAGCAGAGAGTTTGGTGCGCTTATGGGGAGGGAGGAGAACAAACACATGCAGCCAAAGGTGCGACGTAGGGAGTAGTCAGGAGATGTGGAGTAAAGCCGCTCGTACGGGGTACGTAACACCAGAAAGGGTGGAGGATGGAGTGATGTTGATGAGGTGAACTACGGTTAGAACATCCTCGACCTAGTAGGAATGTAGAATGAAAGCAGATAGAAGGAGAGCTCACGCTATCTCGAGGACATGGCGATGTTTGCACTCGATGACTCCGTTCTGTTCATGGGTGTGGGGGCACGACTGTTGGTGAAGAGTGTCGTAAGTTAGAAGGATCTCACGTATCTCAGAGGAGAGCTACTCCTGGGCACAGTCAGACCGAAAGGTCTTAATGCGCTGACCAAACTGGGTGTGAAGCATGTTAGTGAATGTCTGGTAAATATGAGGAATCTCGAAGCCGGGTGGAAAAGGAAAGGTCGGGGGTGCTGCAAGGGGTCGGGGGGAAGGTAGAGGGGGGGCTGCGGTGTCAGAGGAGGGAGCCAGGTGGGAAGGGGAAGGTCGGGGGTGCTGCAGGGGGTCGGGGAGAAGGGTGTGGGGGGGGGGGGGGGGGTGCGGCGGGGCTGGCAAGGGAGGCGGAGGTGCTGCGGGGGCTGACAGGGGAGGCGACAGGGGATCGGGGTGGGGGTGGGGCTGCGGTGCTGGGAGAAGAAGCCGGGAGGGATCGGGGTGGGGTTGTGGTGCCTGGAGGAGAAGCCGGTGAGGAGAAGATCGAAACCGGAGAGGTCGTCGTCGTCGTCAGAGCCGGAGAACCCTAGAGCTCTGATACCATGTTAGGAGATGACGACTAGGGTTTGGAGAGAATGGAATGCTTCTTTATTGAGGGACTAAAGCCCAATATATATGTACAGTCATACACACACAACCTGACTCGACTGTACATAGAACCCGGTATATAAATTAACAAAAGTAATACATTATCGTCTTTCTCAAATCACCTGTCGGTCACAGGCCAGACCCTCGCCGCTCGGCACGAGCCTGCACACTGGTCTAAACACCTCTGCCTCTCCCTCCTCCCACGCCTTCCACCGTCACCAGTAAAGTATAGCAGAGAAGAGGGTTTTGGGTCATCGAAGGTAGCCAATACTTTGCGCCACCGAACGTTGCTTGTATCACCCATTGCTGTTGTGGCGAGTAGGTGGCGACGGAGTGTTGGCGGCCTGCGGCAAGTATTGCTAATGGTATTGGGTGGCACGGGTTGCTGCTGACCTGCGGTGCCCCAACCCCCTTTTCCACATTAATTCAATGGCAGGGATGGGAGACCGCTAGACACAGAGGTGATTGGGCCTGTGAGCAGGCGACGAGCCGGAGAGTGGGCATGGCGGTGGTCAAGCATAAACTCAGGCATGATTCTTGTCATCATCGACTTCATTGGAGCACCTGCACCATCCACTTTCTATCAGCAATTAGTTGATATATAAAAGATCTTTTAGATAATTTTACCAACATCGAAAACTTTAAGTTATTTACGAAACAACCTTTTTAATCATGATTCATATATACATTAGAAAGAGGTCCTAAATCGTTTATAATTTGGATTTTTGGTCCTGTTTCGCTCAATGCCCATAATGTTATTATACAAAGAGAAAAATCTCCGTACTAGAAAGCTGTCTTTCGGTTCATAAGACCGATTTTTCTATTATAGTCCGCACGAAATCGAGTTGGCCCGTTTTGACGGAGGTTCCAATAAATCATAGCATTCCTCGGCCGTCCGATGGAGGATTAATTACATAAGTTGTTAAGGTATGACATACACCACATTTAAGTGACTTTAAATAAAAAAAAAATCATGCACACTATGAGGGCACCCACCAGCATCGGGAGAACAAACTTGTTTTTTAATATAGAAATATACACTAAAGCATCTCCAATATGCTCCTAAGGCTGCTCCCAACGAGCCTTAGGAGCACCTGGCGAAAAACCTCTGCTCAAATCTCCTCCCATCAGCTGAATTTGTCCCGACATGGCGCTAGGAGCTCCAAGTCCTTCCCCAAAGATCGGAGCGAGCTGGAGCTCCCAACGTGTACTATTTTCTACAGGGATAGAACTATGTATGGACCAGGGGGGGCATGGTCCCATCTCAACTATTATTTTTAAAATTTTATGTAGTACAAGATTTGAATATTAGAATATAAATTTTTTTGGTTCATACTTTGGCCCCTCCCAATATAAAATCCTGATTCCGTCCTTTATTTTTCTCACATGTTCTTTTTACTATTAAGCCCTTCTATCCTATTTGGTATGTTGAAGATCATGCCTATCTAGGGATGTCAATGGGTCATGTCGTGTCTAGTTTCGGGTCGTATCCAAAAGCCTTAGATCCGGACCCGACCCGTTTAACTAATCGTGTCTAGATCCTAAGCCCATACCCGACCTGCTAATAAACGGGTAGACCCGATAAGACCCGTTTACCACACGGGTCTATTCAGTTGACCCAATCTGACTCGACCCGACCTGATCCGATAGACCGGCTAGTACTATATATTACAGTATCGGATTGCGGGTAGAACTGACCCGACACGACCCATTGAATTTTAAACGGGTCTTCCCAGGCCTACCGTGTCCAGACCCTAAACCCGGATCAGACCCGTTTATTAAACGGGTCAATCGAGTCGACCCGTTTACGAACAAAACCAGTTTAAACCTGACCCTGACCCTCTAATTTCGTGTCGGATCCAAAATTGCCTGTCCTATGCCTATCTCCCCTTCCTACCGTCCTAAGAACCCTTATTGGGAGTCGGTTGGAGACTGCCTACCTCCCACACCCGCTCCTATCCTATGTGGCGGCCGCTTAGGAGCTAGGACCTCCCTCCTCTGGGAGCCGGTTAGGAGCTAGGTGCCTTTAGTTACTCTCTCTCTCTCTCTCTCTCTCTCTCTCTCTCTTTTAAGATCTAGATTATAAAAGCTGGTACGAGTATCCGGAAGATGCTGTCTCACTTGTCGGGTTCACCCGTCGGGTGCACTGTCTTGTCATCTGGAGACACCTCACTTAAATTAATTTACTTGGGGCAACCCCTTTCTAATTAATCCGGTCACCCTCTCGGGATTAAGGTTAATCCCCCCAAACCAAACCTAATGATGAGGTGGGTGTACTACCAGCCAGGGGATCAGCCCATGATTACACCATCAAACCCGAGATTTGGCTCCTTTAACCGGACCCGCCAATCTCGCCGCTCCCCTGTGACCCTCAGCGCGACACGTGCTCCCGCTGGGCCCCGTCGTAGGTTCGCTGACAAGACTGTCGGCGCGGTTTCCGACGTGGTGCAGCATGCCACGCGTCACCCTGCCGGACCGGCTATGAGGGTGATGGGGGTAAAGCCACGTGAAAGGGCGTGGCATGGTGGTGGCTCGTAGGACACCCCCCCTCCCATAGGCCATAGTGACCTAGACACCAAGGCCCACGGCCCATTATTAGGCTCACGTGCACGGTGCGTGCTTCATTTCACCATGCTGTGCTATGCTTCAAAGATGGGTCCAGATGGAGCATAATAGGATGTATGGAGGTTGGGGCACCGTGAAGATCGAGAAGTGGCACCTTCCAAACCTTAAAGGGTCGATCACGATTGAGCAATGCCATTTGAACTCACATCGGGCGCACAGAACTGAAACGCAATTAGGTCGATCGGTCGCACGCATCGAATTATGATAGATGCAATTATTATAGATCATTGTTCGTTCACGCGCATCGAACAACGATGGATGAATGCTGTGGGGGGTTTTTAGTCGAACCGGGCGGTTCGGGTGGCAAGCACAATCCAACAAGCCAAAGAGAAGAGTGAAGACAGTATTTACGTGGAAAAACCCCTTCGCAACGTCGAAAGGGAAAAAACCACGGGTGGGGCGAGAATGCACTAGAACTATCTTTTCGGGTACAATCTCTCACCTTAACCCTAATTACAAACCCCAAGGATCGGTCTCCCAAACTACCGACCTCTGCAATTTCACTCAGACGACCGACCGCTGCAGGCAGCGTCTGACTACCGGTTGCTGCAGACAGTATCTGGCTACCGGTCACTGCGGACAGTATCTGGCTACCGGTCGCTGCAGACAGTATCTGGCTACCGACCAGCCTCCGCAGACAGTCTCTGGCTACCTACCAACCGGCCTCCGCAGACAGCCTCTGGCTACCTACCGACCGCAGACAGTCTACAGACAGTATCTGGCTACCGGTCGCTGCGGACAGTATCTGGCTACCGGTCGCTGCAGATAGTATCTGGCTACCGACCGGCCTCCGCAGACAGTCTCTGGCTACCTACCGACCGCAGACAGTCTGCAGACAGTATCTGGCTATCGGTCGCTGCGGACAGTATCTGGCTACCGATCGCTGCAGACAGTATCTGGCTACCGACCGGCCTCCGCAGACAGTCTCTGGCTACCTACCGACCGCAGACAGTCTGCAGACAGTATCTGGCTACCGGTCGCTACGGACAGTATCTGGCTACCGGTCACTGCAGACAGTATCTGGCTACCGACCGGCCTCCGCAGATAGTCTCTGGCTACCTACCGACCGACCTCCGTAGCTCCACGAATTCCGGGACGAAACGGGCAGCGTTTCCTCTAGAATTCTTCTTCTTCTTGCTGAAGGGGTAGGTCCCCTTTTATAGTGGCGGGGTGACGGTTACGACGCTCTGCGAAAATCGGGTGGGTGACGTGTCCCCGTAATGAGCTCAACCGCCACGGTGACGTGGCGCGCGGTTGACACCTGGTCACTTTGGGCCGGAAATCGCGGAGCGTTGTCAGCACCGTGAGATTTCCGGGTTCGACTGCTGCTTCACACCTTGGCTCGTTGCACGTCCCATCGAGAGAGAGAGAGAGGGGTTGTTGCATGGCCGACCCCCCCTTGGTCTGGTGACATACCGACCGAAGTAGAGACGGGGGGGGGGGGGGGGGGGTGCTCCCTCCTCCCTTGGTGACATGCCGACCGAACCAAAGAGGGGGGGGGGGGTGCTGCCTCCTTGGTTTGGTGACCGGCCGACCGACCGCCCCCCCCCCCCCCCCCTTTTGGTCTGGTGACATGCCGGCCCAAGTAGAGAGGGGGGGGGGGGTGCTGCGCCCTTTTGTTTGGTGACATGCCGACCGACCCCTCCCCCTTTCCGTCTGGTGACCGGCCGACCGAGCTAGGGGGGGTGCGGCCCCCCTTTGTCTGATGACATGCCGACCGAGCCCATGGGTGGGGGTGCTGCCCCCTCCTTTGTCTGATGACCTGCCGACCGAAGCCCATAGTGGGGGGTGTTTGTTGCGTGGCCAACCCCGAGAGAGAAAGGTACACACAAATGCGTTCAAACATTTGGAATCGATTCCTCTGTATTTCAGATTCTCATACTCTGATGCCAATCGAGTCATGAATCAGGTAGACTCGAAGAAAACCGGAATACGGATGACCTATAGAAATATGGATCAGGCACTTTGATGTCCTCGAGGATCCGAAGAAATCCGAATCGGGCACTCTGGTGTTGGGTTTTCTATTCTATGCAAGCAAATGATGACTAACAAAATAACGAGAGATTACAAATAATCTAGTACGTATAAAAAGCAGTGGAACAAAAGTAGAGGGTTTAGCATGCAAAGTTTAGCTCAATACGCAAACAAGGTTTAGGTTGTCCTAAGGCTGTCTACAGATATGGCAGAGAAGGTGGAGAGGAGGAAGAAGAACAGTGGACTTAGCAGTAGTCGAGGCTTGTACTAGCACAATGCCCTGAAAGCTATTTCGCCGTCTCGGTAGGTACTTCAAGGCCTCCGACGAACGCTCCCCATGGTACAACGACTGGACTCCTCTTCAGCACCGAAGGGAACCCCTTTGGAACTCTCAGCGTACTCCAGGCAGGAACCGAATCACGAACGAGAAAGAAGAAGAGAGAGTGGAGAGAGCTCTTTGCTTGGTGTGTTTTCTGGCTTCACAGGACCCTCTCTTATAAGGAGGTTCTTAGCCATAACGTTCCCACACTCACAGCCCATCGCATGCAGCACACTGATGAACATTCACTGCTCTGTTGGGTGTAACGGTTGCATGCGATAGTGCAAAGGTTCGGAATAAATCTTCATAAAAAATTAAAACTCAGTGTAAAAGAAGGCCCGAAGCCCATTCGTGTCCACGCGGCTCGCGAGCCTCGGCCCGAGCCCGAGCCTGGCCCTGCTCAGCGCGCGCGCGTGTGGTGGGCTATGACTTAGCTCTTGGGAAGCTACAAAGCCCAATGAAGAGAGTTCCATTATAAAAGCATTAAAAGATCTCTCCACGGATAATATGGGACTAAACCCAAAAACCGATTTTTTCATTCTCTATCAAAACTAACATCTGATACCATCGAGTCATGGATCGGGTAGACTCGAAGAAATCCAGAATACAGAGGATCCGCGCCCCTAACATATCCTCTCTTCCTCCACAAATATCTGTAGAGATTAGAGGGGCCCTTGGTTGTAGAAAACTACTTGTCATTAGGAGGCGGCCACTCGACCCAACTACTACTGCCTGGCTGCAACATGGGCTAGGGCTAAACCTAACATGTGATGGCTTTCTGCTTAGAGGAACCCACATGGGGGCCTTTCAGCCCCCATGTCTTAATTGCTGGTGGAGGGGGATCCCAGTTGTGGTGAGACAGGGGTGGCCTTTTGAGTAGGCATCAGTCCCATAGGGCAAGAGGGGGACAAGACATTGTCCAAAGGTGTGAACTGTGAGGTTGGGAGGAACGTGGGGTGTGGGTGGGTGTCTCTTTTACTCTCCACAGCATGAGCTACATGACCACATGTGGACACCAACCACATGTAGGGCTGCAACCAGGACTGGTTGGGTTGGGTTGGGTTAAAGGTTAACCCAAGCTCAAACCGATCGAGTTGCAGGGTCCTCAACCCTTTAATCCAGCACAATCTGTTCGGTCGTCAACCCAATCTGAGTCCAATCCAAGAAAAAGTTTCCAAACTCAGGTTAACCCAAGTTACTAGGTCGGGTCGGGTTGTACGGGTTCGAATAGTACTTATAACACCACTTGTCTAAAAATTTTTTAAAAAAATTTATGCAAAACATTGAGAAAGAAGGCTAGCTATCTTTAATATTTACCACTTGGATGTTTCTTACTGTCACGGTTTGATGGTTTGTGGCTCTTCAGGTAGGGAATAGATTTACGGGGACTATATGATGTCTAGTTTTGCTCAGCTTGGGTTCGGATTTGGTTGGGTTGCCCGAACTCTTGGCCATAGGCTCTAGGGCTGCAAACGAGCAAAGCCAAAATGCAAGTCGAGCTTTGGTCTGTCTGATCTTGTTTGTTTATTAAACCACTATATTAATTAGAGAAATAAACTATGTAAATAAACGACGGATAAAATTCATCTTTTAATAAACGTCGATCAATACATATATTTTAGTAGTAAAAAACGACGAACATTAAAAAACGACAGGCTGAAAAATGACATATTGAAAAACGACAATCATTGTTTGTTCTTTTTCAACATTATTAGTACAGTGAACAAGCCCAAATTTCAAGCATGAACATGGCTTGTTTAATAATCGAACCGAACCAAGTCGAGCCAAGCCAACTTTTGGTCCGCTTGAGCTTGGCTCATTTATTAAACGAGCCTGAATTTCAAGCTAAGTTTTGCTAAATTAATGGTCAAATAGTCCCTTATCAAGCTTGTTTACGAATTCCAAAATCAGTCAAAAGTATGGGCAATATTTTATGTTAGACCTATTCAAGCCATTTAAGGGCTTATTCATGAGCTTGCTGATCATGATCCTTAAACAAGAATGTTCGTGAGCCCAACCTCGCCGAGCTTCTATCTGCTTGAGCTTGGCTCGTTTATTAAACGAGCCTAAACTCTAGGCTTGGGTTTGGCTAGTTACCGAACGAACTCGAACGAGCTTTTTATCGAGTTTGTTTGCGAGTCTCTCACGAACAGCTTGGTTTGTTTTTAGTCCTAACCCCACCCCTATTTTGTTCGGGTTGATTTTTTTTCCATCCGAACCTAACCCAACCCGTCATTCAATAAATAAATGAGCCAAAATCTGGCTCATAGACATCCTGGGGGCTCCGTTATTTGAGTCGATCGAGTTCAACCCATCCAAGTTGCAGCCCTATCCACATGAGCCCTTTTGTTCCAATTTCTTTGGAGCCTAATTGACCAGGCTAGCTTGGTTGGTATGCACAGTTGGCTATTTATCTTAGCTGCGGATTGGCATTGGGTCCCACCACCAAACAGTGGTAGCTGCAAATTGGCCACTAAAGACGCAACAGTGGTGCAGCCAAGAGATCTTAGAAGTCAAGTAGATGTCACACCATCTGCCCTCGCAGTTGGGGACCGTTCTGTAGGTGTCAGGCTGCTGAACCCAAACTGATCTGAGGGCGCATAGGACGCTCTCTCCGATCCGAATGACCTGTCAAGTTTGGGCTTAGGAGGGCCCCACATGGCATCAGTTGCACGTCGACGTTATTGCATGGGTTGGTTTGCCTTGCATGGGATGCTCCCGCCCCATGCGCACCCACACGTGGTCATGTCTCGAGTGCACCTCCAAACCCATTAATGAGAGAGAGAGAGAGAGAGAGAGAGAGAGAGAGAGAGAGAGAAGGCATTTTGTTTTCTTTGAGACCAGAGAGAGAGAGAGGGAGAGAGAGAGAGAGAGCATTGTGTTTTTTTTGAGACCATAGGGAAATGACTAAGCCAGGAGGGGTGAGGCGCATCCTAGGCACCCTCTTTGGATTGAGTTCATCTCCAATATTTTCTTAACATGTTCGACTCTTAGTGCAAGGTTAGTCTCTGAAGCTTTATTTGTATTTTCCTAGCAGTAAGGTACACTAGCTATTTGGATGAACATTAATTATGAAGTGCTCAACAAATGGTAAATAGCTCTTGTCTTGTATGTTCTATATTTTTCGTTGAAACTAGGATTTTTATGATATTTAACAAAGCTAGGAGCCCCAAGAACCTCCCTAGTTACAGAGATCCAAAAGGAAAGACTTCAATCCTGGCAACATGTTACATGTCCAGAGATGGATTAGAGATTTAGAATAAGTGATCACAGACACTGTCATGCATTGATCTCTTCGCCTGGAAGGTCCGTTGGTTTCATTCCAGCCATATGGCCTATGTGACCGCAATTGCAAGGACATCGCAACCTTTCCGGTCGGAGCTACTGATCCTTCTTCTTTGCCATAGGCCCCACAGCTTAACCACAGAATTCGGTGTGGATTGTGTTGGGGTTCCATCCCCATGGAGGAGACCCAAAGGGGAGGGGAGCATAGCTCCTTCCCAATCGGACTTGCACCCGAGTCACCCGGCGCGAGACCCGACTCGCCCGAGCGAGTTCCTTAGCCACAAATGAGCAGAAAATTCAGCAAACCCACTTGGGCGAAGTCGGGTCGGATCTGTTTTTCTGCAGACCCGTTTTGGGATGTTTTAAAGGTTCTTTGAAGGGGCTTTTGGAGTAAGCTTGAGTTGGCTTTGAGAAACCTTGGAGAGGGCTTTGAGGGCTGATTTTCTAAGGGAGAAGGAGTGCTTTCTTCTACAAGGGAGGAGAAGATTTCCTTGGGGATCGATCTTCGGCGGATAGATCGGATCTAAGCTTGCAAGGAGGTATGTTCCTTGAGGCTTGCTAGGGTCTCTACTTGTTGAGCCCTAGAAAGGGGGAAAGGTGTAGATCTAGAAGGAGGAAGAAGAAGGAGTCGGGTTGTACTCTCGTCTTGCTTGCCGTCTTTGATAGTGAAGCCCTTCCCCGAGCATTTGCTCCGAGCATTTGCTCACCGTGGTTTTTCCCGCAAGGGTTTCCACGTAAATCCCCGAGTCATCTTCTTTGCTTGTGATTGAATTATTTTGCATTTGTGATTGGATTGTTGTTTGCTCCTTTTTGGTTCATCTCACGGGATAGAGATCGTCGGTTTCGTGGTTGAGCCGGTGCGGTTTTCCCATCAAGTGGTATCAGAGCACGGGTTGTGCACACAAGGTGTTTGTTCTTGTGTCTGTGAGAAATCAAAAATGGATGAGAGCGACGGTAGCAAGAATGAAGGGATGTTTTGCTTCAATGGTACTAATTCATGGCCGATTTGGAAGGAGAAGATGGAAGACATCTTGTATTGCAAGGATTTGTACTTGCCGTTAGGTGAAGATTCAAAGTGCCCGGAAAAGATGTCCGATGAGGAATGGCGGGTATTGAATCGAAAATCATGTGGCACGATTCACAAGTGGCTAGATATTAGTGTTTGCCATCACGTCTCTGGAGTTACGTCTGCATTCGAGATGTGGACTCGGCTTCATGATCGGTACGAGAGGAAGACAGTTGGCAACAAGGCCATGCTCATCCGCAAGCTTGTCAATTTGAAGTATCGGGATGGCACGTCGGTGTCAGATCATTTGAACGAGTTCCAAAGTATAGTCAATCAATTGACCGTCACGAAGACAGTCTTGGAAGAGGAGCTTCAAGCTATGCTACTTTTGAGTTCACTTCCAAATAGTTGGGAGACACTTGTTGTGTCGGTGAGCAACTCTTCCCCGGATGGCAAGTTGACATTGTCTATTGTGCATAGTGCTTTGCTAAATGAGGAAACAAGGCGGAAGGCGAATGGAGAAGACCATCCACAAGCTTTGATGAATGAAGAGCGAGGCCGGAGCAAGAGTAGGAAACCTCATTGGAGGGGGAAGTCGCAAGCTCGATCAAAATCCAAAGGTAAATCATTGACGTGCTTTTATTGCAAGAAGGAGGGGCATTTTAAGAAAAATTGCTTCAAATTCAAGAATGATCTCAAAGAGGGTAAGGCGAAGCCCAAGGAGGAGGAAGGTACATCCGCTACCATCACCGGTGATGATGGTGTAGTTGTCTTGTTGGACAATAGGGAGTGCTATCACACCTCCGCAAATGAGGTTGAATGGGTTGTCGACACGGGAGCATCATACCATGTCACACCCAGAAGGGACTTCTTTATGAGCTACCGGAGCGACAATTTTGGAAATGTCAAAATGGGCAATAGTAGTGCGTCGAAGATTCAAGGTATTGGAGATGTCCAAGTGAAGACCAGTTTGGGATGCACCTTGATTCTACGGGACGTAAGGCATGTCCCGGATCTTCGACTGAATTTGATATCGGGATTGGTTCTTGATCGAGAAGGCTATATGAGTGTCTTCGGTAACGGAGTGTGGAAGCTAAGCAAGGGTTCGTTGGTTGTTGCCAAAGGCAAGGCTTGTTGCACATTATACAAGACGGCCACGGAGGTGCACACTCAAGAAGGTAGTGTGAATGCTAGTGAGGCCACTCCAGGGCTATGGCATCGAAGGCTTGGTCACATGAGTGAAAAGGGCTTAGAAATCTTGAGGAAGCAGAAGCTCATCACACCTCAGGTTGGCTCTATGGCTTATGGCACTTGTGATGACTGTTTGATCGGGAAGCAACATAGGGTGTCATTCTCGGGGCACTCTGAGAGAAAGAAGGAAGTATTGGAGCTTGTCCACTCGGACGTTTGCGGGCCCATGGATGTTGCTACTCTCGGGGGACGCCGCTACTTTCTTACCTTCATCGATGACTCATCTCGGGAGGTATGGGTCTACTTCCTAGCAAATAAAAGTGATGTATTTGATGCTTTCTCTAAGTTTCATGCTAAGGTTGAGCGGGAGACAGAGAAAAAACTCAAATGCCTCCGTAGTGACAATGGAGGCGAGTATGTTTCAAAGAAATTCCAAGACTATTGTGCTAGGCATGGAATTCGGCACGAGAAGAGTGTACCCCGCACCCCTCAGCACAACGGGATAGCAGAGAGGATGAATCGCACACTCATGGAGAAGGCACGTGCAATGCTATCTATGGCTAAGCTTCCTACGACCTTTTGGGGGGAGGCAGTGGTGACCGCTTCCTACATCGTCAACCGGTCTCCCTCGGTTCCCTTGGAGGGTGGCATTCCGGAGAAGGTTTGGAGCGGCAAGGAAGTTAGCTGCCATCACATGAAGGTGTTTGGGTGTCGGGCTTTTGTGCACGTGCCAAAAGAGATCATCGAAGCTCGACAATCGGGGCACACCATGCGTGTTCATTGGCTATGGGGATGAAGAATTTGGGTATCGCCTCTATGATCCCAAGGCCAAGAAGATAGTGCGAAGCCATGATGTTGTATTCTTTGAAGATGAGACCATTGCCGATTTGGAGAAGACCATGAAGGTCCATGGTGGAAGTGTAGAGGAATCCGATGATTCCACTCCCATCTCCTCTCCACCAAGCCAAGGGGTGGATGATGGAGAGGGGGAGACTCATGAAGACCCACTGATTGTTGAACCGATCGGTGGAGGAGCCTATGAAGACCCGGTAGATGATGCTTCTACCGGTGATGAAGACGAGCTCCTATCTCCGGAAGTGCCTCAAGTCCGGAGGTCGACTAGGGTGCCTCAACCGTCGAGAAGGTACTCCTCGGAGGAGTATATTATGGTGACAGATGAGGGGGAGCCTGAAGACTTCCTAGAGGCTCTTAGTGACAAGGAGGATGCAAATTGGAAGAAGGCAATGGATGAAGAAATGGCTTCTTTGGAGAAAAATCAAACATATGAGTTGGTAGAGGCTCCGAAGAGGGTGAAAGTATTGAAGAACAAATGGGTCTTCAAGCTTAAGCGAGACAGCATCGGCAATGTTGCAAAATACAAGGCGAGGTTGGTTGTCAAGGGCTTTGAGCAAAAACAAGGTATTGACTACACCGAAATTTTCTCACCCGTGGTGAAGATGACTTCTATTCGGGTCGTGTTAGCATTGGCGGCGAGTCTTGATTTGGAGATCGAGCAGCTTGATGTCAAGACTGCCTTCTTGCACGGAGATTTGAAGGAGAAGATTTATATGATGCAGCCGAAAGGTTATGAGGTGAAGGGCAAGGAGCACTTAGTGTGCCGCTTGAAGAAAAGCTTGTATGGGTTGAAGCAAGCACCGCGTCAGTGGTACAAGAAGTTTGACTCCTTTATGGCTTCTCAGAAGTATAAGCGGACAACATCGGATCACTGTGTCTACATCAAGAGATTCAAAGGAGGCAAGTTCATTGTTCTTCTGCTCTATGTGGATGATATGTTGATTGTGGGACAAGATGCTAGTTTGATCAAGGAGCTAAAGCAAGACTTGGCAAAGGCGTTCGACATGAAGGACTTGGGTCCTGCTCAGCATATTTTGGGCATGAAGATCGAGAGGGATCGCAGCGGTCGACGACTTTGGTTATCTCAAGAGGCATATGTTGAGAAGGTGCTCGAGAGGTTCCACATGAAGGAGGTGAAGCCTGTGAGTACTCCTCTCGCAGGTCACTTCAAGATATGCTTAGCCTTGTCACCGAAGACAGTGAAAGAGAAGAAGGAGATGGAGTTGATTCCATATATGTCTGCCGTTGGTAGCCTCATGTATGCCATGGTATGCACGAGGCCCGATATTGCTCAAGCCGTAGGGATGTTGAGCAAATTCATGTCAAATCCGGGCAAGGGGCACTGGGAGGCTGTGAAGTAGGTACTTAGATATTTGAAAGGGACTTTCAAATATCGATTGTGCTTTGGCAAGGGAAGTCCAACTCTTACAGGATATACAGATGCTGATATGGCAGGAGACATTGATAGCAAGAGGTCCACGTCCGGCTATGTGTTTACCTTCTCAGGGGGAGCTGTGTCATGGCAGTCTCGTTTGCAGAAGTGTGTGGCACTGTCAACCACCGAAGCAGAGTATATTGCCGTGAATGAGGCCGGCAAGGAACTTCTATGGTTGAAGAGGTTCCTCCTAGAGTTGGGGATGAAGCAAGAGGCTTATGAGCTCAATTGCGATAGCCAGAGTGCGATCGAGCTAAGCAAGAATGCTACCTACCATCCGAGGATCAAGCACATTGCAGTTCGTTATCACTGGATTCGGGAAGTGCTTGAAGAGGATGAAATGGTGCTTGAGAAGATCCACACTAGCAAAAACCCGGCAGATATGCTAACGAAGATGGTGACTCGAGATAAACATGAGCTCTGTTGTGAGCTCATTGGCGTCACTTGATGGCTTTGAAGACGTCTTCCTCTCCATGGGTCTGAAGGGGGAGATTGTTGGGGTTCCATCCCCATGGAGGAGACCCAAAGGGGAGGGGAGCATAGCTCCTTCCCAATCGGACTTGCACCCGAGTCACCCGGCGCGAGACCCGACTCGCCCGGGCGAGTTCCTTAGCCACAAATGAGCAGAAAATTCAGCAAACCCACTTGGGCGAAGTCGGGTCGGATCTGTTTTTCTGCAGACCCGTTTTGGGATGTTTTAAAGGCTCTTTGAAGGGGCTTTTGGAGTATGCTTGAGTTGGCTTTGAGAAACCTTGGAGAGGGCTTTGAGGGCTGATTTTCTAAGGGAGAATGAGTGCTTTCTTCTACAAGGGAGGAGAAGATTTCCTTGGGGATCGATCTTCGGCGGATAGATCGGATCTAAGCTTGCAAGGAGGTATGTTCCTTGAGGCTTGCTAGGGTCTCTACTTGTTGAGCCCTAGAAAGGGGGAAAGGTGTAGATCTAGAAGGAGGAAGAAGAATGAGTCGGGTTGTACTCTCGTCTTGCTTGCCGTCTTTGATAGTGAAGCCCTCCCCCGAGCATTTGCTCACCGTGGTTTTTTCCGCAAGGGTTTCCACGTAAATCCCCGAGTCATCTTCTTTGCTTGTTATTGAATTATTTTGCATTTGTGATTGGATTGTTGTTTGCTCCTTTTTGGTTCATCTCACGGGGAAGAGATCGTCGGTTTCGTGGTTGAGCCGGTGCGGTTTTCCCATCAGATTGTTGAGCCAGCTTCCCCAAGAAGTGAAGCCACTCGCTTGGAGAATTCACATCCCAGAAGTAGATTGTCGGTTGTCTTCTCCGTCACCTCACAGTGAGCGCAGGTTGGATCAAAAACCCCAAGATGCTTGCGCAAATTATAGTTGTAGTAATTTGACTCTGCTTTGCAACACAGACAATCATCATTCTCATCATCCAGTTAAGATGGGATCAACTACAGCGATGGTTGACTAGAATTTTTTAATTAGCTATCAACCTAATGCCAACCTTTTAAAATTTGTGCCGAAAAGAATAGACTTGCAGGCTAGAGGGCATGCCAAGAAAGACCAGATTATGAGCAGGAGCTAGACTATTTTGTTAGTTGTACAATTTAATTAGCTCATACAACCAAGAAGTAACCTTATTCCTCAGAATAAAGTGCTCTGTGCGTGCGTGTGTGTGTGTGTGTGGGGGGGGGGGGGGGGGGGGGTGTGCATTTCTCAGATTATGATATTATTGATCAATTTGGTCGGATATGTAGAACTCTTTCTCATTATCACAGGGGGTTGGCTGGGTGTGTGTAGCTACCGGGGGAGATTGGTGATGGTGGATGTGTGTAGGTGCGTGGAGGGGGGTTTGTTGTGGGGTGCTTGGGTGGGTGTGTATTTGGGGTGTGCGGGTGTGAGTGTGTGTGTGTGTGTGGAGGGAAGGGGGTCGGTATGCGGTGGCGGTGCAAATGCGTGTGTGTGTGTGCGTGCATGTGTGTGTGGAGGGAAGGGGTGTGGGTGTGCGGTGGCGGTGCAAATGCGTGTGTGCGTGCGTGCATGCATGTGGATGGGTGGGCATGTTTTGGTGGGTGTGCATAGGTGGGTGGGTGTTCGAAGATGTGCATGGTGTGTGGGTATGTGTAGGTGGGTGAGTGTGCATGGATATGCATGGGTGGATTGGTGTGTGCATATGTGGTTAGGTATGTGTGTGCCATGTGTGTGTGTGGGTATGTGGGTGTGCGAGGGTGAGAATTGGTGCGTGGGTTTGTGAGGGTGGGGGGTGTGGGGGTGGGTGGGTGTGTGTGTTGGGGGGGGGGGGGGGGGGTTTGGTGGATGGTCGTGGGTGGGTAGTGTGGGGACATTGGTGGGTGTACGTGTGTGGATAGAAGTGCTTGGACAGGAGTACGTGCGTGGGTCAGTGGGAATGCAGGGTACGTATTTGTGTGTACGATGGTGGGTGGTGGGGTAAGTATGTGTGTGGATGAGTTTGTATGTATGTGTGTGTGGGTGGGTTTGTAGGTGGGTGGGTGGGTTTATGTATATGTGTGTGGGTGGATATGCGTGTAGGGATGGGTGTTCGAGGGTGCGCGTGGGTGGGCGCGTAGGGTGCGTGTGCAACAATATGGATGGGTGGATATATGCATGTGTGTGTGTGTGTGTGTGTGTGTGTGTGTGTGTGTGTGTGTGTTGGGGGGGTGCATATATGTGGGTGGTTGGGTTTGTGTGTGTATGTTTGTGTGGCTGTGCATGGATGGGTGGGTGGCTTTGCATGGATGGATTCGTTTGTGTACGTGTGTGGGTATGTGAGTTTGGGTGCGTGGTTATGTGTGTGAGGAGATTGGTGGAAGGGTGCGTGGATGGGTGGGTTGGTGTGTGTGTGTGTGTGTGTTGGGGGGGGGGGGGGGGGGAGGGGGCGTAGGGGGTGTGCGTGTGTGGGTGGATGATATGTGCGTGGGTGGGTGGGTTGGGGGGTATGTGTGTGGGTGGGTGTGTGTGGGGGGGGGGGGTTCGTGGGTGTGCGGGAGTGCGCGTGGATGGGTGGTGCGTATGCGAGGGTATGCGTAGGTGGGTATATTTATGGGGGGTGGGTGGGTGGGTATATATGTATGTGCGTGTATGGATGGATGTGTGTGTGGGTATGCGTGGGTAGCTGAGTTGGTGCGTGTATGGGAAGGTGGGTGTTTGTGTGTGATTGGGTAGGCGGGTGTATATGTATATGGGTTGGTGTATGTATGTATGGATGGGTGGCTTTGCATGAATGGGTGGGTGGCTATGTGTGGGTGGGTGGGTGTGTGGGTTGATGGGTATGTGTGTGCGTGGGTGGGAGGGAATATGTGTATGTGTGGGTGGGGTGGGTGGTAGCACACACACATACCTACGCACCTACACACACTCCAAGCGAACCTAGATAGTGAGATTGTGTAACATGTGATTTAGGACAGCGTGAGTATCCATAACCCTGATTGGAGACTTCAGAGATACATCACTGCATCAGAAGAGCTGTACAATGAAGATTTAGCATCTGATCAGTTATCCTAACTTGCACACCCGTTCACTTATGTCTCAAATGTATCTGTCTGTGTGTAAAATGTTTTCTTTTTTGTTTTGGGTTGCGAAACTGTTTTACTCGATTTGTGTGTGTTTTTAATATTTTCATTCGTTTCATGTTTTCAAGATCCGTGCTTATTTTAAATGTATTTGTTTTCGTATTCTTGATCTACTGGCCAAGTGTTGGGAGTCTGTCCCTTCACAGTGCGGTCTGGACCAAACTCTTGCGGTTCGATCCGAACCTTAAGTCGGATAGCCCAAATGAACTAAGCGTCCGGATTCGGATCCGGACAGCTTAGTGGCATTTCGGTCTGGACTGTACAACAAGTGGTTCAGACCGTTAGGCTAGTTTGTACAACCTATTTAAAGGCCACTCGTTTAGCGAGTTTTTGTAGAATGTGATCTGACAATTGGGTTTTTATTTATTTTTATTTTTGAAGCCCTAGCAATTGTCATTTGTTTAAATGATTAATCATAGAAATCATAAGCATCGAACACTAAATGTCAATTTATAGAAGTCACACCGTGGTCTCTCTCTCTCTCTCTCTCTCTCTCTCTCTCTCTCTCTCTCTCTCTCTCTCTCTCTAGCAATTCACCATACATTGCTTATTATAATGCCAGATTGTTGGATGCAATGTGATGCAGAGAAATTTCAACCCAGCCCAACCTTGTCAGTCTCTTCGACTTGGGGGCCATCGATCAGTTGGTGGAGCCAAACATCAGATGGCTGTGATGCCATCCGGCCCAGAATCTTGATATACAGAGTAGATTCCCTCATCCATAGCAGGTTAAAGGGGTTACCGACGCCTATAAGAACCGAACCGAACCAAACCAAACCGAGCTGAGCCAAGCCGAACCAAAGCGAGCCGAACCGATCCAAGCCGAGCCTTAAGATGAATCTGGCTTCGATATTTGGGAAAATTTCGCTGTCAAAATGCAAATGCTCAGGATCCAACAAACTGAAGAGGTAGATCCAAATCAGTGTGGGAGGGATCACAATGCTGCAATGGTTCTGTTGATGTTGTACTCCTTCACTATCAGAAGGCCTATGATGAACCGAACCGAACCGAATCGAGTCGAGCCGAACCGAACCTAACCGAACCGAGCCGAGCCGAACCAAGCCTAATTGAACTGAACCGAGTCAAGCCGAGCCGAACCCAGCCGAGCCTAGCCGAGCATAAGTTGAATCTGAATTCCATATTTGGAAAAATTTTGCTGTAAAAATGTAAAATCCACAAACTGAAGAGGTAGATCCAAATCAGTGTGGGAGGGATCACAATGCTGCCATGGTTTGATGATGCTCAAAGCGGACGGGATAACGGATTACGATCTTCCAGACCTCAACTTAAAAAAAAAAATTATAAAAGAAAAGTCTACTCTTAACCATATGGACCAGGAAATATAAGCCGAACAACTAGTGGACATCATGAGCCGAGTCGAGCCAGTCCGACGGAACTGAACCAAGGCGAACCGAGCCGAAGCGAATAGAGTCGAGCCGATGCGAACCGAACCGAACCAAACAGAAGAAAAGCGAACCTAACCTAACTGAGCCGAGCCGGACCGAACTGAGCCGAGCCGAGCTGAACCGAAACGAGCGGAACCAAACCTAGCTAAGCTGACCCGAGCCCAACCAAGCCAAGCCGACCCGGCCCGACCCGAACCAAATCGAATCGAGCCGAATCGTACCGACCCGAGCCGAACCGAACCGAGCTGAGCTGAACCAAGCCGAGCCAAGCCGGGCCGTGCCGAACCGAGTCGAGCCAAACCGCACCGAACCAAACCAAGCTGAACTGAACCGTGCCTATGCATCGGTGATATTTTAATTTTTAAATTTTATATTTTATTTTCAAAATATGCCTGGCCAAGGATATTGCTCAAAATAATGTAAATTTTTTTTTTTGTATTACGGTGTATTACGAATCCCGCCTACCCGATCCTCGTCCCTACCACGCTAGCTCCTCCTCCTTCCGTAGTTCGATCCGCATCCACAACTCCCACAACCCCTTCGGCGTCCTACCCTCCTACCTCCTTCATTTCCTCTCCAACCTCTTCACTTTCTCGCCACTCCACATCTCCAACAGCACCCTTCTTCCCTCGGAGCTCCAAATCCTCCTCAACCGACTCGTCTCTCAGCGGACATGTGCTTGGAGCGGATGGAGGAGGCAAAGGACTTGAGGCATGAGGAGGTCGGAGAGGGTAGAGCGATGGGGTCACCATCAGTGTTTTAAAAGGCGGCAGAGGCGTGCGCGCGCCTCAAGGCGAGGCGGTCTTGCAAAGCCTTGAGGCACATGCCTTAGCTGCAGGTTTAAAGAATCCCACGCCTCTGCATATAGAGGTGTCCGTCTCTGCCTGAGGTGCGCCTGAAGGCGTCGGAGGCGTACGCCTCTATATGTGGAAGCGGGTCGGGTTTTCATGGGTCTGCGGGTCAACAGATGGGTCGGGTTTTTTTTAAAAAAATATAACATGCGGCTCAGGCTTCTTTCCCGCAGCTGCCCGCAGACCGGCAACTGATATCGCCTAGGGTTTGAAAGACGAGCTCCTCTCTCCCCGTCGCCCTCCCCTCCCCCCTCCCTTGTTTGGCCCTGTGGCCGAAGCCACATCCAGAGGCGCAGCTGCACGGCCCGCACCCATTGGCGGGGATCGAACCCTCTCCCTTTGGCTGATCGCCCCCCCTCCCGATCCCCTCCACCTTGCTTAGCGGCTGATCGCCCCCTCCAAGCCCTCGAACCCGGTCAGGTAATCGGGCTGATCACTCTCCATTGGTTTCTCTCTTTTTTTTAACGATATCCCCTGCAAACCCTCCCATGCCCTCCAGCTCTTGTTTTTTTTTTTTTTTGAACAATCTATCTCTCTAACAGAGATCGGCTTTGTTTTTTTTGAAACGGTCTATCTCTCTAATGGTCATGATTGTGTTTTTGTTTATGTTTTTTTTTGAACGGTCCCTGATTGGTTTTTTGGGGCAATTAGTGCTTATGATATCAGTAATTTTGGATCAATCTGACTTTAGACCCTTCTCCTCCATCTCCTGAAGAGTAATGCTATTCGAACAAACTAATAGACAAACATCAAGCGACAATCCACTCCAATAGTCCCGATCAGGTGGTGGGGCCTAATGCCATAGTGATATGGGAGTGGATTGTTGCTTGGAGTTTATTCTTCATCAGTTTGTTCAACGAGCATTACTCTCTCCCGAACTATCACCAATGCTTTCATCCATTCTCCCTACTGTACAATTACTATTAATGAGCGAATTATACCTCGCAACGTATACTATATACATCACCACATCTGAAGCCACCCCTTTCCAGGCCATCTTAGCAAGTAAGACGAGCGCCTCATGGCCCTCATGAACATTCCCTTCCCTGCAGGCTGCAGCAGTTATACACGAGAGTGCTATATTATTATATAATTTATATGTAAAAGAATTGGGAGTCAAAAACTGTTGTAGCTCGTGTGTCCTTAGCGTGGATTTTCTGTATTAACATTAATAAAGATGACTTTGGTTATTGCTTTAATTAGAATACTACTGTGGTGTATGATAGTATTCATATAATAAAAGGACCCTAGGGAACACAGTAGGCCATTGAGGCGCATGGAGGATCCATGCTTGGGAGACCCAGTGGACCAGTTCTGTGTAGACCTAGAACTAGTTCACAGCTTTGGTGATGCTGGTCGCTTCACCGAGAATAAGCTGTTGGCAGGTAGAGGATGTGGTGAAGTCTCCACCACGGAAACGTGGGATTCCCATTCACCTGACCAAGCACGATGATCGTGTTCAACAGGAACCAAGACGGTGCACAGTTCAGTGATTCAGACACTGGTGCAGAAATCGTCTTACTACTATAGATAATCTGTCCTTAACCCTGAGGGACCATGTACACTGGGCCAACCAGTTGTGTGGTGCCTTGATGTGCCAACGTGTGCGGGCCTTCCATAGTCCAATACCACGGTACGTTGGGTTACCCGGCTGGCGCTTGAGTGACATGTAATCCCTACAAGTTATCCGACATCCAGTGTTGGATGGGTACGGTTTGATGAGTCAATCTGTCCACACAGTTAACCCAGGCCTGGTGGTTGTCAGTATGACTGATGATGTTCCGGATGCTAGGCATAGCACCGAAAGGTGTGTGGTGTTATAGATGATAAGTCATCAAACCCTAGTCAGATGATCGATCGAGATCTGACGGTGCTCCCCACCGCCCGAGTCGTATCATAGCACCAGTAATAGGAGGGACTAAGGATTATCGGAGTATAGAAGAGAATAGGGTTACGCGGGAGTAACATAAGTTTAGGATCACTAGTGTTCAACTCGCGTCGCACTCTGGGTGGCTACGCGGGTTAATCGGATTAGGGCTGATTAACGGAACTTTCGGTGTGTCACCGGAATAGTTAATCAGGGATCCGGTTGGAGCTAGAGATCCCGAGCCCTGAAGGTTCCACCATGTTGTTGCGTATAGGAATTGTTCCCCGACCTAGTTGGATATGTTGGATGCGAAGTAGCATGGTGGAGCGCAAGCCCGAAGCCTAAGAACCTAATTCACGTGTGTTACGGGCCATAGGGGTATTTTGGTAAATACTAAAATATGGCTCAGAACATATTGAATATGGATCTTAGATTGAGCAGAATAATTCCAGGAGCTCATAGGCGCTGACGGAACTCGATTCCGAGTAGCGCACCTCACTCAGTCTCTCTTTCAGTTTTCCGCTTTTCGTGAAGGGCGTTTTCGTCCGGGCTTCACGATAGACACCCGGGAGACCTAAATCCGACTCCCCCCATCCCTATCCATCTAGGGGCCGGCCTTAGGCTCCTTGGAGCCATGGGAGACAGGCCCTATAAAGGAAATAGGGAGGGGAGGGGCTGGCCCAATGCTTCTACTCCCTCCCCTCCAAAAATCTGACCCCTAGTCCTCCTCCTTTGTGGTTTCGGCCAAGGAAAAGAGAGGAAGAAGAAGGGAGAAGGAAGAGGAAGGAAGGAGAAGGAAGAAAGGAGAAAGAGGAGGAGAAAATCTTGTGGCTCGCCATCGTCTTCGCAACAGATTCTTCCGTCGGCTCGAAATCCCTGCACTCAGAGACGGGATTTCGAGGATTCTTCAATTCGCAAAGGACAAGGCGCTATCCGACAGTTTTCCTTGCGATTTAAGTACGGTTCTTCATCGTTCCGTAATCTCCGGATCATAGATCCATAAGGTATGATGAATCTAAACACCTAAGTAGATGCATGCATGTCTTCCGTAGATCGTAGTATGCCTCTAGGGTGTCCGCACATATGCTAAGATCATAGATTTGCATGTAGATTATTTTGTATCACGAATTGTAATGAAACATACACCGTATGATCTTCGGATCTTTCTTTTGCTTCCGCTGCGACTCTGATTAGCGGAACCCAATTCCAACAAAAACTATAATTTTCAATATTCGATACATTAGCAATCAGTTGAAAATTGTAGTCAACATGTTACTCCATTATATTCAATATTTTACTAGACTACATTGTATTTATCATTCTCGTGTGTTTTTTGTTGATGGATTCTAGAAGGGGAGGAAGGTGAGAGGAGGGCATCGGAATCGAAAAGATCCCACTTGGAAGTATGGAGAGGAAGTGGTGGAAGGCGAAGGTACGTGGGAGATCTTATGTCTATATCAAATGCAATTTTTGTTCAAAAGTTATCAAAGGCGGTGTCAAGAGGATGAAAGAGCACCTTGCTCAAAGTCATAAGAATGTGGCACCATGTGAGCATGTTCCGATGGAGGTCAAAGAAGAAATGAAAGCTTATTTGGAAGGGAGGGTGAAGAAGAGAGATCAACAACATCGGACTTTTGAGGAACAATACAATTTGGGTGCATACTTTCATGCTCCGAGTTCTCATCCAACTTCTATTTCCGCATCAAGTGGAGCATCTTCTAGGGGAGTCCGAGGGCCTATGGATATGTTTTTGACAAACCCTTCATTCAATGATGTTAATGAGGTGGATGTTCAAGAAAATCGAGGAACTAAAGAGCAAGAACTTCCTCCGACGACTCTAAAAAAACACCGAAACAAAGTGTGCTTGGACATTGGAAGATTCTTCATTGAGAACAGGATAGCTTTCAACGTTGCAAGAAGTCCTTCCTTCCATAATATATTGAGATATGTTGGGAGCTTCGGTAGGAATTTCAAGCCCCCTACAATGCATGAATTGACACATGGATATTGAAAGAGAAAGTGAAATCAACCAAACAAGTAGTGGATGATGTGAAGAGGACCTGGCCACACACCGGCATGACGATAATGTCGGATCAATTTCCTCGTCAACAACCCGGAAGGTACAATTTTTTTGAAGTCAATTGATGCCTCTGATGCCGTTAACGATAAAAATGTTCTCTTTAATCTTCTTGATAAAATGATGAAAGAAGTTGGGGAAGAGATTGTGGTGCAAGTAGTCACTGACAATGCCGCAAATTATAAGGCGACAGGGATGTTATTGATGGAGAAGAGGAAGAGGCTTTATTGGACGCCTTGTGCGGCTTATTGCATCGACTTGATGCTTGAGAAGATTGGGACATTTTCGGCACACAATAATGCATTGTTGAAAGCCAAACAAGTGGCTAACTATATCTACGGGCATGGATGGGTGTTGGCATTGATGAGGACATTCACCAAAAGGGAGCTCATTCGTCCCGCTGCCACTAGATTTGATACGACATATCTAACTTTGCATAGTTTGGTTCAATCAAAGCAAAAGTTAGAGGAGTTGTTTGCATCGAAAAGTTGGACAAAAGGCCCTTATGCGAAAAAGGCAAATGCAAGGGCGGTGAGAATGATTGTTTTGAAGGATAGACATTTTTGGCTCGGAGTGTATTATGCTATCAAGAGCACAAAACCACTAGTTCATGTGTTGAAGCTAGTGGATTCGGAGAAGGTACCGGTGATGGGTTTCCTTTATAGGGCAATGATGCCACTAAAGAACAAATTAAAACGACATTGGGTGGGGATGAAGATGAATCAAATGGAGCATACCGTGAGATTTGAGATATAATTGATGCAAAGTAGGACTTCCAAATGCATCGTGATTTGCATGCCGCCGTGTACTATTTGAACCCCCAATTTCACTACGAAGACGACTTTTCAACTCATAGAGAGATAAAAGATGGGTTATTTTCTTGTATGGACAAAATGATTTCTCCGGAAGATAGAATGATCGCGGACCTCTAATTGGATACTTTCCATTTAAAGCAAGGTTTTTTTGGAAGAACAAACGCACAAGGAACAAAAAAGAGTCATCCCCCGGGTAAAAAATTAAACTCTTTTCCCTACTTTATAGTTTCTATTTGCATTAATTCTATAACTTTGTGTATACATCTTGTAGCTATTTGGTGGTCAACATTTGAAGATGAGGTACCGGAGCTATAAAGATTTGTCATCAGGGTGCTAAGTCTTACATGTACAGCTTCAGCATGTGAATGCAATTGGAGCACCTTTAATCAAGTAATAAATATAACTTTGTTCCTCTTTCAATTCACTTTTTTCTATTTGCTAGTAACTAGTTGTTAGTTATGTGTTTCTCTCTTTTAATCAAGTTATTTTATATACTTATATGTGTCTCCTTTTATAGGTTCATACCAAGAAAAAGAACCGATTAAGCACACAAAAAATAAACCTACTTGTTTATGTTATGTACAACAAGAGGATAATGCATAGGCATTTGAAGATGATGCAACTTACGGATGATGAGATGCTTGATGTGGAGGAGTTGGCTTCCGATGATGAGTGGCTCATTGATGAAGAGATAGAACGCCTTCTCCAACCCAACCAAGAGGAAGAAAGGACCAAGCAAAAGCATAAGACAAGTACAAGCGGGAGAAAGGTACTAGTGTAGTAGTGTCAAGTGTGCAATTTATTTTGTTTTATTCTCATATATGATTTGTTGTATACTTGTGTTATTATAATATATTTTGATTTTATAGGGAAAGAAAATAAAGCAATGGTTGAAGAAGAGTGGAATGATGAGGCCGACGGGGATGAGTCGGAAGACGATAGGGCAATTCGGTACAATGATTGCTCCATGGATGACCCCTCTAGCGGAAGCGATGGTCAAGCTTGACTTGTTTGAGGCTTGGAGCATTTGACTTCTTTCTTCTTTTCGTTTTGTTGTTTGTTAACTTATTAGAAATTAGTAGAATGTTGAACTTGTTATATTGTTGAACTTGATATGTTTGAATCTTGACAATTATTAGTTAACTTATTATATATTGTTGAACTTAGTATGTTTGAATAGTGACAATGTTGAACTTGTTATATTGTTGAAATTAGTATGTTTGAAGCTTGTTCGAGCAATTTATCTTTCCATTTTGTAGTTAGATTGTTCAATGGAGTCCTTGAGCATGTCATATAAGGTATTTTCTAAAACATTACGATTTATTATGCATATCTACTTAAATTATTATTGCACATTCAATAATATTTTTTATTTTGATTTTTTTTTTTAACTTTTTTTTACCAAACGCCTCAAAAAATTCCGAGGCTTACGCCTCGCCTCTCCGAAAGAAAAACGCCTCGGTACGCTTTTCGCCTTTTTAAACATTGGTCACCAGTGCTGGTCTCGAGTAGAAGGACTTTCATCGAGGGAGAGTTGCATACGCTGAACAAAATGAAGGTTGGGTGCAATTTGGTCACACTAACAGTTCCAAAATACCTGTAATATACTTATTGGTATGTGGAAATTTTTTTCCTCTAGTGGACCGTTGCTCCAGATGCTCAGTGCTACATCTGGACCGTTCACTAAAGAGTAGGGAGCCATCTGATCTAAACATTGCACCCAGTCACGACCCGTGCTAGTTAGGGGTACCACTATACCCCTTTTACATTCCATCAGACTGCACCCTTTTTCCTTACATATTAGGGAACGGTCCATATGCATCACTAAGCATCAAGAGCGTCCTGTCGCTAGAACAAAAATTTATCCCCGGTTTGTCGGTGATTTCTTAGCTTATCCGATCCTCGGCCGCAGTTTTTCCATAGATTAAACTAAACACAGCAACAATAATCTGAATTCCTAATTGTTATTAATTCAGTGATCAATCTGTTTATTCTCCAATCAAGAACAAAATAAATAAATAAATCAGGCCAAAAAGGCATAGTAGAAGAACCCTCCATTCAAAAGTCCTCTGTTCCTCCATGGCTATCTTTCCTCTGTACATATGCAGAGCACTCTGCAGTCGAGCTCTCAAACTCAGCAACAGAGGGGGCACCGCACGAGCCCGTTCTCGTTGCACTCCGGGCACCGCCGGAACCCTCCCGTCCCCTCCTCTTCCTCCACAAACACCTTGCAGCTCCCGGAGCAGCTCTCGCACGGCACGAACCTGAGGTCGGCGCAGCCCTCGCATTGCCCTCCGGCGCCTCCTTTGCCCGCCGTCACCGTCCCGCAGCCTTCGAAAGCCTTGCCCAATTCCCCAGCCTCGTGCATTTGCCGGATCTCCTCCGCCCCGCCCAAATACCTCTCACCGGCGAACACCCTCGGCAGCCGGCTCCCGCCGTGCCCGACGCCGAGCACCTCATCCAGCTCGTCCTTGAATCCGCCATGCATCGAAACGTCCCTCTCGTCGACCTTGACGCCGTAGCCTTGGAGTATCACCCGTACCGCCCAGCAATCCTCGTAGGTCTTCCGCACCCCTCGGAGGCTCGTGAAGTAGAACACAACCTTCCCCTCGCCGCCGGGCGGGCATTTACAGGATGGGGCGACCTTTGCCGTACTAGCGTTGAAGCTGGTCTTTCTAGCATCGATCCTCTCTTGAAAAGCTGTGATCCTGGCTTTTACGATTCCGGCGAATTTTGGGGTGGTGCGGCCATTGCCGACATTATTGAGCTGGTCTTGCGATGCTATCTTCTGCGGCTCAGGCGACCGGAGAAGATACGGGTGCTGTGGGGAGAGCTCCTCGAGGGCCTTCCGGAAGGTGGACATGACCTCCGGGTCGAAGTCGCAGACGATCGAATTCTCCGGCGCGGTCTGCATCCACAACGGCACCATAGTCGGGGACCCATTGGCCGATTTGTTCTTGGGTACCGATTCAAGGCGGCGGCCGGCGCCCCGGACGGCGCTGAAGGAGAAGGAGCGGCCGGCGGCGGCGGGGGAGGGGCGGGGGAGGGGGCTGGCGTCGTCGAGGCCCTCCATGAGCTCCCAGGCGTTGATGTTCTCCGGCTCGTTGGGCGGAGTCCTGGTCGGCGTCCGCGGGATCCGGCGCTCGATCATCTCCGACCAGGCCTTTGCCTGGTCGACGACCTCCCGGCCGGCGTCGTTACTGCTCTTCATCATCTCCTCGTCGGACGATCCCCCGGGGTCGGCGCGGTCGAGCCTGAGGGAGCCCAGGGTGGAGGATTTGAGGGAGACGATGTGGTACCTCTCCCCCTTGCTCTCGCCGTGGCGTCGGACGGGCATTGAGTAGCTCCGTTCGAAGCGCGAGGGACTCAGCCGGCGGTCCCGCCGGGCCTGCCTAGAGATGGTGCAGCCCATGAACGAGGTCGGGCACTGGAAAACAGGGGTAAACGGAGACCTGGGCTCCTCTCCGGGGATCGGAAGACAGATTGGATTCAGGGGTTTTGGGAGCCAATTGTGCTGCGATCCGTCGGCTTCTGGGGATCAGTGGGTGATGGATTTGTGGAACATTCCCATTCCCAGAGGAATGAGCTGGATTAGTTTAGAACAGAATTATGGGGGATTAAAAATATTTTTGTAAGATAAAGACCGGCAATAAATGCAATCAAGGCCAAGAGAACCCAGACACTGGGGGATTCAATGGAATTTACCCAGCCGACAACAGCAAAGGAGAGAGGAAACCGCAAAGGAGAGATTTTTTTCGATAAAATGATTCATCCAATCAAAAAAAAAGAAAAATTACGACAAAGAGAAGGAGACCCAGAAAGGAAAATCAATAGAATTACCTGGATTTGGTGGGATTCATGGAGTTGGTGGTATTAGGTGATGAAGAGAGAGAGAGAGAGAGAGAGAGAGAGAGAGAGAGAGAGAGAGAGATGGGAAGGGAAGGAAAGAGAAACAGGGGAGAGGAGGTGTTGATAGCAGAGGAGACTGGGTCGTGGGTGCATCACAAGGAGGAGGAGTCGCCGCCCATGAAGAACTCCAAGCCCAAATTCAAGTGAGGAGGGGAAGTCAAACGATGGAACCCACACCTCCCGTTTCTTTCTCTCTCTCTCTCTCTCTCTCTAGAACTCTGTCCGTAGAAATTTGATACATCGACGGCGAGATTTCAGGGGAGTGAGAATCGCCGAAATGCGCTCCAACCCCACCCCGTTTAGAGAGAGAGAGAGAGAGAGAGAGAGAGAGAGAGAGAGGAAGGAGGAGGGAGGGGAGAAATAAAGGAGGGTGGTGGAGGAAACGTTCGGCGCAAGGAGCGTTGGGTTCTCCAATCTCCACTCGAATTAGATTATTTAAAGTGCGGGACCCAAAAGAGGTGAGGGTACGGGTCTATTTTGCTGGTTCCAGTGGAGTAGGTGACCATTGTAAGGGGGAGGTCTTCAGCACATCCTTCGTACCATACAACCGCGGGGTCCACCGCGACAATAGCCGTGGGTCCCGCGGCTGTATGGTGCGCAGGACGTGCTGAAAGTCTCCCCTAAGGAAAGTGGGGCAGGTTGGATAGGGTGGGGTTAGTTATCTTGGTGTGGTACGGTCAACAGTGGTACGCGTTCTGACGGATTTTGCCGGCAGATCCAACGGAGTCAGACTGTCAGTGTCGGTGGCGCTCCGTCACCGGAGGTTCGTTAGCTTTTCTTCTACTGAGAGCAATGCCATGCAGCCACATATTTTTTTCCATCCGGATCTGGCCACCCTGACGTGTCACCTCGTCGCAGCCGTCCCTTTACCTTGGCAATCGCTGCTGGGTACGATTTGCCGGTTAGGGCTGGGTGCAACCGACGGCTGTGCTCATGCGCCATATCAGATGGCCAGATTTGAGTGGAGAACTGGGTGGTTGGAAAATGCTATTCAACCATAGTGTTTTACGACTGATGTTTTCCTGATCAGGGCCGTTCGTTGTGTCCTGACCGCAACTGTGATCGGAGCTGTGCCACATAACGAGGTTGGCTGAACACCTGGTTGAATCGGATTACACCCCATCCCACTAACGATGAAAGTCTCACGCTTGGGATATTAGAGCCATCTTGCAGAAAAACTCGGTCCATGTCAAGCCTCGGGTCACACAAAAAATATTGGTTTTTTGGCTTGCAAAACTCATACCTAGATATGATCGTGCGTACGATGTTTAGCTCATGCATCGGTAGAAAAATGAGCGAGTAAATTCCAGGTGTGAGATTTCCTCTATTCCAAAACCCAGGTATTGAGATGAGGTCCCATTGTACATATAAGGATCGTTTCCGCCCTCTACGTTATCAAGGTGGGACTACTCTTCCAACACTCCCCCTCACATGCAGGCCAATCTTTTATGATTTTTGTCACGTGGATGATAGATATGTGGGGACCACACCCGACAAGTGAGTGTACGGTTAGACTCTGATACCATGTGAGATTTTCTCTATCCCAAAACCCAGGTATTGAGATGAGGTCCCATCAGACATATAAGGATCGTTTCCCCCCTCTACGTTATCGAGGTGGGACTAATCTTCCAACAGAGAGATCGTGCGCATGATGGATTCATCGTACGCAGGACCTAGGTTCTAGCATCACGGGTTGCGTTACGAGATATTCTGTTTTTTTTTTCTGAGGAATCATCTTATAGAGAGGTTTGGCATAGACCCCTACCAGTTCATTGAATTAAAAAACTATACATGGACCAAAAAAAAAAGGGACTGAAGTAAGGTTTACGAAATGGTTGTGAATGTATGGAAAAAGATTAGTAGCCCAAAGCCTAATTGTGGAAAAAATACGGCTTAGAATTTCTGATTCCGAAGAGAAATTCCGTTTGAAGATCTTTTGATTGTGCTCGAGCCATAAGTTCCAACATATCGCTGCGGAGAAGATATTCCAGATCTTCCTCAAGTCTCTAGGGATTCTTCGTTTGTGCCAACCGGACCTAAGGGAAATCGGATTCACTGGGTGAGAATGAATGTCAAGGCGTCCCTTAAAGAAGCTCCATATTTCCCTCGAGAGATGACAATCTAAGATCAAGTGCTTTGTTGATTTCGTCCGCATTGTTACAGAGGACACACCTCGTATCCATAAGGTTTGGATGATTGCGTCGTTGGAGGTTCATCTTCGTTAAGATTTTGTTGCTGAAGACAAGATGCAGAAAAATACATATCTTCAATGGTACTTTGGCTTTTCAGAGATTCTTTGCTGCAGGGCAATTGTGAATATCATGATTCATATACTTATAAAAGGAGTTCACCGTGAAGAAGCTTGTAGACGTGAGTCTCCATCTAATGGAGTATGCGTCTCCTTACAAAGAGAAAGAGCTAATAATTCACAACAAGTCATGCAAGTTTTGATGTAGAGCATCAGAAACTCGTCTATTAAAAACCGGTTTCCTTCTAGTTTGAAATCCTTGGATAGTAGTTTGAAATCTCATTGTGGCCTTCTTATTCATTGCTATGCAGTAACGTTCTGGGAAGAGAAAGTTGAGACGAGAATCGCCCACCCAAACGTCTTCCCAAAAAGATATTTTCTTCCCGCCTCCAAGGATGAACTTACTATCAGCTTTGTAGGCCCCAACTACCTTGACTACGTCTTTCCAAAAGGGAGATAGCCTTCTGGATGTGCGACTTCGGATTTGGATTGGGGAGAAACGTTTGAAATATGGCAGCTTTGGGTTTTGGGTCTCCAATTAGTGTATGGCGGCCTATCCTAACCCTAGCTATATAAGGGGAAGGGGAGGAGGCTTGTAACTTGATTGGAATTCAAGGGAAATCATCGATAGCAGTGGGTTCAAGATCGTCACATATGAAGGAAAAGTTTTGGGGAAGAGTGAACGCGGGGGGTGCCGACGCCGTGCTCCCCATGGGCTCTTGGATGCTCGTGAAAGCATGGCAACCATGACCACGGTAGAGTGATTCTTCTCGGTAAAGTTTTGAGAGCGAGTCATGTACATGGAGAGAACGTACGTACATCCGGTACGGTCTCAGTTTTGCCACTTAAAAAGAATAGGGTTCTTCGGTGCGTCTATCTTGGCACCTTCGCGGAGCGTTTTCATCTCTTTATGATCTTTCGATACCCTTTGTGTATCTCTCAGACGGATAATTCTCTACTTTGTGGGTGTAACGATTCAGAGAAGCAAGAGAAGGGTTTGCAGTGTTCGACAAATAGAGATCACTGCTTGATGTATTTTCTTGCTATTGATAAAAATCCAAGTCCATTATTTCATGTAAATTCGTGGTGTTTTTTCTTTGTATTTGTGCATCATATTCTTTGTATGGTTGTGCAATCTTTGCAGGGATCCGATCCTCAAACTTCGAGCATCATCTTAAGGGCTGAAGATTTCCATAGTACAAGGGATTGGCATCGGTACGTGTGGGCACCAAAATTAGCCCACGGATTGGACTCGACCCGCATGCGAAACCTGGCCCACACACAATGGCTCGTGTGCGAAATCGGCCCGCCCACAACGGCCCACCTGCGAACTCAGCCCGCACACAACGGCCCGCATGCGAACTCGCCCCGCACACAACGGCCCGCATGCGAACTCAGCTCGCACACAACGGCCCGAATGCGAACTCAGCTCGTGCACAACGGTCCGTAAATAAAACGGACCAGACTCAAAACAAACGGGCCCCACCGGACCCGAAACCCAAGCTCAAAAAGGGGGCCCACCGGCCCCCCCTTTATGGAAAACTGTGCCCCCTCCCTATGGGGAGGTGTGGCCGGCCATAAAGGGAAGAAAAGAAAAAGAAAAAGAAAAGAAAAGAAAAGAAAAAATCCTAACCGCCTCGATGCGGGGGGAGGTGGCGTAGACGTCTACACAACTGTAGATCCGCGACGATCCCTCGATCCGATGGACAAGATGACGTCGTGTCGCCATGCAATCAGAAGGTGCAAAGATGACGACGTATCTTCAAAGATCAAGTCACATCTTGCCCATAACCATCCCCACAAAAATAGGGAAACAAATCAAGATTGGTTCCCCCAAATAAGTTAACCGCATCTTGATGGTTATGGGGGGAGATATTAGATGAAACAAAAAGATTTCAGCCATATCTCTCCCAACCTCCCCCCTTTGCCTATAAATAGAGGGGGTGGGGGAAGGCATCAAAGGTCGAAAGCAAAAAAGGAAGAGGCTCTGCAAAAAGGAGCTCCAACTCTTGAAGACCGAAGGCTTCATGAGGCATGGCAAGCACGTCCTACGGGAATACTTGGCCCTTCAAGTCCTCATCAACGTGAAGATCTTGTACTAGAAGATCAAAGCTTCGACTCCTTGCACAAAGAAGAAAGCTTGGAGAAGAAGACCCGGAGTCGTCGTCACCCCGACTTCTCCAACGATCTTCATCAACTTCGAAGACGCCATAAGCAAAGGCCGGAGAAGAAGATCGAAGCCGACAACACCCCGTCGTCTTCAACAAAGGTGTCGACTCCTCGCACGAAGAAGAAAGCTTGGAGAAGAAGGCCTGAAGTCGGTGCTACCCTTGCCGTCTTCATCAACAAAAGCCGACGCTACAACCGTCGCACGAAGATCGGTGTCATCTCCATCGTCTTCATCAATAAAAGCCGACGCTACAACCGTCGTATAGAAATCGGTGCTACACCCGCCATCTCCAAAAGAAGCCTTCAACTCTGATCAAGCCAAATACACCCGGAGAAGAAGCCGACGCCACAACCGTCGCCAGGTCGAATGCTGAAGATGAAAGGGCTCTGCAAGAGAAGCTCCAACGCTTAAAGACCGAGGCTTCACGAGGCACGGCAAGCACGTCCTACGGGAATACTTGGCCCTTCAAGTCCTCATCAATGTGAAGACCTTGCACTCGAAGATCAAAGCTCCGACTCCTTGCACGAAGAAGAAAGCCCGGAGAAGAAGACCTGGAGTCGTCGTCACCCCGACTTCTCTAACGATCTTCATCAACTCCGAAGAAGCCATAAGCAAAGGCCGGAGAAGAATATCGAAGCCGATAATACCCGTCGTCTTCAACAAAGGCATCGACTCCCCGCACAAAGAAGAAAGCTTGGAGAAGAAGGCCTGAAGTCGGTGCTACCTCTGCCGTCTTCATCACCAAAAGCCGACACTACAACCGTCGCACGGAGATCGGTGCTACCCTCGCCGTCTTCATCAACAAAAACCGACGCTACAACCGTCACACGGAGATCGGTGCTACCCCCGCCGTCTTCATCAACAAAAGCCAACGCTACAACCATCGCAAGGAGATCGGTGCTACCCTCGCCATCTTTAAAAGAAACCTTCGATTCCGCTCACGCCAAAGAAGCTCGGAGAAGAAGAAAAGTCAAGCCGACGCCACAACCGTCGAGGAAGCTGGAAGAATAAAGAAGCTCTGAAGAAGTGGCCATCGCCGTTCGAGAAGAAGATCGAGTCAAAGCTAAAGCCAAAGCCAACACAAGAAGCCAAAGCAAACGCACCGGTAAAGCCCACGCCAAAGCAACACACGTGCCAAAGCCAAGCAACTACGACGGTCACGAGCAAAGCATCGCACGTTCTAGCCGATACGACGTGAAGTCCGGAAGAACTAAAGCATCGCAAGCCTCTACCCGCCTACGTTCGAGCGCAAGCGCCAAAGCAAAACAAAAGCCAGCGCCACGCCAAAGCAACGCTAAAGCCGAAAGCTAAAGCCAAAGCCGACGTCAAAAGCACGATCGACGCCGCGAACCGACGATCAAGGACGCTGAGGTCGAGCAAGGATCGAGGAAAACACGAAGACCGAGGAACGAAGCCCAAAACCTCCCTAGCCGAGAAAGTACGAAGCACGGACGGGACAAAATCAACGGCCGATATTCCTTAGCCTCTCAAGAAACCCTCACCCTGTAAAGACCTCTATCTTGGGCAACCCCTTCAGAGCTCTTGCACGAATACCACGTGGAGACGCGGATCAAAGGGACCCTCCAGAGGATCTCTTCCATAATCTCCTAATCAAATATTCGTCGCACCCGGACTCGCCACACCCGAGTTCCCCGGGTCCCGGCATCTGTAATCTTCGTGTGCTCGCAATAAAGACGACCCGTATCTTTTTTCTGCGCATACAAATTTCTAGCACGCCCAGGGGGACCTCCTCTCCTTTCATCCGTACGTTTGAAGGAGTTGCTTCAAGTTCGCGATGGCCGGAACGAACGATAATACGTTTGCTCCAACAGGCCTCTCACCTATCGCCGAGTCTCCACTACTCCAACACGGCGACCAAGAAAACCCGGAGGATGGAGTTCCCCCGGTAGTACGTGTGTACACTCGGCGTACTCAAACTCTTGCGGAATTTTTCATGACAGAAACTGCTACCGAAGATGCTCGCCAAAGCGCCAATGAGGCCTTGGTGCATGAAGAAACAAGCCTCGATCCTAAAATTCAAGTCCAGAAATTTGGGGAGGACCAGCCCCAACCCCGAACCCGTTCGAGTTCTCCAACAGGCCTTGCACCTCCTTTGCAGGGGGCAAATACTCATCATCAAGCAGAAGCAAGTCGGCACAACTACGTCTCCGACAAGGACGGCGACACTGCAGGCATGCAATGTCAAGACGTCCTGCGTCATCATCCTCCGTCCGCTCTCCAGCTCCAAGTCATGCAAATGGGTGAACATATGGCGCAAATCACCCGACTAATGGAGGAGAAGGATCATCACATCAACACCTTGCTTCAAAGGCTAAGTGCAAGGGATGCTACGGTATTCAGCCAACCTCCTACTTCTCTAGCAGCTACTCCAACTCCCGCACCTGCAGAAGTTGTTCCGACAATTCTAGCGACTACTCCCGTACTCTCCTCGGCTCCTGTGCCAGTCTCGGTGACCGTGCAACCTCCGATGGCAGCAATGATGAATGCCCAACAAATACAAGCATTGGTGGCCGACATGATGCATTCCCACGGCGGTAGTCTTCCTCCAATCACGACGGCATACTCAAAACCTTACACCACAAGGATCCAACAATTACGCTTCCCTGCTGGGTTCCAGCCACCAAAGTTCCAGCACTTTAATGGGAAGGACAATCCAAGGCAACACAATGCCCACTTTGTCGAAACTTGCAACAATGCCGGTACATACGGCGACAAGATAGCGAAGCAGTTCCATCGCACCCTCAAAGGTAATGCTTTCGACTGGTATGTTGATCTTCCTCCAGGATCCATCGACAGCTGGGATCAAATAGAGAGGGAGTTCCTCAAATGCTTTTACAGTACTCGGCGCATCGTTAGCATGACCGAGCTTACTTCTACCAAGCAAAGGAAGGATGAGCCGGTGATCGACTACATCGATCGTTGGAGAAACCTTGCGCTAAACTCGCGAGATCGCTTGTCTGAAGACTCGGCCATCGAGTTGTGCACCCAAGGCATGCACTGGGGCTTGCTCTACATCCTCAAAGGGATCAAGCCTTGGTCCTTCGAAGAACTGGCAACTCGAGCTCACGACATGGAGCCCAGCTTAGCAAATCGCGGGGACTCAAAGGACAAAGACTTCCTGAAGGTGGAAAAGGAGGACGAACCGGCGATATCAAAGCAAGTCAACATCACCGACCTTGCTTCGACTTCCAAACCACTTAAGATTGGTGGCAAGCCGGACAAAGGCAAAGGGGCCGCCATACCACCTCCTCAACCTCAACGGCCCCCAAGGATGACTCTCGAAGAGCTTGAAGCTAAGGAGTATCCATTCCCAGACTCGAAAGTTTCCTCTATGTTTGATCAGCTGATGCAAGAAAAGATGATCGCGCTTCCGCCACCAAAAAGGCCGGAACAAGCACATCGAGTCAATGATCCGCTCTTCTGCAAGTACCATCGGATGGTCAGCCATCCCATCGAGAAGTGCTTTGTCTTCAAAGATAAGATCATGGCACTCGCCAAGCAAGGAATAATCGAGATCAACTCTGGTGATGTCGTCGAGTCAAATATGACGTCAATCACCTTCAACTCCTTCCCGCCAGCGCTAACTGCTCCACAACGCACTTTAGCAAGGCTGTGCATCGTCTGTAAAAGATCCATGGCAAAACCAGCTCCAAGAAGACGACGACGGTATGCTCCTGCAGTGCCCAAGGTCAAATCCTCACTGCCTTGGGGGCAACCGTCTCTCGTGCAAACGCTCCCTCTTCCAAACGAAGCTACATCCCAGCATGTGCTCAAAGCAAGAAACGAGCAAAGAGACCCTGAAGTCAGCCTGCTAGGCCAGCCATCAGGTAAGTTCGACTTCTATGTCTTCTACTCCAAACCTCCTTCGATCCCAATGAAAGAAATCAAGCCAACCGGCTGGGGATCAGAAAATGAGTTAGTAGAGCCTCCAAAAGAGCAAGTCCTTCCGATCAAAGAGGAGCATTCGATCACAGCATCAATTTTTCACCCTAGCGAGGAAGATCTGACTAATAAAAATGCATGGGCTATAGTACCTCGAAGGAAATGGCCACGATGATCAAGCTACAGGATAGCACGTCTGGCCAACCACGAGCAAGATCCGACGACAAGAAAACTCCCTGAAAGAAAGACCTTCAAGGAAAAGAATAACGTTACAGAAAGAAAGACATCCAAAGTACCTCCAACAAGTCCGAAAAATCTTCTCCAGCAAACTTGCCCAGAGCTGGTGACACTCCATGAGTTCTTTCCCAGTCGCTTCCTTGAAGTTGATCAAAACCTCAAGGTCTCCGGCGACATGAGGGAAGTCCACCAAGTGCTCCGGAAAGACAATAAAGAAAGCGACACCAACATCGAAAGCATGGGGAGAAGCATCGCCGCCAACGACAAGCTGTATAACGAGGCCAAAACACATCTTGCTGACGTCAAGTGCCACCAGGCCGAAGACCCCGTTGCAGAAGTTCCTCCAGCAAAAGCTCCACGAGCCCAGAAAGTCAAAGCAGCTATGAGGGACAAAATCTCGCCACTTGCAAAACCAATGACATCCTCCGGCCAGACGGTATACAAAGACAAAGAAGCGCCAGCATCAAGACGGAAAATTCACATCAACTTCAGATCAAGCTCAATGCCATATGTTCCGTTGCCTGCTCAAGCTGCATCAGTCCTGTGGCTCGCACCTCAATGGCTTCGCAAGCCAGGATGATCGCCTTCCACTCCAGCAAAGAAACTATCATCACCATTCTTTGAGGCCAACTTCATCACTTTGCAAGAGATGACACTACCGTTACATGGTCTGTTGCACGCCTCGAGCTCAACCCAGTCTTCTGAGTACACCAGCTCCGAGCAACTCGCAATCAAGACAGAAAACACTCGGGGGCAAAACTCCACCGAGTTGATGTTCAAATCCAGTCGCAACAAAGAAAGCATGGTGCATATGGGTTCACTACCCTCAGCTGCAATACCACATCGCCTGACAAAGATTCAAGCCCGCCTCTTCAAACGCGGCAAACAAATTATTCCAAATCACCGAGACATCAGCTCCAGTCAAACTCCAGCAATCACCAAAACTCCAATCAAGAAGATCTTCACTTCTAACTATATTGAAGCGAAGAAGACGGGCGACAACTGCAAACCAGTGACGAATCTGCCTATCAGCGGCAAGTCCCTCAAAAGGTACTATGCCTAGCGCAAGGTTACCCCCCTTGCAATAAAAAAAAAGGAATAAATGAACTACGTGCGACTTGATCCCTCTCAGTAGGGTACGTAGGCAGCATGTAAAGGTTCAGTCCAAAAAAAAGAAGCAAACCACCATTCAAAAAAAAAGAGCCCAGAAAAGATGCAAGTCCAACTCCGGGGATCGAGAAGCCGTCAGCCTCCGTCAAGCCACCAGCTCCCGACGCTGCCACAGCTCATCTCTCGAGGCACCCACGCGGTGCAACTCCGAAAGATGAGAAACCACCAGCTCTCGGCGCTTCGTAAGTTCCTCCCGCTGCTTTGCAAGCTCCGTTGCAAAAATCTTCTCGGTTGATCGAGCTTTCTCCAAACGGGACTCCAGCTTCTGAAGCAACGCATGAGTAGCAAGTTGAAGTCCTAGAGGCGCCGAAGCGGCTCGCCTCTTGTAGCTTACACGTGCTGCAACTCCAGGGGTAGAGAAGCCGTCAGCTTCCGACGCGTCGCCAGCTCTGCACGCTGCTTCGCAAGGTTCGCTCCGGAAGCCTTCTCGATCGCCCTACCAGCTCAACGCGTCGCCAACTTTGCACGCTGCTTTGCAAGGAGGGACTTCAGCTTCTGAAGCAATACGCGAGTAATCTCCACCTTCTTCTACACCCGAACCAAGTCTGCAGTAGCAAACGTGTGAAGCCCCTCCAGTCGACGTCCCTTTTCCTCGGCCTTTGCCAACGCCAAGGAAGCGTCCTCCTCTAGTGAAGCCCGTTGCAAGTAATGAGCCTAGCTATCCGCCAAAAGGGTGCACATATGCTCCTCAAACAAGGAGCTATCCACCAGGAAACCCACCGGCTACTCAAAGCGTCAAGACCCTCCTCCTGGAAGGGTGCAAGCGTCACCTGGATAAACTTCCAGTACAATTATCAAAAAGAAGCTTAGAAAGAAAGCTCTGCGATCTACACTTTCGCTGGCAAGCCTCTGAGTGCTGAGACAAGGCGCGATCCTGTCCTGAAGACCCAAGCACGGGAACCGCCTCCTGAACCATCGTCGTGATGGTTGTCAAAGACGCCACATGAACTGACAAAGAAACTGCGGCCAAAACATCCGTTGGAACTGACTCCTGAATGGCAACTCCGGACTCGGTCAAACGATCTGCCGTGAAGATCCCTCATCGGTGAGAATGAGCTCGTCCAACTTTGATACATGCTTCATGCTTCGAAGTACGGCGGTAGAAGACTCGCGCAAAAGGGGAGCGAAGATGCGTACTCCCGTGGGAGACCGTATCGACGATCCATCCAGAAGTCGGAAAGCTCTTGTAACGGCGGCAAAAGACTTGCACAAAAGGGAAACGAAAATGTGTACTCCCGTGGGAGACCGCATCAACGATCCATCCAGACGACGAAAAGCTCTCATAACGGCGGACCCTGAAGAAAGAAAGGGAGAAAAGCACAAATCAATCGCGCATACGGGCACAAACAAATCAAGTCAAGGCAAAAAAAAAAGGAAGAAGAAAAGAGCCCCGAGCCAAGGACCGCATCCTTCGCGACCTCCACGAAGCCAGAAAGATTGTTGAAGCTGTCACCGAGGTCAAGATCGGCAAGCAAAAGACGACCAAGACAGGCTGCTCCTTGTCAATACTAGTGGCTTCGTCTTCCTCCTCGTTGAACTCTAGAATGCCCATTTCGATGTCCTCCAAGCCTACGTCTCCACCAAGGAAAGCTCTCTCCACAGGCCTCCAGCGACCCATGGTCGTCCAGAGGAAGATCCAGTCAGCCTCGCTCAGCCTGCCCAGGTGCAACCTCGCCAGTCGCTCTACTCCCGCGGTAGACCTCCTCAATGATCCAGCCAGCCTTTAGAAAGTATTCGAGTGGACGAGTCCTGCAAAGAGACAAAAAGTGCAAGTCAGATCAAGATGCACAATCAGTTCCAGAAGAAAAGACAGATCAAGTCCAGAAGTCAAAAAAAAAAAGTTAAGTCCGAAGAGAAAAAGGCAATCAAAATCAGGGAAGAAAAGTCAAGAAAATTGAAAAAAAAAAAGAAAAGAAGAGGGTCCAAAGATCGAGAAGAAAAAGCGAGCCAAGTCCAGAGGGGATCATCAGTCAAGACCCAAAAGAGAAGAAAAAAAAAAGAAAAAAAAGAAGAAGAAGAAGAAGAAGAAGAAGAAGAAGAAGAATTATTATTATTAGGGCCACAGCCTCGTAAACATAGGGCCACAGCCACAATTTCCTCAAAAAGGCCGGTAGCCCCGTTCTTTGTTAAAAGAACCACAGCGCCCAAACGGGGCTGTGTCTTTAACCCATGCGCTCCAGGCCTGATCCTCGCAACTGTGCCGGACGTCGCGCCTCACTAGACCCGCCTGCGCTGTGCCACCCGGCCACCGCCTGCGTACACCGCCGGCCAACCACAGCCGGCCCCCGTGCCCGGCCGCCACCTGCGCCCGTGCACGCCACGACCGTCGTGAGCCACCTGCGCACCACCGCCGGTCTCCGTGCCTGACCTCGCGCCCGGCTGGACCCGACGCCACCTGCGCTGGGGCCCCGCACTCGGCCGCCACCTGCGCACCGCACCCCCGCGCCGCCTGTCGCCCTTGCTAGCCGACACCTCGACCCGGACACCATCGTCGTTGCCGCTGCTGCTGAACCGTGCAAAAAAAAAAAAACAAAAAAAAAAGTGGGGGACCACAGTCCCCTTCGTTGAAGGCCCCACAACCCCAAAGGGGGTGGAACCCAGTCAAAAGGGGGCCCAGCCCCCTCTTTTCCTTCAAGACCCCCGCAGCCCCGAAAGGGGGGCTGTTGCTGCTGTTGCTTCCTCTCTGCTGTGATCCTATTGCCGCCCACCAGCCACTCCAGTCCGACCCGATAGCCTCCCGCCGCCCGTCTGCCGCGCAGGACTCCGTCCCGCCGCGCCATCCACCGCTCCGGCACTGCGCCCGGCCGACGCCTGCGACCCCGCGCCCGGCCTCCACCGTGTGACCGGCCGTCTACCCACGCCGGACCCCGAACCGCCTCGCCCTGCGCGCTGCTCCAGCCCGACCGCGCCCCTCGCGGGCTCTCGCCGCCAGCCGCTCCCCGCTGCTGCCTTGTCCAAGCCGGCCACCGCACGCCACCGCTGCTGTTGCTGCCGCTCCTACACCGACTGCAGCTGGACCCCGCACCACCGGTGCCTATCCGCAAGCCCATCACCCAGAGCCCGCTTGCCGCTCGCGCCCGACCTCGCGCCGACGCCGCCGCCCGCCGTGCCTCCTGCGCACGCCGACCGCGCCCGTCGCCAGCTCCCGCGCCGGCCAGAGCACGCTGCAGCCCGCCTACGGCCCGCACCTCGCTGCCGCCTGCGCTGCCGCTGACCCCGCGGACCTGACGGCAGAGACGAAGAAGAAAAAAAAAAAACCAAAAACCGGTGGTAAAAAAAAAAATGAAATCTATTTTTCATTGACCCCCTATAAATAGGCTTAATCGGTTATTGGGATAGAGATAAGATAACTCTCCCATCCCATGAATCTAGGGGTTTATATCCAGTGGGCATCCATATCTAGGGGTGGACATGGTCGGGTTGGTCGGGTTTGGAGGTTTGACCGTGTTTGGACCAAGTTACATTGCATTTGCCCAAATTGCCCGAGTTGCCCGGGGAACTTGTAGAGAGTTTGCCCGTGTTTGGACCATGGAAGTTCATCGGGTTCCTCGGGTTGCTCGGGTTCGTTCGGACCGTTCACTAAAAAGTAGAGATACGTCCGATCTAAAATTTACACCAATCAATATGGAGCGTCCTCTTACTTGAGTAAAAAAAAATTTGGTGCCAACTGTGCAATGAAGAATATTACAAGTTTAACTTGATTGTAGAGGACATGAATTCCTCTTAATCCCTCTCTCTTTATATATATATATATATATATATATATATATATATATATATATATATATATATATATATATATATATATATATATATATATATATATATATATATATATATATATATATATATATATATATATATATATATATATATATATATATATATATATATATATGTATTCCTCGGGTTCTTCAGGTTGCTCGGGTTGGTCATATGGGTGACCATGTTAGCTCGAATTCAAATTCGGACAAAAAAAATTTGACCATGCCCGTCTAAATTCTCAAATATTGTTGCTCGTGATTGTCCAAATTCAGAATTTGGTTGGGGTGCTCGGGTTCGTCCGGACCAAGTCCCAGCCCTATCCGTATCCGATGCAACCATAGTTTCATAACAGAAGCCAGAGAAGAAAAAAAAAGAGGAAAGAAAAAGAAAAAGAAAAGAAGGAGGAAGGAAGAGGAGTAGGAAGAAGGAGGGAACCTACCACGTCTTCGACCACTCCGCCTCCTTCGCCATTGAGCTCCCGCACCGAAGAGGGGCAACAACCCTCCGCCAAGGCGCATCGCGGTCGTCCTTGCGCTCCCGTCGCCTTGCCGCCCTAGGACTCCGCACAACGGCCGCTGTCAATGTTCGCGTCATTCTCAAAGCAAAGGAAGTCTGCGACAACAAGGAAGATGAACAAAACCCTAGAAGAGGTCTTCATCTCCAAGCCGCCAAAGTCTTTCGTCTCCCGCGCTAGCAAAACGATGGAGGAAACGAAATGGCGGGGGTCCTTGTAAAGACCTAAATTTTGAGCAAATACACATGTCAAGTTCAAGCGCTATGCATTTCCCGCGGGCGCACTCGACCTTGAGGGGGCATTTGTGGGCACCGAAATTAGTCCACGGATTGGACCCGACCCGCATGCGAAACCTGGCCCACACACAATGGCCCGCATACGAAACCTGGTCCACACACAACGGCCCGCATGCGAAATCGGCCCGCACACAACGACCCACCTGCGAACTCAGCCCGCACACAACAGCCCGCATGCGACCTCAGCTCGCACACAACGGCCCGCATGCGAACTCAGCTCGTGCACAACGGTTCGTAAATAAAACGGACCAGACTCGAAGCAAACGGGCCCTACCGGACCCGAAACCAAGCTCAAAAAGGGGGCCCACCGGCCCCCCCTTCATGGAAAACCATGGCCCCTCCCTATGGGGAGGTGTGGCCGGCCATAAAGGAAAGAAAAAAAAAAGAAAAAGAAAAGAAAAAGAAAAAGAAAAGAAAAGAAAAAATCCTAACCGCCTCGATGCGGGGGGAGGTGGCGTGGACGTCTACACAACCGTAGATCCGCGACGATCCCTCGATCCGATGGACAAGATGATGTCGTGTCGCCATGCAATTGGAAGGTGCAAAAATGACGACGTATCTGCAAAGATCAAGTCACATCTTGCCCATAACCATCCCCACAAAAATAGGGAAGCAAATTAAGGTTGGTTCCCAAATAAGGTAACCGCATCTTGATGGTTATGGGGGGAGATATTGGATGAAACAAAAAGATTTCAGCCATATCTCTCCCAACCTCCCCCTTTACCTATAAATAGAGGGGGTGGGGGAAGGCATCAATGGTCGAAAGCAAAAAAGGAAGAGGCTCTGCAAAAAGGAGCTCCAACGCTTGAAAACCGAAGGCTTCACGAGGCATGGCAAGCACGTCCTACGGGAATACTTGGCCCTTCAAGTCCTCATCAACGTGAAGACCTTGCACTCGAAGATCAAAGCTTCGACTCCTTGCACGAAGAAGAAAGCTTGGAGAAGAAGACCCGGAGTCGTCGTCACCTCGACTTCTCCAACAATCTTCATCAACTCTGAAGATGCCATAAGCAAAGGCCGGAGAAGAAGATCGAAGCCGATAACACCCCGTTGTCTTCAACAAAGGTGTCGACTCCTCGCACGAAGAAGAAAGCTTGGAGAAGAAGGCCTGAAGTCGGTGCTACCCCTGCCGTCTTCATCAACAAAAGCCGACGCTACAACCGTCACACGAAGATCGGTGTCATCCCCACCGTCTTCATCAACAAAAGTCGACGCTACAACCGTCGCATAGAGATCGGTGCTACACCCGCCATCTCCAAAAGAAGCCTTCAACTCTGATCAAGCCAAATATGCCCGGAGAAGAAGCCGACGCTACAACCGTCGCCAGGTCGAAGGCTGAAGACGAAAGGGCTCTGCAAGAGAAGCTCCAACGCTTGAAGACCGAAGGCTTCACGAGGCACGGCAAGCACGTCCTACGGGAATACTTGGCCCTTCAAGTCCTCATCAATGTGAAGACCTTGCACTCGAAGATCAAAGCTTCGACTCCTGGCATGAAGAAGAAAGCCCGGAGAAGAAGACCTGGAGTCGTCGTCACCCCGACTTCTCCAACGATCTTCATCAACTCCGAAGAAGCCATAAGCAAAGGCCGGAGGAGAAGATCGAAGCCGACAATACCCGTCGTCTTCAACAAAGATGTCGACTCCCCGCACGAAGAAGAAAGCTTGGAGAAGAAGGCCTGAAGTTGGTGCTACCCCCGCCGTCTTCATCAACAAAAGCCGACACTACAACCGTCGCACGGAGATCGGTGCTACCCCCGCCGTCTTCATCAATAAAAGCCGATGCTACAACCGTCGCACGGAGATCGGTGCTACCCTCGCCATCTTCAAAAGAAACCTTCGATTCCGCTCACGCCAAAGAAGTTCGGAGAAGAAGAAAAGCCAAGCCGACGCCATAACTGTCGAGGAAGCCGGAAGAATAAAGAAGCCCTGAAGAAGTAGCCATCGCTGTTCGAGAAGAAGATCGAGTCAAAGCTAAAGCCAAAGCCAACGCAAGAAGCCAAAGCAAACGCACCGGTAAAGCCCGCGCCAAAGCAACGCACGTGCCAAAGCCAAGCAACTACGACGGTCACGAGCAAAGCACCGCACATTCTAGCCGATACGACACGAAGTCCGGAAGAACTAAAGCATCGCAAGCCTCTACCCGCCTACGTTCGAGCGCAAGCGCCAAAGCAAAGCAAAAGCCAGCGCCATGCCAAAGCAACGCTAAAGCCGAAAGCTAAGGCCAAAGCCGACGTCAAAAGCACGATCGACGCCGCGAACCGACGATCAAGGACGCCGAGGTCGAGCAAGGATCGAGGAAGACACGAAGATCGAGGAACGAAGCTCAAAACCTCCCTAGCCGAGAAAGCGCGAAGCACGGACGAGACAAAATCAACGGCCGATATTCCTTAGCCTCTCAAGAAACCTTCACCCTGTAAAGACCTCTGTCCTGGGCAACCCCTTCAGAGCTCTCGCACAAATACCACGTGGAGACGCGGATCAAAGGGACCCTCCAGAGGATCTCTCCCACAATCTCCTGATCAAATATTCGTCGCACCCGGACTCGCCACACCCGAGCCCCCCGGGTCCCGGCATCTGTAATCTTCGTGTGCTCGCAATAAAGACGACCCGTATCTTTTTTATGCGCATACAGTACGAGACCGAATCCCCCCCCCCCTCCCCCCCCAACAAGAAAACTAGAGTACGTGCGAGCACGGAAATCTTAGAGCGTGAGTTCCAGATTATGAGAATCTTGAGCGCTAGTCCCTAGTGTGGAGAAATTCTCAAACATTGGATTCTCGAGTTCCGAAGATCTGAGTGTTGGAATCTCGAGCACAGAGAAAAGCCTCGAGCGCTAGACTCTTGAGTGCGAAGGTCCGGAGCACATGCCCAGATGTCCCAAGGGCTAATTTTTGAGCGATTTGAAGATTGCTCCAGAAGATGTTGATGTTGATCTTTGTGGACTACGTTCGGACATGACCCGATCTCTATACTTGGATTGAATTAGAAGATTCTATACCTTTGAGGTGAGGATTTGTGTGCAGAGAACACACAATCAGAGAAGATGACGGATCTCAGGGCTCTAATATCATAAAGAAACTAACAATACAGAAGAACACACGATTTAATTGTTTCGGCTCGTAAGCCTACTGTAGATACCCTCACAATCCAAAACCTAGGTCTTAAGGGGAGGTCCACAGTGGGTATATGAATACACCGTTGTTCACCCCCCAGCCGGTCAGGAACTAATCCAACACCTGCTCCATTGGAAAAGGAGGGGGAAGATCGAGTTTCATTAATAAGTGATTCATAATCAGAATCCCTTGATATAAAGGAATACAACCAGCCTAAATTAGATAACAATTAATCACCCATAAGACAAATACATCAGGTGATAATATAGTCGATTAATGATCCCAAAATTAATTGACTCCTCAATTACATCAATCAGATCCTCATGATCCCTCCTTCTCCAATAGTTTGAGTCAGTGGTGGTCAAATACTTACCAACCAAATGTTAAAACTAACCCACATTTTCTAAGGATTTTTGCTTTATTCCGGTGCTTAGCGATTCTGTCAGCGAGGAGAAAATATATTATTTAAATTCCGTGATGTCTGTGAAGATCCGTGCAGTCTTCTCAAACCATATGGTCCATAAAAGACTGACCACACATCTATCTCATATTGAGAGTGGAGTGTTGAGTGTTAGTGGTGGTGTGGCTTTAAAGAACAAGTTGCGGATCTTGAGGAGAAGTATTGTAATCAGGGGTGGCAATGGATCGTGTTGGGTCGGGTTCGTGTCGTGTCTAGTTTCGGGTCGTGTCCAAGACCCCTAGACCTGGACCTGACCCGTTTAACTAATCGTGTCTAGATTCTAAACCCGTACCTAGTCCGTTTATAAATGGGTAGACCCGATATGACCCGTTTACCACACTGATTTATTTAGGGCTGGCAATTTCGGACCCGACACGGCAGACCCGACACGAAGTTAGCGGGTCTGGGTCAGGGCTAAACGGGTTCGGGCCGTAAACGGGTCGACACGGTAGACCCATTTAATAAATGGGTCGGGTCCGGGTTTAGGGTCTGGACACGGTAGACCCGGGAAGACCCGTTTAGTATTCAACGGGTCGTGTCGGGTCTACCCGCAATTCGATACTATAATATATAATACCAGCGGGTCTTTCGGGTCGGGTCGGGTCGAGTCGGATTGGGTCGGATCGGTCAATTGAATAGACCCAGGTGGTAAACGGGTCTTACTGGGTCTTATCGGGTCTACCTGTTTATTAGCGTCAAGTACGAGTTTAGGATCTAGACACGATTAGTTAAACGGGTCGGGTTCCGGGTCTAGGGGTTTTGGACACGACACAAAACTAGACACGACACGAACCCGACACGGCCCATTGCCACCCCTAGGTTTATTCAGTTTACCCGATCCGACTCAACCTGACATTACCTGATAGACCCGCTGATACTATATATTATAGTATCGGATTGCGGGTAGACCCGACTCGACCCGACCTGACACGACCTGGTGAATTTTAAACGGGTCTTCCCGGGTCTACCATGTCCAGACCCTAAACCTGGACCCGACCCGTTTATTAAACGGGTCTATCGTGTCGACTGGTTTATGACCCGAACCCGTTTAGCCCTAACTAGGGGTGGCAATGGGTCGTGTCGGGTCGGGTTCGTGTCGTATCTAGTTTCGGGTGGTGTTCAAAACCCCTATACCCAGACCCGACCCGTTTAACTAATCGTGTCTAGATTCTAAACCCGTACCCGACCCATTTATAAACGGGTAGACCCGATAAGACCCATTAGACTAGTTTACCACACGGGTTTATTCATTGACTCGATCCAACCCAACCCGACATTACCTGATAGACCCACTGATACTATATATTATAGTATCGAATTACGGGTTGGCCCGACCCAGTGAATTTTTAACGGGTCTTTCATGTCCAGATCCTAAATCCGGACCCGACCCGTTTATTAAACGGGTCTATCGTGTCGACCCGTTTAGCCCAGACCCAGACCCGCTAACTTCGTGTCAGGTCTGCCGTGTCGGGTCCTAAATTGCTAACCCTAGCCCTGACCCAGACCCAGACCCAGACCCGTTAACTTCGTGTCGGATCCGAAATTGCCAGCCCTAATTGTAATATTGTGAGATGTAGTGTCTTTTTCTCTTTTCTAATAGACTGATTGGGATCCATGTCTAACCCTCCCCACCTAGGGTTCTCAAAATAATAAAAAAAAAAATTGACTACATCTGTTGCTTTAGTGGTTACATCTATTATGTCAAACGGTTGAAGCATCGAACAATGGTAGCTAGCAATCGAAAGCACACGCTAGACCGATTCAAATCTGTCATCACCCCGACAACTTCAACTTCAACTAACGGATTCGAAAACGTTTCTCAAAGATAAAATAAAACAAAAAGGGTTTTGCATAAATCGACCCTGTAGTATTCTCTATTTACAAACAAACCTCTATCAAACTTTTATTTACATATAAACCCCTCACATCCTTTAATATTTACATATCGACCCTATGGTTTAAAGTTTTAACTACTTAAATTGACATTTATTTATTGAATATGGATTTGATCCGAAATAAACTCATACATAATCAGAATTCTCATATTGGAGGGGTATTTAAAGAGTTTAGATAAAGTATTAAGGATGAAATTAAAAATATTCTGCAGGTGTTAATATTTGAAAGAATTGAGAGGTTTTTATATATCACTATGTAGGGGTTTGTACATAAATAGAGAATAGAACAGGGGTTGATTTGTAAAATACCCAATAAAAAGACATTCGAAAGAAAAATGCAGAGACATCCGAACTAAACTGTTGGACGGCTAACAGTCGTTTACGCTGCGGAGGCATACAGACTTTGGGGGGCCCAGCGAAAGATCCAACGGTTCCCGACACGTTGACAGACGTCTCTGAAGCTGTCAGGGGGTAATCAGCTGAGCCGTTGCTGCCGTTCCCGTCAGACTTTTTGCACCCTGCCAATTAACATGGAAAATGCTCTTTGGACATAAAGGCGACATAGCTGCGGACACACCGCCGACGTGGGGTCCATCTGCCAGCGCTGTCAATCATCTTGGACCGACGATCATGGGAGACGTAAAACGGATCCGTCTATTGCACGGTTTGCACCCACGGAATTAGCGATGGCACATATCTAAAAATTAAATTTATTTTTTTCTCCAGTTTTACTCTCATCCTCAACCTCCATCGGATCACCATTAGCCACGCACCCATCGTGCTCCGCCTCGGCTATTGCACTCATCCACATCCGTCACCCTCCTCCTCCCTTTTTCGTCCTTCATTCTCTTCCTCATCTTTCTTCCTTCCCCCTCATCTTCTTTCTCGTCTAAACCCTAACCTAATCCGGAGGTATCGATCGGTGAATACAGAGCGACGTTGTCATTGAAATGTCCATAAATCGCCATTGCAATGTCAATGTCTGGAGGAAAAGGGGGGGGGGGGGGGGGGGGGGGGGGGGAAGGGGAAGAAGGAGGGAAGAGGAGGAGGGTCGCTGGGGACGGCTTCAGAAGGAGGAGGATGCAATGGAGGATGCTGGGGCGGCGGCCGTGGCAGAGAACGATGGAGGTCGTCAGTCATTGACAGTGGCAGGGTCTGAAAGTGGAGGCCAATTTGGGGATATCATGGATGTAACTTTTAAAGTCTGGAACTAGCCGGTTGGCGAGATTAACTCAGGTGCCATTACTAATTCCATAGGTGAGAATAGGCGTACCCGACAAAAACTCGACCGTTTCCTGCTCGGGATTAGCAAGCGCCCCCCCCCCCCCCCCCCCCCCCCCCCCCCCCCCCCAAATTGCATCAGTAGCAACTAAACAAGGAGTATTAGTTAGTTCTCAAAAACAAGAAGCAACCTGTAGTCCTTGTTCTTGTTATAAAATCCTACAGACCATTGCTCTTCTCCCGACCACTTTAACCAACTTTTTTTGTTTTTTTGCCAACCTAACGCGGCGCACTCGGTCAGAGCATCTCCAACCGTCCGCCAGTTTGCTTTTTCAGACGGACGGGAGGTTCCAACCAACGGACATTCCTACCTGCATATATGCAGGGAGAGGGTTTGACTGCTATACATAGCCGATTTGGAAAGGATATAGCAGTCGCTGCTATTTCTCTTGATTTTCTAAAAATTTTAAAAATATCCTCCAAACATTACAACTCTCAAATATAATACATTTTTTTTAAATTTATATATAATATTTTAACTTGATGTATTTATTAATTCACTAATAAATTTTCAATAAATTTGGTACCGTTGGAAAGCTCTCATGGAGCCCTTCGAAAAGTGACTAATATCTAATATTTTAGATTTAATTTAAAATTGTTAATTATTATACCAATTGTGCAGATAATAGTTCACTAATAGCTTGAAAATAATTAAGTAAGTTTTAAAATGACTTGAAAATAAAAAAATAAAATGGAGGCAAATATTTTAAAGTTTAATAATTTTTATCTAAAGGAAAATAAACTATTCTGAAAAGATGCTATAGAATGGAGGTCATGGTTGGAGGGTAACCAAAATAGAGTGTCTTTATTTTAGAATATTTTTGGAATATTTTTATTTGGCAATGGCAAAATGACGGCAATGGTTGGGGATGCTCTCACAGCGATCCCTTTTTATATGGGATCAGTTGGAGTGTGATGCATCGGTCGGAGCTGGATACAACAGACTTCTGTTATCGTGTCACGTCAAATTGGCAAAAAGGTTGGCGTAGTAGTATTTTCCAATCCTATAGGTACAACACCCAATTTTAAAAAGAAAATGTACTCAGCCAACCTCCATTGCAACTTTCGTTTATCCAACCTGATTTGCCATGATTGTAGTCATCCGTTGCATCCAGCCCGATCGGTGAATTGCACTCATTTCCGCCTGGCAAGCAAAGACACAGCTTATTATTATTATTATTTTGGGGGGGACTTGGTGAATACCTCTTTATAGGAGATGTTTTTAAGCTCCGGTCCGACAATGTGTTGGTTTGAGATTAAACTCCTCTCGAAAAGACATTTTTACATTAAAACCCTTTTTGACCTATATATTCAACCCCTTCTGAATGACCGAAATGTCCTTCCAATTTTGGAATATCAATTCGGGAAGAGTATCAATTCAGCAACAATGATTTTAAAGTATCAATTTGGTTGCTACAATGAAATCACTATAGATATTACAGTGAAACCACTGTAGCAACTGAATTGATACTCTGTTGTCTTGAATTGATACTTAAGAATTTGTTAATTAGCGACAGTGATTTTGAAATATCATCTTGGGCAGTAGAGTATCAATTAAGTTGGTACCGTGAAATCATTGTAGCTGCTATAGTGAAATCACTGTAGCAAACCGAATTGATCCTCTATTGCCCCGAATTGACACTCCTGAATAATTACATCTACAGTGAACTCACAGTAGCAGCTATAGTGTTTTGGGTCTACTATAGGGGATTTTATAATACAATGCATATTAAAAAAAAATTGTACATGCATTGCTTTTTATTATTGTACAGCTGCTATATGGACAAAATGATCATTTAAAAAAATGGAGTAAGAGAGGGACTTAATACTAAACGCAACAGGTAGGTACAAGGGTTTATCGTAATAATATGAGTAGTTGAGTGACTCGTCCTTGACAAAGTGTTCGTTTAAGCTAAAGGACTTTGAAATGTTGTGGACAAAAATATATACCCTCCATAGCTGTAACACCCGTGGTGTTAAATTTAAAAATAATAAAAATCTTTCTTAGCCCTTTCGTCTTTTTACAGTCAGACTTTTTTTTTCTGAGCTTGCTTCGAAAGAATGGGTCGTAAACCCATGAGATGTTTTACATTCACTTTTTTCATAGCACCTCGCAATGGTGCATTCCGTGCAACAATCAGGTGTATGCGCAGCCAGTTTCGGTAACCCAGTAGTTAAACCCTAGAATATCGATAATTAGTCGATCTTCGACGTTATTTTGTTTACCATAGGAGATCAGATAATCAGATTGCAGCAAGGCTAGATACGTTGGGTGAGGCTTGGAGAGAGCTTTTCAACGAGCCTGAGCTGTGATCGATTCAGAAGTTAGAAAATATGTATCAAGTGCCGACGCGTTGCATCAACGAGACCTTTCTAACGATTCCTCCCGGGTCCTATTCTGACTTTTGGTTTGATAGTTACGACTAATTATCTTTTCAGTCTTGATAGACAACGAATCACACTCGTATTTCGACCAATCCTACTTTAGGGCCTGAGCCCAAACCCGATCAACCTTAGAACCTTTATCATAACCTTGTAGCTGGGTTTAGACCCTCTTGATCTCACTCTAGCTTTTAAATTTTGAAATTCGGATGAGAGAAATCGGACAGGATTTGAGGGGATAGAATCAAATATATTCCTTCCTTTATCTCGTCCCCCTTGTTAGGGAAGTCTTAACCAACCCAATTCCCTAGCCTTCCTTACCATAATTGCAGGCACTCCCTCCTTCCTGACCGAGAGAGAACGTGTGAGCGAAAGAGAGAGAGAGAGAGAGAGAGAGAGAGAGAGAGAGAGAGAGAGAGAGAGAGAGAGAGAGAGAGAGAGAGAGAGAGAGAAGGAGAAGAGATCGAGAGAGAAGAGAGAGGAGCAGCCGCAGCCCCCCTCTGAGCACCTCCCTCGACACCGGCGAACCATCACAGGTCAGTGATCGACACATAAATACGTCATACCTATGCCCCTAAGCATGGGCTGAATCATATTATTTATATCTTAAAATACCATGACTACTTGTGTTTCCATGACTAACAAGAAATGAGCTAGAAGGGCAAAGGATCCATCAAAAGCAACCCAGCAAAAAATCACTAGAGGCAACCCCTGCATGCGACAGGGCACGGACAGAAGAAACGGTGTGCCTGATCAATCGGAGCACGCCTATTCCTGCAGGCAAAGACATCACAAATTCCGATCGTTTGGACGAAATCTCGATCGACCGTAGTGTATCTATTTCCTGCATACAGACTTTACGATTTTCGATCGATTAGTCGCGAAGCCTGATCGATCGGAATGCTCCGTTCCTGCAGACAGAGGCTTCATGACTTCCGATCAATCTACTGCGAGACTCGATTGATCGTAAGTGTCCACCCGAACTTCCAGCACCCTAGATCGAACGCTCTAGATTTGCTATGGATCTTCGACAACTTGCACACGCTTAGAAACCTATAATTCGTGTTTCTCTTGATGAAATGCATCCGAATTTTGGATCAATGTTTGTCATCCTTGGGAGAAGATCGAGAGAAGAAGAATAAGAGAAGCCACCGTGGTTCATCAAGCATCCTCTATCAACACTGCCATCGTCACGTTCGTCATAAGCAGCTAATCATTTTCTAGGGCTTCGATGAAGCCATACTAGGTTATAGTTCTTTTATGTTTCTTAGGTTTTTTATAATTCCAATTGGAGACTTGTTAAGAGAAGATCTTTTTATATATGTTAATCTGTTGTTCATTTCCTTCGCATGCATGTGTTAATTCATAACCTATTTTGTTGGAATTTATTAGAATCGATCTTATCTTGCACTGTTCGTTAAATGTTTTCTACTATCTTGCAAGAGATGCATCATGTCTAGGAAGACGATCTGTGTCCTAAAAAGATGGATCGTGCTAAACTAAGATGACGCATACCATATGCATGTGGTAGGGTATCTCTTGTTTTGATTATTATTCCTAGATGAGATGGGCTACGCTAAAGGGAGACGATCCGTGCCCTCAAAAGATGAATCATATCGACCAAAGATAACCCATGCCATTGAAGATAAAAACCACCGTTGAAATCCATTACAATTTCGATTGTAACGGATCGAAATGCTCCATTGGAATTTACAAAACCCTAATTAGCATAATTGGACTAGTTCTTGGCTAGTGATCGATTCTCCACCCTAGACTCTCTCTCTCCCTCTCTCTTGATTTCTCTTTTTAAATTATTTACTCAATTTTAGTTTCTAAATAATCATACATTCACCAATCAACTGTATTCACCTAATTGCTTTAATCTCTAAAATCAACCTTGAGTTATGTAGTCACAATCCCTGGAGGAGATACTGGTAATTAATCCTTACTACAAATGATTCGGCCTTAAGATACCGGAGTGGTTGAGTTTGATCAGTCAGCCCTCCCTCTTTCCTCCTCCATGAAACCCGAGCCCCACCCGGAGTCGACTAGAACCACCTGCGGTCAACAGTGGCCGGACCTCCATTGAGACACCCTCGAGCACCTCTAGCGCATTACGTTGACGACCACCCATGGCTGCAACCCAACCAAGGCTGACCCAACCACCTGCGTGGACGCATCTCTGGCTGGACCTCCCGTGACTCCGATGATCGCTCCGACCGACTTCTCCGTGGGGGCGGTGCAGAAGAGATCGATCGTGTGCTTGCCGGCGTCTACAGGCTGTCAGCGACCGTCATGGAAGAAACCCCCGCCTACTTGGTTCTCATAGAGGAGAATGTCCAGGGCAGATCCGTAAATAACGGGTCTACCTCGGGTTGACTCTTAACTTAAACCCTGAACCCGATCTGACAGACCCTTAACCCAACCCGCCTTAGACACTACAGACCCGACTCGACAGTCCAGCCCACCGAAACCCAAGCCGACCACCTATAACCGACCCGACTGTGCTATCATAGTGAACCGATCCGGTTCACCTGAACTAGACTCGTAAACCAACTAGACTTGGTTCAACGCCATTTCTACATCCGAACTTGAATTCAGATAAAACCAGCATCATTATGACCGGTTCGAAAAATCCTACATATTTATCATAGTTTGGTACAGTAATTAGTCAATCGGAAGGTAAAATCCTAAAATATCTACTAATTACTTGCTCGCAAGTCGAAAATATGAAAAAACTATATAAGTACGAATTATCAGATGCTATCCGATAATGATATGATCGAATCCAATCGAAGTTCAAAATCCAAAATACGAAAACATATGATTTTCAAACGCTTAGACTTTAAATTAGTCAATCGGAAGGTAAAATATTTAAATATCTACATCGGACTTGCTTGCAAGTCCGAAATACGAAAAATCATACAAGTTCAAATTATCGGATGCGATTCGATAACGATCCGATAGAATTCAAACCAAGTTTAAAATCCGAAAGATGATAACTTATGATTTTTAAACACTTAGACTCTAAATTAGTCAATTGGAGGGTAAAATCCTAAAATATATACTAAATACTTGCTCGTAAGTCGGAAAAATAAAAAACCATACAAGTACGAATTATCAGATGCCATCCGATAACAATCCAATCGAATCTAAACCAAGTTTAAAATTCAAAATACGAAAACTTATGATTTTCAAACGCGTAGACTCTAAATTAGTCAATCGAAGGATAAAATCTTTAAATTTATATTAAATACCTGTTCACAAATCCGAAATACGAAAAACCATACAAGTAGGAATTATCGGATGTGATCCGATATCGATTCGGTCAAATTCAAATTAAGTTCATAATCTGAAAGGTGAAAACTTGTAATTTTCAAACACAGACTCTAAATTAGTCAATCGAATGGCAAAATCTTAAAATATCTACTAAATACTTGCTCGTAAGTTCCAAATACGAAAAAATTATACAAGTCCGAATTATCAAATACGATTCGATAACGATCTGATCGAATCCAAACTAACTTCATCATCCGAAAGACGATAACTTATGATTTTCAAACGCTTAGACTCTAAATTAGTCCATCGGAGGACAAAATTTTTAAATTTTTACTAAATACTTGTTTGCAATTCCGAAATATAAAAAAACCATACAAGTACGAATTATCGGATGCGATCCGATAACAATCCGATCGAATCCAAATCAAGTTCATAATCCGAAAGCTGAAAACTTATGGTTTTCAAACACCTAGACTTTAAGTTAGTTAATCGGAGGATAAAATTTTAAAATATATACTAAATATTTGCTCACAAGTCCGTAATAACGAAAAATCATACAAGTCCGAATAATCGAATGTGATCCAATAACGATTCGATCGAATCCAAACCAATTTTATAATACGAAAGATGATAACTTATGATTTTCAAACACTTAGACTCTATATTAGTCAATCTCATGGCAAAATTTATAAATTTCTCATAAATACTTGTTCCCAAGTTTGAAATACAAAAAATCATACAAGTATGGATTATCGAAAGTGATCCGATAACGATCCGATCGAATCCAACCAAGTTCATAATTCGAAAGCCGAAAAGTTATGATGTGATTCGATCCAATCCAATCCAATCCAAAAATAATCCGATAACGATCTGATCGAATCCAAAACAAGTTTAATTTTTTTAACATCTTTAATTTTATATTAGGGCAAATTTAACTAACCCCCCCCAAACTTATATGCTAATTAGTAAGTCACCCGATTTGGCTTACTATATGATAATTAGCAAGAATGATATGCCTAAATATCATTTAATTTTGGGCGTGTATGCCTAAATATCATATTGTTATGGAGGCAATAAGTCTAATTTTTAGGTGGGTAAGTCTAATATCGATTTAAAGGGGGTGGCCTACAAATTAGCATATAATTTTGGCGGGGCGGGGGGGTGGGGAGGGGGGGGGGGGGGGGGGGGGGGGGGGGGGGGGGGGGAAGTCAAATTTGTTCTTATATTAATTATTGATATCAATCATCTATATAACAAATATATGTTGTTAATTGCAGGATGTGTGGCGGTAGGGGATAAGAGTACCGATGTTGGTACCGGGCGGCGTGAGGAGTTGAGATAGGGCACACAGTTTCTCGGTCTCTTTTTTATTGTGTAAAAATAATTTTATAATATTGTGAAACAAATATTATTTTAGTGTATTATAATTATCAATATACGATTGTCCAGTACTCTGTATTGTGATAAATATGGTATTGTGGTAATTTTGTGTATTGTGGTAAATGACAGGAATTAAATAACCAGATTTTAGTATTTTTTTTTAAAATTCATGTTTTATTACCGACGGATGATTTTATTTCCGTCGGTAAAAATCATTTTATACAATAGGTTTTAAATAGTATTAATCGACGACCTTAAATATCCGACATGAATAATTTGCCCCGTCAGTAATATATGTATATTTACCGACGAACTCTTGTGTACCGTCGGTAATAAACTATATTAATTTTTATTAAATAATTAAATATTACTGACGGTTAATAAATATCCATCGATATTAATATTTATTACCGATGGAAATAATAAACCGTTGCTTTTGGTTTTCCTAATGCATAGCGACGGAAATTTAGTCCGTCGCGATAAAACTTTACCGGCGGGAATATACGTTTATCGATGGTATATTTCCATCTGTAAAAATGTGTTTTCTTGTAGTGATACATGAAGCATGGTCAGCCTTGAGAATCCCGGTGGGCCATGGAGAGAGTTCGATGATTCCACCAAGATCAATGAGGAGGACCGGTGGTCCCGTGCGAATAACACGCGATCTAGTGTATAAATGCATATCAAAGTTAATGAGAGAACCCACTAGGAAGGCCAAATCATCAGGTGGAGAGGCCATACATTCCCCACCTAGAGGTGAGCCTGGGAGGTGGAGGGGGAGCAGCCTTAGCAATCTAATGAACCCAAAGAAACAGGAACGGGTTCTAGCTGCGGCTGCTGTTATGGCACATTTGGCTGTGGTGCAGATCAACTGACCTCCGGATCCAAGCGTGGCCCAAGGATCTCCTGCCCATGCCTCGACCACCCCCAGATCATGAGAGATTGAGGGGGAAGAGAAGTGGTAAGAGAAGATCACAGGCAGGGCCTTAGAAAGATAGAGGTGTGGCCGAGGAAGATGAGACGTTGCTTAGGGATGCGGTGGGGGAAGCTCGTCTTTAGCACCACCGAGTAGTAGGAGATGGATCGAGCTAGCGCCCTCAACGTTTCGGTAGTGATGATCGAGCCAAACTGACCAGCCTTAGAGGAGAGGGCCTCCGGGGTCCCAGGCGTGGTGAGGTAGCCCTGATACCTGCAGATCAATGGTGGTTGTTGGGAGACGCCCTGCCGAGTCAAAGCCCTCCGACCAGCGCTCCACTCGGAAGGAGAGGCCTTCGAGATTGATGGGTCCTCTAGACGAGAGGTCGTGGAGAAGGTGGGAGGTGGGAGGTGGGAAAGGAGACCCAAAAGGTCCTCCCACCCTGTCCTTGGCTTGGATCGGCCACTGCTAGAACAGTGGCAGCGAGTCCTCACCCCGGTGCTAAGCACCCCAACGGGAGAGAAGGATCCCAGAGAGAGAGGCTAGATCTGTGGACCCATGAGAAAGGGAGAGGATCCCCACCTTGGGGAAGCAAGGAGTGGTTGGTAGGTTTTTTCTCAAAGTCCAGTAGGTTTTTCATCAAAGTCATCCCCATCATGTAGTAAATAGTCAATGATAAATTAGTAATAAACTAAATGACAAAATCCACCCCATAATATTTTACTATGTTGACTTCCCAATTTAAACCCTCCTCACACCCCGAGCTGGTTGGTTTCCGTTGTAGACAGATCCAGAGCGTGACAATAGCATTTTAAATTTTCTTTTGCAATGCCATTGAACCAGCGAACCACCAACCCACCGAATCGAAGCCTGCCACTGCATTACCATCGTCGGAGCTGTTCACCGCTGCCGAACCGAGCCTAAACCTAACCCCAAACCCAAGATCTATGGGCCATGGGATGAACCCTAATCTGAGATCCTAAACCGAACCCATTTGAATCCCGTACCTTCTCGTCTTCGTGGCTCACCATCGTTGGGTGGCGGCGGCAAGCAACTGCAACTTGGGGGTCATGCTCGCGCTCGCTGTCACTACCACCTCTGCTGTTCTTGTTCGTCTCTACCATCTGGTTGTGCTCGAGAAAAAATGTAGAAGTACAATGAGAGTATTTATGGGTTTGTATAAAAGATCAAGGACCTTACGTTTATCGAATCTTTTGTGGTCCTTTTATCGGATCTTTTGTTGGTGGGACGAACTTTTTTTTTTATCGATGGGCCAGGTGGTCAAGGCTCAAGTGGTGGCATGACTCGTGGCATTGTTCATTTTGAAATTATGACCGTAGGTCTCGTATGTTGGGCTTTTGGCCCAACCCTTGAGGTGACCCAGCTGACAGCCCATTTTATGGGGGTCTTATTGCCCTCATGGCCCTCAATTGGTAGGTTTTCCCATCTATAAACCCACAGTGGTTTCTTGGGTTAAATGGTGATCAGTCCTTTAACAGAACTTATTTTGGACATGCAGGACATCCCAACATTTCAACTAACGATAGGTTTTTGATTTTTTTTTCAAAGATCTAAAAATACCCCCGAGCGGTGGCGCGAGCGAAGCGGGCGCAAGGATCTGGAGTTGCTGATGGTCGTCGCTGTCGTCCCGGCGGTGGTGAGCTACAGAGACGAGAAGGAACGGGGGTCGGAGGGACAAGGTTCGGTTAGGGTTGAAAACTCCAGATCTATGGTTCATCCCATGGTCCATAGATCTTGTGTTTAGGGTTAGGTTTAGATTCGATTCGACGGTGATAAGCAGCGAGTAGTGGCAGGGCCGGCCTTGAGGGTAGGGCGGCAAGGCAATTGCCTAGGGCCCCCAATTAATTTATACTAATGGGGGCCCCACAGCTAAGCCCAAACACTAAAGAAGGGAGGCCCAACAACCAAGTCCAAACGACAAACACCAAGAGCTAAAAAGGGCATTTTCCAATAAAATCAAATTTTGTATTGATACTTGCAAAAAAAATTTATTGGTACTTAATTTTTTTTTCTTGTATTAATATGTATAGGGGGCTCAACTTTTGGAGTTTGCCTAGGGCCCCCAAAACCTCAGGGCCGGCCCTGAGCAGTGGTTCAGAGGTTTGCTGGTTCGGTGAAAAAAAAAATATATATATATACTAGGGAGGGCATTTTGGTCCACAACATTTTAAATTCCTTTTATTTAACCGGTTTCTTTGTTACTCAGACATTTCCCCCTAGTTTCTTTTTGAGAAATCCCTCTTTAATAGTTAGAAGAAAAAAAAAATACATACTATTCCTAACATGTACTAAATATCTAAAAGGGAACCCCGATCAACACGGACTACTACCATGAGTAGTCCAAAAACTCTAATCAGGAAGGAGAAAAATCTCGAGAAAGCCTGAAGATATATCTTTGAGCTCTTGCAGGTCCCCTCTCCTGAGTGTCTTCATGTGATGATCCATTAATCTCTCTGTTCAGCGGGTGTTAGTCCCTACATCAGCAATGGGAGCAGATGTTGTGTCGTTTATATACCCACCTTGAACCTCACCTTACAAGTCCATTTGAGAAGCAAAAAAAACACTTAAGAGAGAGAAACTACTAGAGGTAGTGTTCGAACCTTGACCATCTTTGACATAAAAAAACAATTGTACCAACTTTGCTATACATGTTAAGAAGTGAGATTGTATATGATTTATATTGAACCTCTTTTGCACCGGACCTCTCCTCTCTCTCTCTCTCTCTCTCTCTCTCTCTCTCTCCTCTCTCTTCTCTCTCTCTCTCTCTTCTCTCGCGCGCGCGCAGCGCGAATTAGTTGGTTCTTCACAAGTCATAGGTTGACCCATGAATCTACTCCGCCATATCATCGGAGAGAAAACAAAATAGTGGTCCTGACTTGGAGTCCATACCAGCAAACTCTGCAGACTGCTCCCCAATCTCTCTAGCTACCCGATTGTTGATTAAATTCTCCTCTATAGACTTGATGTACGCATCTTAGATACCAACTGTTGCGTAAATCTCATCCTATATCAACTAGAAGATGACACTAATAAGATATAGCCCTTCAACCGTCGAGACGAGTAGACATCATCCACAATCTGACACCCGCCAGTAACCTCCCAGACCACTCCCATCGGCACAGCGATCAGTCGCACATCGGTGACTCTGACCCACAACATGGCACCACCGATAGCGAAAACACCGGTAGCTTTGCACATGTGCCGCTTGTGTCTCGAACCGCCACCCATAACATCTAAGGATGAATGGCAATGGACAGGGCCCGTTATTTTTTCTTCAGCCCAAGCCCGATCTTCTAATTGGCCTTTAGGGCCCAAGCCTGAGCCCATATAAATTGTTCAGGCCCAGGCCCAGGCCCAGCCCGGCTGAGTCACAAAAGACTTAAATTGTTGATTTGCTCTAGTGGATTAGTTTGACATCAATCAAGCTTGTTATTATGGTTGTCAATGGAAGAACTGTGGGATCGACTAAAGAAAATATGCGCCGCGCCTATATAAAAAAAGGAGATGGTTAGATCAAAACTTGATCGTGATTGCAGAGGCGGGTGTTGCGATGTGTGATTGATCTCAGCTAGCTACGTTCACGAGTAGAGGTCGCGCCTTGGTGTCGTACGACTGATATTTCGCGATCGGGATCGTGAGGTGCTCAAAAAATGTCGTGAACACACTTGTGAACATTCTTGATGCATGTCTTTGTGAGAAGCAGACTGTAGATGAATGTCATGATCACCAAGTGTTTAGAATCACGAGGAGGGCGATCGATTGGATCGAGGAGGAGCCATCGTGAGGAAGCCGAGGTGGTGGAGTTGCATTCAGTAAAGGCGAGGCTTCTGCAAGAGGGGACTGGAGAAAAAAAGTTTAATTATTCTCGGCCCCCTCCTTGAGGTTGTCGGTAAGTGACCGAGGAAGTATAGAACAGGACGGAGAACGTCGAAACCCTAGGACTAGGGAAGATGACTCTGATACCATGTTGAGAGAGAGGAGAGAGAGAGAGAGAGAGAGAAGAGAGAGAGAGAGAGAGAGAGAGGAGAGAGAGAGAGAGAGAGAGAGAGAGTAGGCTTTCGAAAGAATACTCCTTGTATTGATTCACTACTGCGTAAGACCACATATCCTTAAATAAGGAGAGAACACGCATCATTATAATCCCACATATAATGTGGGAATAAACTACAACTACATCTAACAACACTATTGCATGCATAGAGAGAGACGAAGAGGGGGCCGACTGCCTGCTTCGATGACACGGCTCCCCCCCCTTTCTCTCCCCGACTAGTAGTTGTTGGGCCTTTATTGCCTCATGGGTTGGAGCAAACCCAACATTAGTAAAATTGATGAGTATTATAAATTAATTATCGATATTTAACTACATAATAGAGGAGTTAAATATTTATAGTGTAGAAATTCCTCTAACCATAAAAATCCCATGGTTGCGATGATTACAAGCCTATTACTAAGCATTTTCAATTACTCCTTGCCTTTTTCACTACCTTCCTTCCACACTCCTCGTCCTACTTTTTCCTCCCCCCTCCCCTTCTTCTTCCTCTTCCTCCTTATTCCTGGAGATATTTCGGTCCGCTCCTGACCAACATGGTTGTCGGATGCACCTGACACACATGTTATGAAAATCCATGTTGATCAGGAGAAACAAAATGTCTACAGGTTGGAGGAAGAAGATCAAGGGGGAAGGGAGGTGGAGGAGAAAGAAGGGGGGTAGGAGGATGAGGAAGAAGAAGGGAAGAAGGAGGGGGAAGGAAGGAGCAGGAGGAGAATAAAGGAGGATGAGGAGAATTGGTGGCGACGGAGGCGCGGGGGGTTGGTTGCATGGACCAGAGGCAGCAGAGTCGACGGTGAGGTGCATGGGGATCGGCGGCGACGAGATGCATTGGATCGGCAGCTTCGGTGGTAGAGACGGTGTCTGGGAGGCTTTGGGGACGCATCTTTTTTTTTTTTTTTTTTGCAATTCAAAACTAATCTCCCATTACTCTTGTCATTCTCTATCTCGACACTGGGTACCAATCCCAACGGGTTGCCCGAAGCCAATAAGCCGGGATAGAGAATGGAGGAGTGTAATAGATCGGTGGATAATTCTCATTGATGATCTTGAATAATATCATTACAAAGCGCCTCTTCAAAAAGAGGTGAGAGATACAGCCAGGAGGAGAGGATAAAGAGAAGTTTGAGTTACAATAAAGTGCATGAGAAGCTAAAACATATGCACCTGGTTGCCATTCTCTGTAAACATGGTTTAGCTCGCAAATAGTAAACAGCTGGATGAGTCTCTTGCATTCCACCCTATGGATTTTCCAAGGAGGAGGTGTGTCCTCCAACAGGATCGAGCGTATTGACTGAGAGGTTATCCCCCTCAAGTATTACCTTGTTGATTTTGAGCTGTAAGCAGAGCTTGATCCCTTCTACTATGGCTAGAGCTTCCGCTTCAAGAGGTGTCCTTGCCTCAAATACTTTGCCTGCAAATCAAATCAGTTGGCTTCTAGCATTCTGAATAAACCAAGCCACACGCGGACCAATAACTTCCTACCGATCCATCCAAATTCAATTTCAGGAATCCTTTCGGGGGTCGCTGCCAAGTTGGTTTAGTACCATCATCCTTCTGGGGGTCCCCAAGGAAGGGAGCAATCCTCTCAAAGATGGTGTTGTTACGTTCCTTCCAAATAGCCCAAAAAATGTACATCGACAAGGACAATTTTTCTTAATTATGCATGCAAAGATCCCATAAAAAAATTCATGCGAGACGTAGTAGTGGCATCATGGATACCTGATGGGTAGGGAATGAAAACCGACTCCCATACCCTGCGGGAGATGGTGCAGTCAAAAAAATAGGTGTCCTTCTGTCCTCCATGCATGCCATGGTGACACATGATACAATTCGGAGATATCGGAGGAATAAAGTTGGCCAAACAACTACGAAGCGGGAGACTAGAAGCCATCAATCTCCAAAAAAACATCTGAACTCGAGGTAACACCCCTTTTAACTTTCAGATTCTCTTCCAATTGAATTGTTTTTGGGAGAGTCCAGCTGGTTGTTGGAAGTTACGAAGAAGGTCTTGATAATTTGTCCGATATCCGTAGCCCACCGAGAATTTACCAGATGAAGCCCCAGACCCATCCCAATGTATCATGTTCTCCCCTCTGAGCTAAGTTTGATACTTTCTATCTGAGCCGTGTGAAGGTATCCGAGCCAATGTCTACCAACATGTTATGATTCCACGCTCCCCTTCTCCTATCATACAAATCAGCCACATATAAGTCTTCTACCGCTTTATTTCCAATCACACGGTTCGTTGAGATTCGAGTAAGGCTAATTGGAAAGCCGGCACAACTAGAGATCCATGGATCTTCTAAAAACTTGGATGCTATGCCCATCTCTAGCTAACCGGCAGACCTCTTCTTTAAGATATTCTTTACTGCATGTGCATTAAGCTCGACCACACATATGAGTGGTAAGGTTGGATTTTGTGCATCCAAAAATCAGCACCATGTAGGTACTTTTTCTCAAGGACACGCGCCCACAAGTTCTCTTGGCTAAAAAATCTCCACGCTAGCTTCATAAGAAAGCTATGTTCATAGCTTCACAATCATCTGATATTTCATTTTTTTTTGTTAAGTTGGGGGTGCTCTGCTAGTAATTTGTGGGTTGCAAGTAGCAGCACCCTTTAGATCCGTACCAACTTATCTTACTGATTCACTCTGAGGGTTGGGTTTGGTTGGTCCAATTCCGAGCCGAAACTTACGTTTATGACCCACATGTGCATCTTTTAACTACTATATTCCGATATTATTGGTAACAGCTTACCACAACTACCAACTACCACAAAAGAAACTAATCACAACTGTCGGCCCTATAAATATTGCATGGAATCCACACGTGCATCACACGAGCACGTAAGAGGGGGATCAAAGCCATGCATGATGGAAATTTTTTGGGTTAATTATCTGGCTAAGGTCTTTGACAACACATGCGATTAGCTTAAAAGAACGATTTAAGATGTAATTAACCTAAGATCCCTAGGATTAACACTTCGGTTAAATACTAATCGTACCGATTTTCTTTCACAATCCCGAAAATTATCCTCATTTGGCCTCTCCGGTCTCTCCCCCATATCTCTCGAGCAGCCATGGCGGAGGCAGGCGGTAAGCAGCGGTGGTGGAGACAGTCATGAGCAGCAGAGGCGGCGGGCGGCGATGGAGGCGAGCAACGGAGGCGAGAAGCCGGCCATGGGCAACGGAAGGTGTTAGGTTTAGGGTTTAGGCAATGGCCTATAGATCTTAGGGTTTAAGCTTCGATTTAGAATTTCTAGGTCTAGGATTCAGGCAATGGGTTATAGATCTTAGGGTTTAGGTTTCGGTTTAGTTTTAGAGACGAGTGGGCGGAAATGAAAATTTAATGTACAGTTAGGGATATTTTTATCAACACAATTGTTTGTCATTTAGCTAAACTGATCTCTTGTCAAGGGTGCAGCGGACTGTTGCTCGAGATGCTCATATGGACCGTTCACTAAAGAGTAGAGAGCCGTCCGATCTAAACTTTACGTACACCCAGCCACGACCCGTGCATGCCAGACATACCCCTTTTACACTGCATCAGACTGCTCCCTTTCTCCTTGCACATTAGGGGACCATCTAGAGCGTCCTACCACTAGAGCTAATTATAAATTTGTCCACGCAAGGGGAGAAGGTTGTATGCCTTATTAAATGCTATTCCAACATCGAGTGGGAACATCGACCGCCAACATCCTGATCTCACAGGCTGTCTGATGCCTGACGGTGGTGACGAGGACGATTCATGTGCCACGTCAGGATGTTCTTGGCAGATGTTCGTACTTGATGTTGGATTTATTTGGTAGCAAATGGTATTGATCCCACCAGAGTCCAGCCAAAGTATTCCCAACCAACTAAACCATGTGAGAGCTTGCATGGGGCCAAATAGAGGGGGTCACACGGCCCACACTTACTAGCATTAGGAAATGAGATGATGCATGCATGCTCCTCACATCTTAAAGAAGAGTTGGAGGAGTTATGATGCATGATCAAATCTAGCAAGATTCTTCCAAACCATCCCTTTTGGACGGATGGGATGATCGTGGGGCCGATGTTTGCGTAAATATTCATATAGTATGACTTTCGAATATAGTTGGTGCAAATCACACAATTATATTAGGCAAAGGACATACAACATTTATTTTGTGGCTAAAGCCCCTCAGTAACAAATGTTATCCATTTTATCCCTTCATGCGACTGTTTCGGACACATAAACCCATTTTGATCTACATGTAACTGTGCATGATGGTGTATAGAATCCGTACACATGGATATAAATCACTGTAGCAATATTTTTTTCGGACAGATTGTTACTCTTGCTACTATGAAATCACTGTAGTAATTTTTTCTTTAATAAATCGCTAAAAAAAAGGTTGATACTCTTTGTACCACAGATTGATAGTTACTCTTGTACCGCAGATTGTTACTTATGTACCGCAGAATGTTACACTTTTACTGCAAATGTTATTCTTGTACTGCAGATTGTTACAATTTTACTACATATTATTACTTTTTTCACTAAAGTAGTAAAAAAATTTGTTATTCTTGTACTGCAGATTGTTACTCTTGTACTGCAGATTGTTACTCTTCTACTACAGATTGTTACTTATGTACTGCATTTTGTTACACTTTTACTAGAAATTGTTATTCTTGTATCGCAGATTGTTACTATTTTACTACATATTGTTACTTTTTTCGCTAAAGTGGTAAATTTTTTTTTAAAAAAAATCTCGCCTATTTTCGTTTTGCTACAGTAATTTCACTGTAGCAAAAGTAACAACCAGCCCGAAAAGTGTATCCATTACTATAGTGATTTGGGTATATAAATCCGGATTCTATATATTTACTTGCTTGTACAGTCACATGTATGGGTATTTTTATCTTTTAAACGATATGAAACAATCAAACTTGAAGTTTGGAGGGACTTATTGTACTATGATATTTTGGAGGGGAACATGATGCAATATCGGAATATTTTTTATTCTTTATTTTAAAGTATTTTTTTAAAAAGGACTTTTCATAGTCCCCAAAAAAAAATCATGAAAGATTGGGTCCATTTCTTAAAATTCTAATTCCAAATAGAACACAGCTGGATGGTGCATATCACAATGGAACTGATTGACACAACCTCACAACTATTGATTCTCTGTACGAACAAACTTTCTTCAAAGGGAAAAAAAAATGGACGGGTGAGATTACATTGGTAGATCTTTAGGTTCTTTGAGGACAACAATACGTCGCACAGGGGTGGAGCAACAACCACCACCCCCCTCACACGTGTCAAGCACTAATAGGTCCTCAACCCGTGCGGAGACAAAGTATTGCACCTAGGGGTGCATAGGAAAACCGGTGGAGCCGGAGAACTGAGCCAAACTGATCCGAACCGTTCGGTTTCTTGCAGGATTGGTTCGGTTTTGGTTCCCAAAATGCAGAACCGTAGGGAATCAGTTCGATTTCCGATTATGGGTTCCGATTATCTGAACAAAACCGAACCGAACCGGTTCATGTATATGCATAATGCATTTATGGGTCAGGTAATAGGGGTGATGCGGGTATGGTCAGTATGTAACGGACCCTACTGATATCCATAATAGTATCATGTATCTGGTTTGAGATTGCTAGTTGTATCCACGGTTTTTAATATATATTTTTTAATTTCTATATGCTTTAATGATGGACCTACTCTAACTTCTACGGGTGCACAGAAAACTAGTGGAACTGGAGAACCAAACAGAACCGAACCGGTTTTATATGGGTTCGGTTTGGTCCGGTTCCATGCTTCCTACGGTCCGGTTCCGGTTCCAAATATTTGAGAACCGTTGGGGACCGGTTCGGTCCTGGTTCATCTCGTAATTGTCCAAACTGAACCGTGTGCACCCCTATTTGCACCGATTCCTACAAAAAAAATATCGATAATTAAACTAAAAAATGAGGAAAAGCCTTTGAGGAGAACAAAACGATAGCCTTCGCAAAGACTAAAGCCCAATAATGAATCGCACCCCAATATGGGTCTATCACTATATAAGAGACTACTTCACCAATTTAAACAACACGGTGGACCTCAAAGGAATTATACCGATTCCTTCAAAAACCTACAAAGAGGAATTACACACTTCTGAGCCGATTCACTTGAACATTACCAAGCTACTCATTTGCTTTGCACGAAGGATCCTTTGCTTCGCACAAAGAAACCCACAAATGAGATTTAAGGAGTTATATAAAAAATAATTAAACCAAAAGTGAGGAAAAGTCTTTTACCTACTCAAGGATCAAAAAGAACACAAGACTTGGCTCCGACTAGTGTTAGGGTCGATACCCTCGCACCCCAAAACCTTGGTCCGTAAGGGGACGTCTACAGAGGATATATGAAGTGGGTCATGGGTGCCTCCCTCACAAATGTGAGACTATCCATCAACGCTCCCCCTCACACGGAGCACATGTGGCATGGATCCTCCCACGCAGAGTACGCGTGGCAAGGCATGATAGGTGGGGAGCACCTAGAGTAGGAGACGGTGGGCCCAACTTTGATACCATGTCAAATATGGAATTAGAGAGCCAACTCGATGACCTTCATTAGGGTTAATGCCCATGTATATATACAAGTACATGAGGAGACACGACTCATGAATAACCGATTTGGGACTAAAACATCCTAGACAAGTATGTGTAATTTACAAGTAACACTCCCCCTCAAAGTCTAGGTGGATTGAATATCGAGAGTTTACAAATACAATATTGAAAATCGCAACCGGAAAAGCTTTCGTGAGAAAGTTTGCAATTTGTTCTTTGGAGGGGACGAAATGTGAAGAGATCATGCGGCGAACATACTCCTGATGAGTATAGTGGCAATCTGTCTCTATATGCTTTGTGCGTTCTTGAAAAACTGAATTGCTGACAATCCGGATGGTGCTGTTCTTATCGTAGTCAAAATCAAAGCATGGGATCTTACTGAACAGGAATCACACAAAGTCACGATGAGAGTATATACACGGTTGGTGCATGAAGGGATTACGATCCTCCTTCACACACATACATTTAGGATGGAAAAGTGCTTTAGGGTCAACGAGTAACGCATAGATCTGTAGTCGATGAAGGTGAAGAATCTTGACGCTCTAATATTGTTGTTGTGATCCGAGGCACTCACACAGCGGAACACGACTTCCGTAGTATCACCATGGTGGAGACGACCACTGATAAGACCGAGCAATAGAATAAACAAGCAGAACTCCCAAGAATTTTGTCAACGACCGATCAATGGATTTACTACTATGAAAAAAATCTAAGTACAAGAACAATTGTCTCTAACCAATCCCTCATACGCCCACAAAGAGATCCCCCCAAGGAGAATAGATCCTGCAGCCTTACACCCCGAAGACAAGAAGAAAACCCTCCGGTCTCCAATGGTTTCCTCTTCCTCTCCCTTGATGACGGCTACCTTCTAAACCATAATCCAAGATACTCATGTGCTATCATGATCATAATTTTTTCATTCTTAGGAGTCCTTTTATAGCCCCAAGTTCATGCAAGACCTACGAGAGAAGATAGAAACAAACCCCCTACAAGTTATCTCGAAAACCCACAAAAAACGCAACCGAAATCACATCCCGCGCATGCTTATTTGGTGCCTAGCGCCCTGGGCGCCAATTTCCTGCGAACGGGGCTGAGCCGCCTCGGGTTGGCGCCCAGGGCGCCATGCCCCTTTTTTGCTCCATAGCCGCTCCGTCTTTCGTCATTCTTTGCGCACGAACCTTGGACATATTGAGGGCTTGTTTTAAGCCAACATCCTGAACAATCTCCACCTTGGCTTCAAATAAGACAAGAGCCAAAACCTTGCACACGAATTTTATCTCTTTGAACTGTGAATTCATATCCTGATCACTATCGACCCTTTGCCCCCGCACTGGGAGCCCAATCACCAAGATTGGTAATTGCCCAAGTCTTTCGACTAGGCCAACCTCCTGATCAACCTCGCCCCTGAGCGTGCTCCACCAACACCCTTGTTATTCATCGAATACAGTGCATGTGCCACCGCTCTCCCGGCTAATGTTATGATCATGGAAGCTCCACCCATCATCCGTCGACAACCCCACCGTAAACCACGACCCTTGATTCACTCTATGATGCTGCCTGCGCCCATCACTCTCGAGCTGTTGCCCGTCGGCCAACGCTCGAATATCTTCTGCACCCTGCTACACCATAGGTGTGAATGCAGCCTGTTAAACCACAGGTGTACCCCGTGATCGTGCCTGCCGCTATCGCGTCCGTCATCGCCCACATTGCCCCGTCAGCGATCCGCACCGGTTTCCATCGACAACCCAAATCAGTCCGCTCGTCAACGGCTGAACACGATGTCGTCGGCGACTCCCTTGCTATCGAGGTGCTCCCCCTCGATACAGGCACCCGCACATACCATGCCATCACGACTTCCCTCCGCGAACCATCAAGCCAGGGAGTAGGTGCCAAGACCGCACCCTCCTCCCGGTTAATGCCTTCGGTGTCTCAAACCTCCCTGAGGGAGGAGGTGCTCAGTCGCAACCTCCTCCTCGAAGCCTCCTCCGAAGACCCGAACCACCCAGAGAGCACTGGACCGTGCCTCTCCCCGCCGTGCCCTTCGCCTATGGTGCCGACTGTCGTTGCCAACAATCCTCCCCGGGGAAGAGGTGTTATACGGCAACCTTCCTCCGAGCTTCTAGCTCCCCCCTTGTATGCCGCTCTCGGGTTCTCCATCACATCGTGTGCCGCAAGTATGTCTCGGACCCTTTTTCTTAGTCTACCTTGATCTACGCAATCGAACTAGAGCCTCCCTAGATCACCAACAAGAAGCTCTGATACCAATTGTTGGTATCAATTTTCCCACCGAACCTTAAGATCTGATACCATTGTTTTTGCGATCCGAGACCCTCGCGTAGCGGAATGCGACTCGCGTAGTACCACCACGGTAGAGACAACCACCGACAAGATCAAGCAATAGAATAAACAAGCAGAGCACCCAAGAATTCTGGCAACGACCGATCAATGGATTTACTAGTATGGAAAAAATCCGAGTACAAGAATAATTGTCTCTAACCAATTCCTCATACACCCACAAAGTGATCCCTGCAAGGAGAATAGATCCCGCAGCCTTACACCCCGAAGACAAGATTAAATCCTTCTAGAAAACCCTTCGGTCTCCAATGGTTTTCTCTTACTCTCCCTTGATGACGGCTTCCTTTTAAACCCTAACCTGAGATACTCATATGTCACCATGATCATCCGTTCTTCATCCTTAGAGGTCCTTTTATAGCCCCAAATTCGTGCAAGACCTATGAGAGAAGATAGAAACAAACCCCTACAAGTTATCTCATAAATTCACGAAAAACGCAACCGAAACCGCGTCTTGCGCATGCCTATTCAGTGCCTGACGCCCTGGGTGCTAGTTTCTTGTGCACGGGCCGGGCCGCCTCGGGTTGGTGCCCAGGGGCGTCAGGCCCCTTTTTCACTCCGTCTTCGCTCCGTAGCCGCTCCATCTTCTGCCATCATTCGCGCACGAACCTTGGACATGTTGAGGACATGTTTTAAGCCAACATCCTCAACAGATATCTTGAAAAAGCTAAAGACGAGAAGAAACATACAATAACATAATGAATTACGTGGTTCGGCTCATAATCCTACTCCAGGGGAGTATGAGGATACTTACGATGTTTGCAATAAGGGCAGCCCTATTTATAGGCTCAAAGGAATGTTCTAGATATTACAAAGATAGAATGCCTTAAACATCAACTATATCTGACTAAGGTAGCCATTGAATGCCTTGCCATAGATGGCTACCAAAATATGTTGTGCCGATCCTTCTCCTCCAACAAGATATAACGAGTTATTTCATCCAAAAGCTTAAGCTGTATGTTCTTACGGACCACTCATGGTGTGCCACATCGTTTATTAAAAAGGACAAAATACATCATGTAGTCGGTGGGCCCGGAGTGCATCACAGTAACACGCGATCTAAGTGT
>OX393549.1:91433032-91486580 GCA_947650365.1 Chamaelirium japonicum | reverse complement strand
CTCCATAATGTAGATAGGTTCCCCAAGGTGCGCAATTTGGAATGTAGTGGCGAGAATCGGCGAAAATATATGCTCGCGATAACTCCCTTCCATGTGTCTCCTAGCCCCTTCTGAATCCTCCACCACCACTTCCCCAACAGGGTCTTATTAAGGTCGCGCAGATTAACAATGCCCAATCCTCCATGCTCCTTGGATTTGCACGCGTTCCCCCAAGCAACAAGAGGGTCGCGTCCGGAGGTCCCGAGACACCACGCCAAAGGAACTACCGCCGAATTCTATCGATCCTCTTGGTGGCCCACGCCGGCAGAGAATAAAAGGAGAGGAAGTAGGAAGGGATCGCTGACATGACCGAGTTGATTAAGGTTAACCGTCCCCCAATGGACAGAAGATTTCCTTTCCAAAGAGGTAGTCAAGAAAATTGATCAAATTAGGAGGAAGTTCTTGTGGCGGGGCGCAGATGGAAGACATACTCCTACCATCTCTTGAAATGGAGGAAGTCAACAAGCCGAGAGCAAGCAGAGGATTCGGGGTGAAGAAGGTGAGAGATTTTATATTGCGCTCCAGAAAAAATAGTGGTGGTGGCTACAGCAGACCAATGGTGATAAATGGAGAGAGATCATTCGGGATATATACTTCAAGAGATTTTCTCCTACTCAAGTCCGGAGTAAGATTTTTGGCAAGCTTTCCTCTTCTTGAAGGGCATAATAAAGGTAGGGAGTGCATTCAGTCTTGGAGTTCCTTTGTGATTGAGGACGGTCGCCATATAAAATTTTGGGAGGATATCTGGATAGGCGACAATACATTGGCCACGCTTTCCGGCCCCTGTATTTATACTTTATCTACCAACAAACAAGCCACTATAAGACTAGATCGCGTGTTCACTAGATGGAGAATCATGTTGACTTCAATTTTGCAAGTCCATCGGCTCAATGAGATGGAGAATCTGAAGACAATTTTGGCAAGTTTCTCGTTGTCATAAGTGCATGCCAAACAAGCTGAGGTGGAATCTAACGACGTCAGGCAAGTTTGTTGCTAAAATCCTTTTATGTTATGCTCAAGCAAGACCCTTCCCGATCCCGACAGCGAGACACCTTTGAAAGTCACAAACTTCATTGAAGACGAGGATCTTTATAAGGTTAGCTATTAGAGACAGGATCCTGACAAAATTAAATATAAAGACAAGGAACCACCCAGGGATTCTGGACACGAGTTGTCTACTTTGCAACAACCACGAGAAATCAGCTGATCACATTCTTCTTAAGTGCACCGTTTCTAGAGATATCTGGGAGAATGTCAGGATTAAGTTTTGTATATCCTCACACGCGACTGGGCTTCTGGTCCTGTGGAGTTCGAGGCAAAAGAAGAGAGTTCAACCTAATCTGCGTAGAACATGGGACCTATTAAGTATGGCAATTTGTTGGACTAAATTAATGCTCGAGTATTCAAAAATAAACATTATTCGGTAGAGGAGGTGATAAGTAAGATGACGAATTTGGTGAAGCTTTGGGCTACCATGCTCTCCTGACGACTTGGCAAGAGATAGTGCTTAACATTTGAAGCTAGTAATTGTTATCAATTGTTTTTCTTTTTTTTTGTTCTGTCGGTTTGGGCTTATTGTAATTATATTTTTTTTCTAATAAACGGGAAGGGGGTCCCATGCCCAACCCCCCCCCCCCCCCCCCCCCCCTCCCCCTCTCTCTCTCTCTCTCTCTCTCTCTACTCTCTCTCTCTCTCTCTCTCTCTCTCTCTCTCTCTCTCTCTCTCACTCTCTCTCTCTCTCTCTCTCTCTCTCTTCTCTCTCTCTCTCTCCACATAAGAGGGATTTTGCAAAAAAAAAGGTTGGTAGCGGCCACAGGCACGCGATGCAAAATCGAATGTAGCAATGCACATGGTGTTTTCATCCCCATTTGGGTGGGCATGCATCGTGGCTGCTGATTTTGCATGTTGGCACGCTAAAAGGAAACTACAATTATTGGAGCAACAGTCCGCAAATCTGAAGCAACAGTCCGCAAATCTGACAGTTGAACCCCTCAATCCTTTCCTCTTAATTCTCTGCTTCACTAGTAAAATTTGAAAACCCAACTCTCCTTGTCAAATAAATACTTAATGCTCGTACCCATCGGCACTCGACAGCTGCCTTCGGTGGCAATGTGTCTATCAGCACTCGGATTGCCCACCTTTGACGGCCTCGGCTGCCTTCGGGATGCGATTTTACTTGTTAGAGAGAGAGAATACTAATTAAACTTTCAAAAAAAATACTAATTAACATCAAATGGTCATTAAATGCCATTGAATTTGTATTTATCACCTTTATAATAGTTTTTTAATATTTTTATAGTAGGTTTTTAATTGGATTTATGAAATAGTCGTATTCACACATGAGAGAGAGAGGGCTCCGTTTGAATTCTCTCTTTTCCTATCCCTCCCTCTTTCTCTCTTTAGATCTTGATCAACGGCTAGATCTATCATATGCCTTTTTGTCCCAGTCAACTTGTGAACAGCCTTATCATGTTATATAAAAGTTATGATGTTGTAATTTGCAAGCCACAAATTACTAGTACCGTAACTTAACAAATAAAGAATTACCGATACCCGCCAAGGATAGGAGAGTTGGCAAAATAACTGATGCTTTGGTGAGGAGGTTGTGGGCTCAACACCTCCCCTCAATTTATTAGGAGTGAAGTGGGACTTGCCAAGTGTTCCGGCTTCACTCTCGGAGGGATTAGTCCGAGCGTGATGTGGGCCATTACCCGAAAGGTTCCAGGACACTCGCCGATCTCAAAAAAAAAAAAACTGACAAATGTGTCCCCATAGCATACCAGGCATATTGATATGCACACTGCCGCCTCCTCCGTGCTCCGGCCACCGTCATCGTCTCCATCGCATCCTTCCTCTTCCTGTCCTCCTCCCCCTCCCCCTCCCCTTCTTTCTCCTCCTCCTCCCCCTCCCCCTCCTCCCCACTCCAACCACCCCCACCATGGTGTGGTCCATGGTGGTCCGGATCGACCGTCATGTACGACATCATGTCAGTTAGGAGCAACCACCAACCATGCAGATCAGGAGCGACTGACACATATGCAGGAATGAGGACGAAGAGAGCGTGCGCGCACGGGGGGGGGGGGGGGCATTAGACCGGTAACTTCGACGTGGGCGATTTAATTAGGTATGGAGTAAGGGGATTAAGAGGACACAGAGGACGCGACGACCATGGCAGGCGGAGCAGGGAGGGGGGGACAGACCCATCTATGGGGTACACTATCAAAATAAGAGTAATACTAAAATAAAATAAATAAGGCATGGATGTGTGCATGATATTGGGGGTGTTGGTAATTTTGTTGGTGCAAATAGCAACACACATAAATTAACTCCTCACCGTTCCCCTTTAAGTGCTAATTAAACTTTAGACAAAATATATCTTATATCATTATTAGTCCGTGCATTACTATAGATTCAAAATACTTCATAGCTAGGGCAACTCCAACCGGCCTTCAATTCTATAATTTGAAGAGTGTCTTAAGGTCCAACTGAACTCAAAAGAGATCTCTATTTTGGAGAATCACCATTTGTTTCTCTAAATTTGGAGAAAATAAATGTCTTCAAAATACTACTCACTTTAAAAAATTAGGGTTTGCCATTTACCCTATACAAGAGCACACCCCAGACGATGCCTGGACCCGATCCTCACCCTCTGATGCATATCACATGGTTGAGATTGGTGCTTTGCCTTTGCACCCTTGTGGCATCACAGCCCTGTTTATAATAATAATAATAATCAACATCATCATCACAATTACTATAGTATAGGGAGTTTGCTTTATTTATATATATATATATATATATATATATAATATATATATATATATATATATATATATATATATATTTGCTTTAGTATCTTTACTTCCATGTTTTTATTTTTGTGTTAATGATTGATGGTAAGATGGATGTTGGCTATAAAAAAAAAATCCCTCAAACTAATTTGTAATCCTTCTTGAAACTTTTATTTGTCAGAAAAACCTTCTATCTTTTTGCAATTAAATGGAGAACAAAAGAAATAACAAATGCAATCACAACACAAGAAAAATTATCTAAACCAACAAGCCAAAGCATACACAAGATTTATGTGGAAATCCATCACGATGAATGGAAAAATCACGATCAAATTCTGAATGCTCTCCACTATGTAAAATTTTGGGGATTACATTATTCTTCTTTCTAAATAACTATGGTGATTTCGTTGCATCAATAAACTATTATCAATGGTGGGTAAGAGGAAGATTCTTCAATCTCTAACTTCCTTCTTTTTTTTGGTAGATTCAAGGGGGAAAGGTCATAAAAATGACCTTCGAGAGGCGCCACATGCCGGCGCAACAGAAGAAGGCAGCACAACCATTGCAACCACAAACCACCACCAGGTGGAGGACCAAACACATCGCCTCTCTGGCGATCCACCTCGCACACAGGCGAAAAAAAAAACCACCGCACCGGCGGCCAGAACCATCTCCCACGCCGGTGGCGAAGAGGACGAAGCACAACACAGGTAAAACAAACATACAAACCAAGGTTAAAAAAAAACCCTAAAGACGAACCCACGAATGGGTAAACACCACCATCGCCATCTCCGGCAGCCGATGAGGAAGAAAAGATATCTATAACTGCTGCTCTTTGCCGATGATACGCCCGCCCTCCACTTCAGCTCCAAGACCCTCACCGCCGGCTAGGGAGGAGATCCGGACATCCACCGACGCCAACAAGGGGGCCGGGGCCCAGATCCGACGGCTCCAGCTAGATCCAGCGAAGAACCACCCCCTCGTCGCCGATTGGACGACACCGATGATCGATTAGAGGCCGCAATCACAAATCCTACACGACGAAAACAAAATCCGGCCGCCAGCGGAGCCGCTATCTACATAGGGGAAGAAACCAGGGTCAGATCTCCCCACATGCACTCCGATCAAAGACCTGGCCTCCCCAGAGCCACCACCGGCATCCGAGGAGGCCAAGAAGGGGAGCGTCGGAAACCCTAACTTCGGGGAGAAAAGGGGAGAAGCAACACCTCAACTTCAAAGACTGCATAGTGTTAACTTCCTTCTTATTTCTCTACAAGAAGTTCTTCCTTCTCAAGTGAGAGGGTGAGGGTTAGATGAATAAGATGAATTGGGGCTGGGGCTTCTCCCATTTCCTTTTTATGTCCAACATGGGTCCCTCATTAAGGCCCAAACAAGTGGGGCTTTCCAATAAAGAGAGAACTCAATATCATTAAGGAAAAATGATAGGGTGTTAATATTTGCACTTACAAAATTACTGACATCCCCCCTATCATCCACACACCTCAGCCTAATCTTGATTTTGACTATTGCCCCCCATTTTGATAGTGCATCCCACATAATCCCCCTCCCCCTCTCTCTCTCCGTTCTGCCTGTTGTCGTGTCCTCCCCCTCCCTGCCTTTTCTCTTCCTCTCCCCTTCTTCCTCCTCCTCCCAACTCCGATTGCCCAATATGAGCCACCAGTCCCATGTGTTGTGCGCCGTTGAAGCAGTGGAGTACATACACAATCCGGAGAGATCAAAACATCCATAGTAGACATGTTTCAAACACTTATTTTAGTTTCACATGGTGAACCAAAATCTGGTTACATCTACGGGACATGCAACTATCCATTATAAATATAACGTGATTACACAAAAGTGTCATACTCTTCAAGAGAGATTACCTCTCATCCAACCTTACACCACGCTCACGCAATCCGGTCTGTACATAGCTAGTCGTGGTTGATCCAAAAACCATCTCGAATGCTATGCTTCCAACATCGTCATGCTCTTGCTCCCATGTCGACAACCCAAAGCACCCTGCAGCACTGCAAGTACGCATGCAGTCGTGGTTGCCACCAACGCGCCTAGTCGACACCTCCTTAATGGTGCCCATCAGCACCTCCCACCTTAATTGTGCCGGTTGGCACCTTCTCCAATGGTGCATGTTGGCACCTCTGCAATGGTGCAAGTTGGCTCCTTCTCCAATGATGCACATTGGCACCTCCGCAATGGTGCGCCGGTAGCATCTCCTCCAATGGTGCTCGTTGACACATCTGCAATGGTGCCTGTCAGCACCTCCACCAATGGAGCATGTGGCACCTTTGCAATGGAGCATGTCGGTACCTTCTCCAATGTTACCCTTGACACTTTCGTTCGACATCTGTGATACCTCTGTAATGGTACCCATTGACACCCAATTAGACCACTTGTCGGCATCGGAAATTGTCATATGTCGGTGACTGGATCGACACCCTAAGTTTATCCGTCAGGATTAGTCTGGACGATCGTTCAAAACTGATGTTCAATCAATCAGGACCTTTGTTTGGCCAATCGATCGATCACCAATCGCGGCTCCCCCCTCAAGTCGTTCCTCATAGTGGCCACTAATGGGTCGGGGTGGCATACCCCAGCCTCCTCTCCTTGTGTAGACCACCAAACATCGAGGGTCTCCCTTCCCCCTAGGGAGTCTTTAATCCTCTTTGGACTTTCCTAGCCTCTAGAGCGTCCCTATCTGGAGGCTGCACTTGTTATAGGACAAAAGGCCTCTACAATCTAGATCCGATCAGCGAGTCTTCCTGAAGTGTGACACGGCGTTTGAGGTTGGAGGTTTATGGAGATCACACACCAGAGAAGATTCGCACAGGCACTAACAACAAAAATTCCTATCAATCATGGATTAGGATTTTCACTAACATAGATTACAATAACCATGCAGTGGGTCACCGCTTGTCGGGGTCCCACACACCGTATCTCTACCCTCTATCTCAGAACTAAAATACGATGAAGACAAGCATAACAGAAATTACACCAAAGAGTACCGAACAATACTGAGAGATGAAGCATCAGAGAACTTGTCGAAGTAAACACATTAAAGAACACAGAGAAGACCCACCAAGTTGAGAAAGATGCCTGCCCTGAGAAGGACCTCTCAAATCTCATTCTACTTCCTTCCTTCTTCTTCCTTCATCTTCTTTCTCTTCTTCTTCTCTTCCTCCTTTCTCTCTCACAACATTCTATCTCCTCTTGATAACTGCAACACCCGTACCCAAACCTTAGAGCCACAAGTTCCTTTATAGAGAAGAAAGCGTATGACAATATGTGTCAAACCTAAGGCCAAAACGGCAATCTAGACCCTCCGAGTCACCACTGGGTCACCCAGGCAACTTGCTGATTCGCTCAGGCGAATTCCCTTAGCGCTCGAGCGAGTGCCTACACGTTCTGCTTCTGGATTCGGTACATTGTGTTACCTAGTACAGTGCCTGCTCACCTGAGCGAATTCCTGCTGCCAGCTACTCCTAGTTTGGCTTTTGCAAGCCAAACCCCAACAACACTGTGGTCTTCACGTTTTTCACAGTCATTTCTTTTCTCTTAGTCGCCACCAACTATATATATATGAGGCGATAGATTGCTTTCTTCCCACTCCAAGCAACATGGTTGCTTCTCTTGCACTCCAAGCAACATGTTATATAGACGAATAGGTCTCCCACCTCTATTTGTTCCTGTGCGCCGGACCGGTCGAGACTTGTGATAATCCGATCGGTTAGTCAGGTTTGACCTCCTATTCACAGATCGGTTGGGCCGACCTCATGGGTTAGACCCAACACCATCCTCCTGACTGACTTCGCTGCCTTTTCCCTTCCTTATTATTTTTACACCACCCCCCCCCCCCCCCCCTTCTTTTCTTCCTCCTTATTCATGCAGACGTGTCGATCGCTCCCGACCGATATGATTATCAATTGCTCCTGATTGACATGGACCACATTCGTTCAAGAGCTAGCAACCAACAATCTTGACAGTCGGGAATGACGGGCTCGTCTGTAGGAATGAGAAGAAGGGAGGAGAAGGAAAAGAAAGAAGGGAAGGAGACGAAGGCGGTGGTGACGATGAGGTGCATAGGACCGGTGGCTCCGGTGGTGTACATATCAACATGCCGTCTGCCCGTGACGCTTGGGGATGAAATTTTATAAATTATGAGTTCTAATAACCGTACTAAAATAAATCCACTAGACGAAACTAGTGGGGCGCTCAACAACGGATAGATACAAGCATGAGTTAGATCGCACAATCTAAATAATAACGAAAGTTATGAGTAGTGATCACGAGTTAGAACACTAAAGAGCACACAAACATATATAAGGTGGAAACTCTTAACAGTGATGAAAACCACCATCCGGCCGAAATTGGGCCTAGACCCTTCGCACAGAGGGATCTAGCTTTCCTTAGAATATTAGGACAAAGTTACATGCAAACTAGATGTGATAACATAGAGATTATCCCTTTGCCCCTAGGTCCACGACCCGTGGTTTCGGTGAAGTAGAGACGGTGCTCTTACTTCATAGGTGCTAAACCGAGCTGACTCTTGCACCTCCATTGTCGTTCTTCTTCTCCGCTTGTCCTTATCTCTAAAGAGGCCTTCCAAAGCGAGCGGCATCGCTAGAAGTACTCAATGTGAACGGTGTCTCTGAGCGCTCTCGCAAGAGCCTTCCACACGGTAGTGGAAAGTGGAGGAAAACAAAAAGGAAAGAAAAAGAACTTGAATCTAAGGAGTAACTGAATAGAAGGTGATCTTGATCTCTTTCGAGACCTTCGATCAAGCTTCTAAACCTAGTACACTCAAGAGATTCAAACTCTAAGAAAAACCTTCAAAGACTAGTTTTAGATCTATGTATTGGATGACACCATAGATCCTTAGCTAGTTTCGCCCTCTCTAATTGAATGAACACAAAGAGTTTGATGACTCTCAAGTGATCATTCAAGATATAAGTCCAACCTCATAGATTTGATCTAGGTAGAAGGTTAAAGAAGGGAGAAGGAAAAGAAAAAAGAAGGTGAAGTTCAAGAATGAATTCACTAAACCCTAAGGCCCTCTTCTAATTTCTTACTAATTAATACACATTTGATCTATTATCCATAGACTCATTTAAATCTATAGAGTGAAGGGAACGTACCTTCCATACCGGGCGCGCTAGCTAGTCATGCACCAAATCTCTAAACACTTGACTAAAGTCTATTTCCAAAGAGGTAGAAATGTACCTTCCATGCCTAAGCATGGTGGGAGATGACGATAGAAGTGATTTTGATCGGAACGGTACATCTTTATCGTAAATGATCAAAATCTAACTCTATCCTCCAAACTTTAGCTCGCAACTATTTACTACACCGGTAAAGTATGTTAGTTTAAGTCGCAAAAAACTAATGACAATATAAGGAGACCTAACAGGAGACACATCCGTCATTTCTTTATTTGTTAAGTTACAGGTGCTAGTAATCTGTGCGATGCAAATAACACCATCCCAATTAGATAGGACATAGCTTGATGGTAATGGTTAATTCCTGATTCATCTTTTATCAAGCCCTTTTTTTTTTTTTGGGTGGAACATAAGAGATCAATTCCAACAGAAAAAACATTGAGCCAGCAATCACGAAGTTAAGCCATGGGATGAAGAAAGTGACGTTCTTCCTCCCGAGAGGAGGGTACTCCTTGGACTGATCGTGGCATGATGAGGCCATCGTCGTATGATTGCCCGAGAGCCCTCGGATTCTCGGGCCCGGCCGAGATTGCTGACGCCGTCTTTGTCGACGGCCGACCGGCTTTCGATCCCCATGCAGAGGGTGACCGTACAAACCCCCCCCCCCAGCATTCTTTAGCTGTAATTTGGACTTTGATACTATGTTTTCATTCGAGAGTACACATTTACAGTCCCTCATCTCATGTACTGATCAGTTAGTTAGTGTTAGTCCCCTCATCCTGTAGTTACCTCCCATGTTTTTTCTCCTCCAATTCCCCCTCAAGCCCTTGTCATATACCTCTCTCTCTCTCTCTCTCTCTCTCTCTCTCTCTCTCTCACCCTTCTCATAAGCCTCCGGCCTTCCTCTGTTTCTCTCTCATCATGCCATCGCCTGATCTCCACCACAGCAGCTTGCCGGGGTTCTGACCCATGTTGGAGCATCAGATGACCCTCAATGGGGTGCCCCCCTCCTTCTTCCCTGCAAACTTCATGTGGCAGATGCACGAGGAGAGCCCCCACCACCCCACGGCCTCTCTCGCCCCCCTCCTCCCCACCACCCAATGCCCCAACCCCCATGATTTCAGGGGTGAGGAGGGTCTCCCTGGATTGCCATGAAACCAATCTCCAAGCCCTTCAATCGGGACTGACTCGAAATGGGTTTCTGTGGATGCAGGTGCGGGGACGGTGTTGGGGAAGAGATCAATGTCCTTCTCGGGGATCGAGACATGCGAGGAGATGAACGGGGAGGACTACCTCTCCGACGACGGGTCGCAGGCCGGGGAGAAGAAGAAGAGGCTCAACTTGGAGCAGGTGAGGACATTGGAGAAGAACTTCGAGATGGGGAACCGGCTGGAGCCCGAGCGGAAGATGCAGCTGGCCCGGGCCCTCAGGCTGCAGCCGAGGCAGATCGCGATTTGGTTCCAGAACCGGAGGGCGAGGTGGAAGACCAAGCAGTTGGAGAAGGATTACGATGCGCTCAAGAGGCAGTATGAGGGTGTCAAGTCGGAGAATGCTGCCCTTCAATCCCAGAACAGGAAGCTTCAGGCTGAGGTATTAATTTGTTTCGAAAACTCGGAAAATTTTAACTTTCCATCTCTTTCTGCTGATTTGGTTGCTTCTCATGATTTTCGGTTAAGAGGTTCTTTTCCTATGTGTACTTGAAATCACAACCCAACTTAAATGGGATGGTGAGATCATAATCGAATCGAGTCATTCGAGAAAGATCCGATTCAAACTATTGGATTTTTCGAATAGATTTCATGATTAGGTGTTTGAATCAATGGAATTTCGTCGATTCGCATCGATTCGATGATAGTGTCGTGTTTTTCGATGGACTGAAACCGATCAAATTGTGCAGATATCGGCTCTCAAATGCAGGGAGACATCAGAGCCCATCAACCTCAATAAAGAGACCGAGGGCTCTTGTAGCAACAGGAGTGAGAACAGCTCTGACATCAACTTGGGCTTCTCAAGAGCAGCGCCGGCAACCGATACCAATCTAAACCCCCACCAAAGCAGGTCCTTCTTCCAATCATATCGGACAGCGGCCACCGCCCAGCTCCTCCAAAACCCCTCCAGGTCAGAGGTCCAATGCCCCAAGATCGAAAACACCGTCCAAGACGAGAGCTTCTGCAACGTGTTCATGGACGATCAATCCGCCTTCTGGTCGTGGTCGGAGCACCACAATTTCCACTGAAACGCCATCAATTCTCTCGTGTTGGTTCATCGAACCGACACCCCAATCCGCCATTTTCCCGCTTGGCTCGATGAATCGAACATCCTACATTCGCACCGACCGATTGGTGTCTGAAGAACAGAAGCTGAAATTTGAATTGCACAGGGGAGGGAGTTGCTGTGGAATAAATAGGCCTTCAAATTATAAGCTCATCTAAGTTGCACCATCTCTCATTGTCACATTAGGGGAGATGTGTAACGTTATGGGATCAACACTAAGTCTCTGTTAATTTCCTTTTTAGTTGATGTAGATTTTGTTGATGGTAATGTAATAAAGGGCCTTATCTCCCTTTTACCCAATGTACCCCTTTAATCCTATTGAATAATGGTCTAAAGGAAGAAAGTAAGAATTGACTAGTAGCAAGACTGGTTGGTTTTGGCATCTGCATGGGCCATGAATAAAGGGTTTCTCTCTCTAAACCTTTGGCTGCAATTTGAGAGAGAGAGAGAGAGAGAGAGAGAGAGAGAGAGAGAGAGAGAGAGAGGAGGAGGAGGAGGAGAGAGAGAGAGAGAGAGGAGGAGGAGGAGGAGGAGGAAAGGGTCAAAATATAGGTAGGGCTATCTAAAAAAGACCAAGGGGAAGAAAACAAGGTGTTGTTTGGAAAGGGTCCTGCCTGCCTGTAGTTTGGTGGTAAATGGAGAGCATCTGGACTCTCAGTTTTGGTGGTAAATCCTGCAGACAAGGGAGGCCAACCCCATGTACTACTTTTTTCAGCCTCACAAAGGCCTTGCATTGAGGATGAGAGAGCCATGTGAGGCACTGTCACTCACCATCTTACACCCCATGGGGCCTGGTCCAGGGGGGGAGGGGGGGGGCAAGCATAGTATTCATTCTACCCTCATACATTCAGGTCCATTCCCTATACTTACAACCCTTGCTTTCACCACTTCAACTAGCACATCATACTAACCTTTTTCTTCTGAAATTATCCCTTGGAGACCGTTGCACCGCGGAAGCAGGAGCATCAACACAAATGGGATGAATTGTTAGCACAGAGCAATCACAGATTCACGAATAACATAAAGTAAAGAGGAAAGACAAAACACAGCACAAGCACGAGACAACGTTTTATGTGAAAAATCTAAATCCAGTAAAACCACGGGCGATCCACTATGAAGCCAAGGATCAACATAAGGTACAAGCAATCGCTCCCACAACAAAAATAATTAACCCTATTTATCTTAGGGATTCTCCTTCGGTCTCTTCACGCCCTCCAGAAAGACCCCTTGGATTGAGATTGAGCCATAAACTCGATGGAAACATCGACGATACATGTTATCCCCTTATTCTTTTGCATAGAAGCCCCTGACTTAACTTTATTCTATCTGAAAACCAAAAGCTAATGACCTTTTAACTGCCAAGGGTGACCTGTTTCTGACATGGAACCCCTTCACCTTATAGTTAACCAACCACCTGATTTATGTCACAGCCTAAGGACCAGGGAAGTATCATCTTCAAATGCTTACATATTGTATTCTTTGGACTCACCTGTCAGTGTTTCATGCAAATATCAAAATAATTCAGAGGATCCCCCATGAAAAAAAACTTTAAATGAAGAGTGTTATTAATGAAAAAGATCCTCCTTGCTCATTAGACTTAACAAAGCTCAAGTATTAGTCCAAAGAGGTTAGTACCATTGCCAGCTCCACTCACCTAGATGTTAGAACCACCACCATATGGTCCTACTATTAAAAAATGCCCAATCTCTTATTTTATTCCTTCTGGTGGGGATGCAGAGCCCATGAAGTCATGAACATGAAGAGAAGTCTTTAGAGCCTCCAGACTACAGCTCATGAACCATGCCCCACCCCTGCCCTCTCCACAGATTCTGAGGTTTGGTGGGCTCTCACAAGCACACACCAATGTCTCTCTTTCTTACCAGGCCTCCTTGCTGTATCAAATCAACCCACAGTTCATTTCTCTAGGCTTGGGTACAATTATATACCATGAAGTCATGAACTTTTGAAGCTTTGTTAAGGTTGAAAGTAGAATAATCAGTCCTTGGCTCAAGTACAAATGAACCAAGGAGTGCATAATGTTTTGATGACTTAAAACAGATGAATTATGTCCCCTTTAGGAGTTTACTAGTATAACTTTGGATCCCAAATAATAATTGCAGAGATTTGGATCCACCCTCCTCGTGTACCCGCCAATTCGAACTTGTATGGACTCCTCGGAACAAATGGGCAATGAGGGGGTGGAGATATTTCATCCCCATTCTCTGCACTAAAGCAAGATAAGGGTAAGCGAGGCAGTGGCTGGTGTCGATACAGGCCAAAATATGCTGAGAACTTGCCGTTCACACTGTGCTATTGGATCCTAGCATGCCCATAGGCAATTTGATCCATGTGGGGGGCAATGTGGTTGATTGTCCTTACACCTCGCTAGGCGACTAGATTTTAGGTATATCGATGCGGGTTATAGGTATATCGATGCGTCTCTTATATGTATCGATGACGCGGACTTCCATCGTGTCATGTTTAATTCTATAGGTTAGTGATCCATTGCGAGGATTTGCCCACATTGGAGGACAATTGCCTCCATCAATAAACAAATGATGGCATCACTAAGCAAGGGTGGGTCTTGTTAGATGTATGTGTTCCTTATTGTATTTTTAAAATTATTTTATAGGGTAGTCTCAATCATGGTGACTGCATTCCGTTGTACATGACCATATACTTGGTCATAAGGTGCTAATACAAGCAAGCTTTGCTTCCAAGTTTCATGATCAGAGTTAAAGCTCTTCTCGCGGGTGGGCTTCTTCTCGAGGGCATCATAGTCTGTCAGCGACATCCAACATTCGTCTTCACCGATCTCACTGCCATGGGTTTCACCATTGTTGTGTTTTGGATCCCCTAAAAATATTTGATCGATATAATCTGATACTAGTCTTGTCCGACCATGATGGGTCAACAAAGATCAAATCACAAACGATCCCTTAAAGGGTTTAATGTGGAATATAACCAATCACATATAGAAAAAGCAAAGACAAAACAAACCACACACAAGGAGAGATTTACGTGGAAACCCTTGCGGGAGAAAATCACGAGCGAAGACGTTCGAACAATCCGCTATAACGGAGAACCAAGAAGTTACAGGCCATAGCCCTCGCCTGACAAATCTGGGGTCAGAATCGATTGGAGCTAGGACGTCGCTTCGAGCCAAATCTAAAGCTCTCCTATTAAGAGGGATTTCCCAAAAAAAAAAGTTACAAACCACTCTCAACTTCAATGAGAAGAGATCCCTTCACCTAGAACACCTTCTCCCTCAGGAAACCTAACCCATCTCGAAGAAACAAGGTTTCATCTCCCCAAACAAAATAGAAGACCTCCCTTATGTATGGGGGAATAGGTATACAAAAGATCCCTCTCGAAATTCTTATCCAACGGCCAAAAAATAAGTCCAAAAGTTGACAGGAATCAACCTAATCGTGCGTCCAGACCCGAATTTGCACGGGCAACTCAGAGAGGTAACCCAGGCAAGATCTGTAGAAGTATTGTCTCCAAGTTCCTGAATCTAACTAGCCCAAGTGAGGTGCACAGTCGCCCGGGCAAAAATTATCAGGAGTTCTAGGACAGGTTCTCTAGAGTAATTCACCCGGGTGACTCAGGGAGCTTGCACGGGTGAAATCCGAAGTCTGTCTGTGGAGACACCATAACTAGTCACTCTTCAACAATCTCTACCTTAGTAGTCTATCCATCAACATTCTGATAATTATCTCCAATACACCATACTGGTATCCAAATGACATATCTATGGTGTCCGAACACGCGTCCTTAAGACACGCCAAAACACTCTGACGATTCAGACTCCTCAAATCGTGTTGACTAAGTTTAAGTGTGTGGACTAAGTTCAAGCAATACTTAAACTTAGTCACTGGAATTGGCTTCATCAATATGTCAGAAGAATTATCCTGCATTGGAATCTTCTTCACAGAAACCACCCTATCTTTAATAGTTTTCCAAACAATATGATATTGAATGTCAATTTGCTTTGTTCATAAGTGATGAACCTAATCGTCGTTCGCTAAATAGATAGCACTCTATCTATCCGAATTTACCACCATGTTGGGCTACGAAAGACCAAACTCGTTCACAATGCCTTAGAGCTAAATCGCCTCCTTACCTCCCTTTGTTATAGGCAAGTGTTTTGCCTCTATCATCGATGGTGAAACCGTGTCTTGTAGGAAGGCTTTCCAACTCACCGGATCCCCTACCAGTGTAAACACATAACATATCATAGACCTTCTCCCATCTAGATCACCAGCAGAATCTGCATCAACATATCCTATTGTATCTTTGATTGACTAGTCGTCCCGCTGAAAGAATAACCTGATGTCCAACGTACCATGATGGTACCATAATATCCATTTCATGGATTTCCAATGCTCCTTTCCCAAATCAGTAATGTAACGACTGACCACATGCATTGGCTGCTTTGTGCGATATCTGGATGTGTACAAATCATCATGTATATTAAACTACCGACTATGCTTGCATAGTACGACACACGAGTAATGTAAATATGCTAGTCCTCGATGCTAGGAGACTACATCATCAAAAGCCGGAAGTGTGCAGTGATGGGGGTGCTAAGTGGATTAGTATCACCCATACTATAATGAGAAATCACTTTCTGAAGATAATTCCTCTACATCAAACGAACTATATCATGCTTTTTATCTCTGAAAATCTCCATGCCAAGATTTTTTTAGCATCGCCCAAGTCCTTCATCTCAAATTCATCACTCAATTGAGATTTTAGGATGTCGATATCTGACATGCTCTTTGCAGTAATAAGTACCTCATCGATATATAAGATACACAATCAAACCGTCATAAAGCTTTCTAAAGTCAGTGATCATACTAACTTCTGACGCACCCATGATCAGTCCCATGTCGAATCTCTTTTATCACTATCTCGGCGACTGCTTGAGACTGTCCGATGACTTCTTAATCTGCAGACATAGTCTTCTTTTCCTTTCATCATAAACCCCTCAGACTACTGTAGTAGATTTGCTCCTCCAACTCGCCATGCAAGAACATCGTCTTTATATCGAGCTGCTTTAGAGATTGAACAGTGCCACCAAGGCCAACATAATATAGATAGAGGTGTGTTTCACCAAGGGTGAAAACACCTTATTGTAGTCGATGCCTTCTTTTTGTATGGTAGCCTTTAACTACTGATCGTGCCTTGTATCGAATACTATTTGAATTCTCATTTTTTTCTTATAAACCTACTTATAGCCAATCATTTTTTTTCCTCTGGGTCTCACAACAAGCTCCTATGCCTAATTCTTATAGGTGCAAATCTGGCTAATGCCCAGCAGTGTGACCCGCCAGCCCTACCTAGGACCATGAGGAGACTATTTGGGGCTCGATAATATGGGCCATAAAAATCACCCCGTGACCCAAATATTCTCCAAACCTCTATAAATAGCAGACCAAACCGATAATCTAGATTGAATATGGATTTGATATCTAAATTTTCATTCCAGATATCTTCCTTCAGTTATTAAGAGTTACAGAGCTCTGGCTGAGGACTGATCTCCTCTTCTATCCCCCTGTCCTCTTTTCTTTGATTGCTTGTAAAAGTGACACTCAGCATGTTGAGGTCATTTTATATTTTAGAAATAGTGGATTCAATGTTGCGTCTTACCGTACGAAGACGTAGGTTTTGGTCGAACTTCGTTACCACATCTTGAGTCGATTCTATTTCTCTATCACTTTCTCTATTCAGCAGCATCTACATGACAGCTTAGCATGTGATAGCTCAGCACTCTATAGTGCATCGCACTTAAAACTCAAGCATCAATCGACTGTTGGTGAAAAATCATACGACGGTCGTAAGTTTCTCTCATAATTCTTATAAAGAGATTCAATCTCTTTACCCATGGTTGTGACCTACTTAACACAATCACCATCCCTGAGTGCTTCTATAAAAGTGATTGTCTCATCATTATCAGTCAGTGTTAGTGCATAAGCATCTAACTCTTCATAACCAAACTTGACTGGGAGCTTGATAGTCCGCTTCGCCCTGCCGGCTGCAAGGGATTGCTGCTCTGGAACCTAAACTGTCTCATCTAGAGTAGTCACCTCTACCAGAATTGTCTACTCAACCTCTATAGAACTCTAGAAGCTTATAGCTCTATCTGCAACGAATCACCGTGACTCTTGCCCTTAAGATCAATCTCTACCCTCTGCTTACCGGAGGTTTGCAATTGAGTTTTATCGAAAGGCACATCTCTACTAATAATAAAGCACTATAATTTCGAACACCATATATAACATTTACCCCTTAACTCTATATGCATATCATAAGAATATGCCTTTCTTGGAATGTGAATCCATATTACTATCTTTGATGTGATAGTAGGTCGGACATCCAAACACTCATAAAATTGAGTAATCCGTCGGTTTGCTTGACCAAACCTCCTCCGGAGTTTTTAAAAGCAATCACAGTAATCAATGAGATGTTCACCAAATATCATGCCATATTCACGGTCTCTACCTAAAACTCTATACCCGAGCTTGACTCAGAAAGCATGTAGCATACTCCACGAGTAAAGCATGGTTTATTCTCTCTATTGTGCCATTTTGCTGAGACATCTCTATAACCGTGAAGTGTTTGATAATGTCTTTTTTCTCACAGTAATATCAGAATTCCTTGGATGTAAATTCTCCCCTATTATCACTATGGAGACTCCTCAACTTCTTGTCAGTCTGCTTCTCTATCAAAATCTTCCAGCTCCTAAATATCTCGAACACTAGGTATTTGGTCTTCAACATGTAGACCCATACCTTTCTAGAATGGTCATCCATAAAGGATGTGAAGAACCGTAATACTTCCTTAGAAGCAACTCTGGAAGAACCCCAAATATATGCATGGACATAATCCAACATCCCCCTCGTGTGATGAACTGCAAAATCAAACTTAACCTAATGTTGCTTCCCAAATACACAGAGTTCATAGAAGTCAAGCTTGATGTTCTTCATACCAGATAGCAAACTTCATTTGCTCAACTCGGATAGGCCCCTCTCACTAATGTGGCCCAGACTCATATTCCACAACTATGATGAGACTACCTCCTAATCTTCCACCGAAGTAGAAATTGTTGCACTGCCCATAACTGTGCTCCCAAAAAGAATATAAAGTCTTTTGACCTTATCACCTTTCATGATGGTCATACTCTTTCAAAATATCTTGAGGACTTCACATTGACCAGTGTATTTACAACCCAAAAAGTCCAAGGTACCAAGAGATATCAAATTTTTTCTTAAATCTGGAATGTACAAAACGTCGGTCAAATTTCTTACAATGCCATCATGCATACAGATTTTGATTTTTTCTTTTCTGACTTTCTCGCAGGTGAAATCATTGTCCATCAAGATAGTATCCTATTCACATCCTAATTTGATGAGAAACGATCATGACTGAGACACATGTGGTAGGAGCAATCAGAATCTAGGATCCACTTATGACTCAAAGCCCCTTGAATTATAATTGATAAAACTACTATATAAGCAATGTTGGACACCGCATCAGACTAAGAACCCTTTCTAGACTTATTATTTTTCGCTTTCAGCTTAGGACAATCAAATTTGATATGATTCTTCTTGTGATAATAATATCACTCAACCTCTTTCCTTGCTCTTGACTTAGATCCCTTAGAAGAGCTATTATTCTCTGACCTCCCTCTCTCCACGAACAAGCCAAAATTTTCTGCTTGAGAATCTAAACCCGAAAGTCTTTTTCTAAAATTATTGGATACAAAAGTCGTAGTGGCTTCTTCTAATTCAATAATCTCCTTCCAATGGAGCATCGTTGTAACCAGGTGCTCAAAGTGATCCAGTAGAGATGACAGTAGAATGAGATATTTGTCTTCGCCTTCAATTTTTACTTCGATATTTAACAATTTTGACATAAGCCAACTGAATTCATTAAAATGCTGATGGTTAGAAGTACCCTCCTTTATGCGAAATATATAAAGTTGATACTTTAGAAATAACCGACTTGTAAGAGACTTTGTCATATATTGGATTTCAAGCTTCGACCAAATTGGCACTATCGATTTCTCATACATTATGATAAACTTGATCTCCTTCACCAAACAATAACAGATTGTATTAATTACATGCCTGGAGGTCGAACTATTCCCAATCCATTTCTGACATGTCTGTAGGCTTGGCCTTTAGACCTTACAAAGCTTTGTATAGGCCATGTTGAATCAAGAGATCTTTGATGGTAACTTGCCACAAGGCAAAGTTAAAGTTTTCATCGAACTTCTCTACATCAAGTTTGAGATTTGTCACCTTCGATAAATTCGTTGTCATTACAATCTGATCAAGAAACAGGACAATCCTTTCTATGATACCAGTTTGTTGCAGATCCCCTCAAAGTATCGGATAGATATAATCTGATACTAGTCTCATCCGACCGCGATGGGTCAACAAAGATCAAATAAAAAATGATCCATCTGAATTTAACGTAGAACACAACCAATCACAGATAGAGAAAGTAAAGACAAAATAAATCACAAAGCAATCACAAAAATATATGAGAGATTTACATGGAAACCCTTGCGAGAGAAAATCATAAGAGAAGTTGATTGAACGATCCACTATAATACAGAACCAAGAAGTTACAAGCCATGCTCAACTTCAACGAAAAAAACTCCCTTCACTTAGAGAATCTTCTCCCTCAAGAAACCTCACCAAGCCTCCCTTTCAAAGAAAAAAGGTTTTCTCCCAAAGAAAACCCTAGGCCTCCTTTATATATGGTGGAATAGGTATACAGAAGATCCCTCCCGAAATCCTGATCAACGGATAAAAAACAATTCCAAAAGTATTGTCTCCTGATTCCTAGAACCAACTTGCTTGAGTGAGGCACATAATCGCCCAGGTGAAATCTCTATATGTTCTGTGAGCCGATTCATGGGTCGGCTAGTCCGAGCGTGATGCATGGTCACCCGAGTAAAATTATCATGAGTTTTGGGAGAGGTTCTTCAGAGCAATTCAATCAGAAGACTTGGGGAGCTCGCCCGGGTGAAATTCGGAGTCTGTCTATGGTAACACCTATAACGAGCCACTCTTCAACATGTTAGCACCTCAATCTCTATCCCTCCGAACTCGTAGGCCTCCCAAATTTCTGGATAATATGCCAAGTGGATGCAATATGATTGGCACCGCAGCATGTTGGGCAATCTGGTTAAAAAGAAATAGTAGAAACTCACCAAGAAATCCAGATCTGTGGAGGAAGTCAAGGCTCGTATCCTACCTCCTAATGACGTGGTTGCTAACCTTATTAAGGAAATTGAAATCCAAGGCAAAAGCAATTTTCTATAAAATTTTAAAAAATGTTTTTTTTTTTTTAACAACCACTTCTCTTTAGCTGTATTTTGTACACTATTTTTAGTTTAATAAAGTTGGGTTTTAGGCTGAAACCCCTTCAACTGTTGGGATTGATGTGTCATACATGCCAATTCTAGCAAGCCCGTCTCTGATTAAGTATGTTTTACTAATACTCACAAGCCCTACTACATAAGATACATAAATCCAGTTATACAATTGAGGTGTGCTCTTGGCATGGTGACTCAAATGTATGGATGAGATCCAAAAACAGAAAATCTGAGTGCACTATACACACCTTAGTAGGTTCACATTTTGTGACCGGAATGGAACCCTGGTTTGAAAGACTATAACACCCTGACATTCTCGTTAGATAGAGGTGACTTATCTAGGTAATTGGTATGAGATACTAGGTCAAATAATGTTGGTGTATTTGGAATGTACTGAATGGAATCAAGAGAGTGCACCTAGTCTTAACCCAAGACCACAAGTAACTCGACTAATAGTTACCTAGATCCTAAATCCTAGGATGTATTATGGACTCCATATTTGGTTTTTGACACTTTTACCTATTAATCAGTGTGGCCTATCGTATGCCTAAATCTGGATAGATTAGGTGGATTACATTGAATATTGGAAAACATATGCAGTCTGTAGGAATTCCATATTCCCTGAGAGAAACATGGTGTCTTTTTAAGTGACTCTCATGAAGGGTTGATCACTAAGTCCGAATGGACGCCATCAAGCAAATATGGTGATCACAAGAAAATAAAAAGTCAGGACTCAAGTGGGTGAGCTATACTATGAGGGATTGTCAGACTGGTCATAGTCAGCTTTACGGACACCAAAGTGAAGGAATCATGTGCAGCAGAGTAGGGTAAGGGCACTTGCATAATTAGTTGAATGACACATCGAAGTACAACTATGTCTTCGTAGTGGTTATAGCCAGAGTTAACTGGGTCATGGTCTACGTCAGAGATGATTTTGACCGTATGTCCAATTGGAGCCAAGGTCATAAAGATCCTGAAGATTCTAACTCCTAGCCATCTCTAATGGTCGAGCTGACCTAATCCTAGTATGGTTAGGGTTATTAGCAGTGTGTGATTCCACGTTAACTAGAAAACCCTATACAAGTGGATTAGGAGACTCACTAACCTAGGTTACCTAATTGGATTAGGAATCCTATGTGGCACCTTCTTGATGCTCTCTAATAGCTCTCGGGCATTCTAGGAGAAGTCATTAGATTCTATTTGATGGACTAAATTGACTTCCCTAAAATATAGGAGGTGTCATAGGTGTCCTAGTTGGAGCATGACTCCATCTCTCTCTCTCTCTCTCTCTCTCTCTCTCTCTCTCTCTCTCTCTCTCTCTCTCTCTCTCTCTCTCTCTCTCTCTCTCTCTCTCTCTCTCTCTCTCTCTCTCTCTCTCTCTCTCTCTCTCTCTCTCTCTCTCTCGTCAATTTTAGATTGGACTAAGGAGATGACCTCTATGCATAATGGTATTATCACAATTGTACAGAGGGATAATGATGAATATTTACTTAAGTTAATTTATTCACTAATTAAATTGATTCTCTTTAATGGTTTCTTAGTTGGATTAGGAGTAGCCATGACCCAATTTTTAGGGTTGACATAAGTCTACTAGTCTAAGAAATTGTGTGCCATCTCTTATGTGGGGTGCCCCAACCCTTGTAAGTTGTGCCCACATGGTCACCTAATGTCGCCTCCTACAGTGGGAGGAGACACCCTCCAATTCGTACATATATAGCTTGGTATAAGTTGTTTGGGTTTCCTTATATTAGAGGGACTCCTCTTATGCAAAGTGATCCATTAGGAGTCATTCTCCTACACTATTGTGCCTGATATAGAAACTAATCTTTCCCCATCTCTCCCTATGGATTTCGGCCAGAATAGGGTAGATGGATTTTCTGCTATATGTTGGGCATTGAGGTGGGGTTTCGACAATGGTGAAAACAAGAGAAAGAGAGGGAGCATACTCGATCTTCTCTTCTCTCACCATGAGGGTTTTTTCGAGTTCTTTCCGGGAGCATGAAGGTGAGAGAAAGATGAAAGGGACTCCCACAAGTCCATCCATTCATGGCCGTGTCGTGGAATAGGAGTTGCTATTCAAGGGAAGCGCTTTTGATTCGATCCTTCATCAACACCCAAGGGAATTCCAAAAAAAAAAACTTTTGTCACATGTACCGGTCATTAGACCTATCAAAGGATCGGATTAATCTATATCCAAATTCAATCCATTAACTAAATAGGTCATTATCAGACCATCAGATTAAAAAAGTCAATCCATATATGTTACTACGGATCATAATATGGTCCATTAATAGGTCTACATTGGACGGCTGTGATATCGTTGAGCGTCAATCAAATCCACATAAGAAAAGTTGATTCAGGGACTCGGAAGGGCCAAGATAACGTGTGAGTTTCGATCCAGGGATCAGGGGAATCTTTTTAATATTGACCCTTAGAGCTTTTGATCTAAAGCAATCTAATTTAACATTCAGTAAAATATAATATATTATGTTATAATTTGTCGGATCGGGTTTTTTTTATTTTTTTGGTCCAAATCCAATGACCGGATCGGGTTCTTTCTGGATCGGTTTGGCCTAAATACATATCTGATTTGTTAAGTAAACAAAGTACCGGATTTTGACCGTTATCCGGTCATTGGATTAAAACAACCCATCCATATCTAACTTAACTGACTTGATTGGATTCTTGGTAGTTTCTTTGGGAACAAATTTGGGATAAGAAATTCATGGGTGGAGTTTGTTCGGTTTTCTTAAAAATTGGGAACCGAATCGAAATTGATGTTCTCTAAAAATGAAACCAAACCAAGCCATTCCTTCATAAAAAAAACCAAAGCAAACCAAAAATGTTTGGTTTGGTCCGATTGGGCTCTACGGGTCGATGAAATCACTGGATAGTTAAATATGGGTAGCCAAATTCTTTTATGTTCATAATTTGTTAGCCTGTTAAGTCGTATATATACTAGGGATTTAGGGTTTTAATCCACACCGTGAATGGTGATAGGGCTTAACATCTAAGGGCTATTATATACTTGTATTGTCAATGGTTTGATCAGTTTGGGTTGGTTTGGGTTAAAAATCTCACAGCATGGAATCGAACTGTAATTAGCAGTTTTTTATTTTGGAACCAAACCGAACCGTTTTATGTTTAAAAATACTCGATCCAAACTAAACCAAATAAACTGGTTCGGTTCGGTTTATTGAGTCTACCCGAACCAATGAACACCCCTACCCCTTCCTATTAGAGGCTAGCTAGAGGCCAATCCCCTTGTTTTTATGGGACCTACAAGGGGTTGGCTAGTGTCTACCATCCTCCCTTTCAGAGTCCTAATAGGGCCGACCCCCTTTAGGAGACCTAGGGTGAGTTGGTTTCCTAGATCGACCACCCTTGAAGTCCTTGACGTGGGAAGGCTCGAGGACATTGAACCTTAATTCCGTATGGTAAACCTTATTTCAAGGCCTAGGGAGCACTTTTGTGCATGTGGAGAGAGAGAGAGAGAGAGAGAGAGAGAGAGAGAGAGAGAGAGAGAGAGAGAGAGAGAGAGACCCAATTACCCAGGTCACAAGGGGATGTCCAATAGAGGGTATATAAAGATACCACCATCCAGTCCTTAACCGATGTGGGGCTAAACATCAACAATCCCTCTCGTCACATGAGGTTAGAGCTGGAAAGACTCCAATGCCCCCCTCTCGTGCTAAATGCCACTGAGGCATGGATTGGACAAACTCCGATGGCCCTCCGAGGGGTTGAACAGACTTCGACGTCTGCGCATCGAGAATGACTAGGTGGATCCTAGCTCTAATATCATTTGTAAAAACCCTTAATAATGGGAGGTCCACTAGAGGATATATAAATAAAGAAAAAAAAAAAAAAGATACCACCACCCAGCCCTTAGCTGAAATGGGACTAAACACCAACAATTTCGCCATCATCTACGGATTTTGGATTTTATCATTACCATCAGACACAAAAAAGGTTATGATATATTATGGCATGCATAATTTTGACGTATGTCAATGTAGATATTACCGTCACCAATAAATCTTATGACATGGCCTTGTTTATGTATATACCAAGACCGATTTTAGTTCTGTGTACACCACGATATGATGTTTTCCGGTATGCTCTTATTTTTTCGAGAAGTCCCTCTGATTGTGTGGAAGGGGTTTGACTTTGACCCCAATCTTTCTACTAAGTTCGAAAAAAGATTTTACATGTAATAACTAATAGGCACCATCACGACAAAAAGGAGTCCCAACAAACAAAGACTAAACAAAATCAGCCCAAAAATCCCTCAATAAAAAAAAGGGCTCCTAAGTCTCAAGACTTTAAAGCTCTTGACTTTTCCAAGTCTCGGATATAAATAAGTAGACTTTATACCCTCAAATCATTTGGCAACGAGAAACCGAGAGAAGATGCTATAATGAGGATGGTGGTGTTGTTGAGTATTTGGCATATTAAAACACGATCGACCCAAAGGGTAGACCAACTAAAATTTGCCTAGGTGCACAGCAGGATCGCTCGGGCGAATCCGGTGTTGACAGCCCAAGCAGAACCCAGCCCGAATTTTCTCGAACACATAGTAGTCTCCCCCGGGTGAATCGGTGCTGAGGTCTGTGAGCAGGCAATCCAGGAAACTTGCCCGGGCAAATCGACAGGCTCGCCAGAGCGACTTGGGGGGGGGGGGGGGGGGGGGGGGGGGGGGCGGCGGGGGGGGGGGCGAGACGTACGTGCGATTAGGCTGTGAGTTTGAGCTAGTTTGGGACTCCTCTCTCTAGACGCTTCCTCTCTTATAAAGGGGATGTGTGGCTCTAGGGTTTTGTATGGATTTTAGCTATCAAGAGGGAGAAAATGTGAGAGATAGAAGGGGATAAGAGATCAAAAAAGAAGAGGAAGAAGAAGGAAGTATGAAAAGAGAGAAATGAAGTCCTTCTCCGGGCAGGCATCTATCTTGGCTTTGCAAGCCTACTCCGGTTTCTCAACACGTTTACTTTGGCAACTTCTTTGGTACTTTCATCTCTTGGTATTGTTCGAAAACTTTGGTGTACTTCCTGGTGGTTTATCTTCGGTGTGATTGTTCTAAGAGAGAGGGTAGAGATACAGTGTGCGGGGTCCGACAAATGGTGATCCACTGTGTAACATTCATCCCGAACACACAAGATATTGTCCGCTTTGCTCGTACCCGCACGAGAACTTTCTAGGAAGGTCACCCATCCTAGTACTGCTCTCGCCCAAGCATGCTTAACTACAGAGTTCTTACGAAATCCGTAGCGGCACACGGTTTAAAACGCGTCTTCTATGTTTGGGAGGGAAAATTATATAAGTAGCTCATGATCTCCTTCTCTCCAGGCGATGTAAGGCTAACTCGTGACCTTGTACACCTCACCTCTTCCATCTTGGCATCCCAGCCTCAGGAGTCTTGGCTTTTGACCTATTGGATCTTGGTTGTCACACACTGCCTGGTTATTCTAACCTCTATTAGTGAAAATCATATTCCTTGATTGTTGGTATTCTCGTTGTTTGTGTTTGTGTGCACATCTCTTCTATGGTTGCAATCTCTAGAAACTCCAACCACGATCCCTTGCAGCATGGTTCCAGTAAAATCCGGTGATCGAATCTAGATCATCGAAACATTTATCCCTCCAACAGGTGTCCTCCAATATATTAACTGGGAGAGCGTTCTCTTCACCGTCGAGAGTTAACATCTGACCCCAAAGATTTTGAAGAATAGGATCTGATTCACCCAGAGTTTGAATCAATTATCTTACACTGATCCGGGCTCTTGTTCAAGTCAAGCAATCCTTATTTATCCCATTGCAAACACTAAATTTTGATTGCATGTTCATGATGAACTATGAGAAACAATACTTCCATATACATTTGACATGACAGAAATCACTATGAAAAAACTACAAAAAAAATGTGGTGTGGCTTTGTTGTGGCAAACAATTTCTCGAGCAGTCTCTAATCTTGTTAATCATGATGTGTTGTAAACATCGGATCCCATAGCGCAATGAGAGGAACCCACATCCATGTACCCTCTCGATCGAGGCAAAAAATGAGAGAACAAGGACCCGAGACGATCTTCGTACATCGAAGAAGGATTGATACAAGGTGACGGGGAGATCGAAAGCAACTTATCCTCCGAACCCTAGCGCCTGTCAACACTGTTCCATTGGCTTGCAGCATGGCTATGTTGACATTTTGATCCATGTGGGCATGGCATGGCACAGTAGTTAGCCATCACAATTTTGTTTAGATCAATGAGCATAATTTACATAAGTATACAAGAGTCTAGGCCGAACCCTCATTCACTGAGAGGGATTTCCTAGAAGAAAAAAAAAAAAGGGGTTATTTTGATTTTGCCTCCAAAATTTTGCCTTGAATTAGACTTTAACCCCCATGTTTTCATTAATTAGACTTTACCCCCCAAAATTAATTGTTCCTTCAGCTCAACCCCCAAAACTTTATTTCTTTTCCGCCAGCTCACCTTTTCTCTTAGATGCTGAGCTGACGGAACAGTTAGTTTTGGGGGGTAAAGTCTAATTAATGAAAAGCATGGGGGGTAAAATCTAATTCAAGGCAAAATTTGGGGGCCAAAGTCAAAATACCCCAAAAAAAAAACGTAAGTACACAAGGGTCATAGGGTTCTTTGTTTCTTTCTTTTTATTCTAACACCTATGAAGTAAAGGGTATTGGTATCTTGTAGGACCCTAGAATACATAATGCATGTCTTAAAAAAAAAACAATGATTTCTTTTTATTATTATTATTATTGACATTGGCGGGTGCCCCAAAACCTTCCAAGTAATGGACCCACTTCGGACTTGGACTAATCCCCTCAAGAATGCACACCGACCCACTCAGATGAAATTTCCCTACTCTCCAGGTAAATAGAGGGGACGGGGGCATGAAGACCAGTTGTTCTGCTTAATCTTTATCCAGAAGAGGGTATTTTTGTCAATTGTTATTTCTAATGTAATTCGATGATTCAACGTTCCGATTAGCATAGAAACGCACGAAGTGATATATAATCGTTCCCAAGACCTCCATTCCACCGGAACAGATATTATCCGTTAGTTTTAAATATGGAACTGAAAATAAAAACGAACGGTTCCGGAATGACGCCAAACACCCCCTGACCAACTCCCCTATCCCCTGGGTGGGTAGAAACAAAACACAATGGATTTCTTTTAAGGGCAGCAAAACAGCTACATCAGCGGTTCGTTTTCACACTGAGAAAGCATTAGTTGTCCAAACAACGTATGTTAGTACGGATTTTAGGTGAACTGTGTACTGTAATGTGTACAGAGTAGGACACAGAGAGAGGGAGGAGGAGACGGCGTCCTGATCCTGATGTCTTTGGTGCTGCTTCATTGGTTTGTAACATGGCGACCAGCAGCCGATGATTCGCGGGGTTCCAATCGTCGACGTATGGGGTGATGGCTCTCGAGCGTGATTTTGGTGGGATCGATGAGCACGAACATGAATGGGTTCGCGAGGGGGATGGCGCTTAACTTGCGTGAATCGTCGGGTTCGTAGCATACGAATGATCCGTTACTCATGGCTTTCTAGGATTTGGGAACTTTCATTATCGATGATCGCTTACATGGATATATTCTAATCATAATATGTTATCTTATTAAGTTCTATCCATGGTATTTGGATGTTGAGAGAATATGATATGTGTTTATGTGCGTGTCGTGTATGACGACTTAGGGCATGTTTGGTTGGGAGGAGTTACAGTTGCAACTCTTGAACCGGTCGTGTGTTGCAACTCCATACAACCAAACAAACATGAATTTTTGGGGTCAGAATCAACTGCATTGCGCCGGTTGGTGGAGCGCAAGTCAATCCTAAAGGATACGTGCGCAAACCCTCCTAAATATTGAAAAGTTCTTTAGTCCTCTCTTGAGGTTTTGAAATAATTAGGAAAAGCATGTTGATGGCCCCTCCAAAATTCTCGATTTTATAGTTCCTAAGTCTGCCGGTGTGTACAAACGCATGCAGTTGCAATTCCTTCGCCCACCACCGATCAGTAGCGGTTAGACGCCAGTGCCCACTGTAGACCACTGCCTGACGCCCCCACTGGTCAGCCACGATCCACCGCCCGGCTGGCAACCTTCCGCCGTCGAACACCATCCACCGCTCCACCGGCCACCCATTGCTGCCCACCACAAGTCGATTAGCCACCGGCCACCACCCACCGACGTTGGCCATCACCCGTCACCCTGTCGGCCACTCGTCGTCGCCCACCACCCGCCGTCCACCGCCCACCACCGTCGACTAACACCTATCACCGGCTGCCGCCACTTGCCGACCACCATCAAAAACCACCGCCGACCATCACCGCTTGCCGCCACGCCGGGCACCACCACCCACCGTCTCCCACAACCACTACCAAACACTACACCAATACTGTTGAAAAATGACAGGCAATGACAGTCGTTTTTCAATGACTGTCGCTTTTTACTACTAAAAAATTTGTATTGACCGTCGTTTATTAAAAGACGAACTTTACCCGTTGTTTATTTCGGTAGTTTATTCCTCAAATTGGTGTGGTGAAAAAACAACTAATGTGAGCTACAACTGCATGGTAGCTACAACTAATGCATTTTGAAGTGCATGAATTAATTATAACTCGTACTTTTTTCAAATACATGAGTTGTATCTATACCAAGTAGTTATCACTCCCCCTAACAAGCTTAAGGGCTACAAACGAGCCGAGCCAAGCCAGCTTTGGTATGTTTGATATCGACTTAGTTAAAAGCTTGGTTGCTCAAGCTTGGGCATGGCTTGTGTAATAATCGAGTCGAACCAAGCTTTGGTATGTTTAAGCCTATTGTGGGGAGATTTTGGCCATCGTTCAATCCCTCCAACAATTATTTGATTAATTATGAAATAGTTAGAGTGTTGTAAGTTGTAGAGAGTAGAGAAATGATACAAAGATTTGGTATCGAAGTTTGGCCGAAGCCTACATCTCCGTGCGGTAAGTCGCAATCTTAAATTCACCATCTCTTAGAAATCTAGAGCTATCCCTCGACAGGCTGAGGAAGGCTTGTATAAAAAAACGGGAGAGAAGTATAAGTAGAAGGTCGGGGAGTGAGATGTGGTCTACTCCACGAGAGGCTGCAGATGCTTGAACTGACAAAAAGTCGTCCAAGAGTCAAAAGTCCTTCTGTTGTTGTCATCTGGTGTATTTATAGATAATATCATTCGATAACCACCGGGGCTGATGTGGCAGCCTATGATTGGTCCATGTGGTAATTTATGATTGGTCCATGTGTGGGCCTCTGTTGGCTAGCTAGATGGTTTTTGAATGGGCCATGAGCTGTCCTTGTGGGCCTTCTGCGGTACATGCCTTTGATAGCCTACTGGCTAGTCTCTAAATGGGCAACAAATTGTCCTCATGGGCCTCCTAGGGTGTAGGCCTCTACTGGCACGTTGGTTGGTCTCTAAATGGGCCACGAGTTATCCTCATGGGCCTCTACTGGTCTGTTGACTATTCTCGTGGGCCTCTGCTAGCCTGTTGGCAGGCCACGAGATGTCCTCGTGGGCTTCTGAAGATGTGGATCTCTACTAGCCTATCTTTTGACGGGCATATTCATGGGTTGGCTAATGTCTAAGCTATTTTTTGCACCCACGCGTATTATAAGCCTATTCATTAGCTTTCTCATGATACCTAAACGAGCATGTTCACGAGTCGAACCGAGCCAAGCTTTAGTATGTTTGAGCTTGGATCGCATATTAAACGAGCCTAACTCTAGGCTTGGGCTACGCTCAAATAGCAATCGAACAAGCATGAACGAGTCTTTACTGAGCTTGCTCGTAAACTGCTCATGAACAGCTTGGGTCATTTGCAGCCCTACCCACGACCAAACAGGCCCTTATATATAAAGAAACATATGTTCGTAGCTGTTCTTGTTTTGCAGTTATTGTCATTTGTGTATATTTGTCCATCTATTTCTTTATGTATTCATCTGTCTTTTAAAACATGCGCTTCCACTTGCACAAGCATCGCACGCATGGTGGTGTATGGCAATTGTGGTGGTGCATGATGGTGGTGGTGCGGTGGTTGATGTTCATGGAATTCAATGGCGGTTGCAGCAGTAGTGGTGCACAGGAAGAAATGCATTCCAAGTCGTCAACTCTCGTTTGACCCCATCGCATTTGAACTTGAAATCGGAAAAGTTTTACACCCCGCGCAGTGACCTCCAAGAGATGTGAGCAACTTTGAGAAAATCAGGGTTCTTAGTCTTTAATCCTCAAAATTGAAGTGCTTTTTACCTCTCTTAGGCGCGGGGAAGTTTGAAGAAGGATAGGACTATGATCACTCTCTATACGAGGGAGGTGCCACACCCCTACTTTAGAGAACAAGATATGCCATTCTGGAATTTCCATTGCTCTATCTAGACGCTCTGGGATATGGAATTGGGGGCTTTTGTTGTTAGACTCTGTGAACTTCCAGAGATCCTTTAGAATGAATTTCTTCCCTTATTCTCTCTGAAGCTGCTACCTCTGTGGGTTCCCCCTCTATCGATTGTAATGCTAATGTTTGCCTAGGGGCAGGAATCTATGATGAATGGATCTTCGAAATTCGGAGAACCAGATCATGCCACTTCAGCAAACTAGCTTTTTAAAATTAGGTGGTCAACCGTTCCATGAATGGTATATGTTTAGAGAGCCCATCAATTGTTGGGATAGCTCTATGCAGAGCTCGCTAGGTGAACGTTTGGATTCTCGGGGGTGGGTTGGATTTCTTCCACAGAGAAATGTATTCAAGATAATATTCAGTTTATAGAGTTACAAAGCTCATAGAAAGAACTGATAGATTTTTAGAAATTGTTCTCTCATCCCCTTCGCTTTGCTCTCTGTCTACTTGTATAAGCACTCCTCGGCTAGTCAAGAGAGGCTATACTTTACTCAGAATTAGTAGATTCAAGGTTGCGTCTTATCGCATTGAGACGTAGGCTTCAGCCAAACTTCGTCATCACACCAATATGTCTACTCTCTACTCTCTATATTTTTTATAGTGTCTACACTACATGGCACCGCACTCATATTCAAATTGATTGTTCGTGGGAAACTTTACACGGAGAAAGAATTCCCATAGTTTGGCATTGTCTATGCGATGAGTGGCATGCTACTCCTGTTCGTTCCAACAATTGGTTGGTTTAGCAGACAACCGACAATTGGTTGATTTAGTCTTCCTCTCTCCGTGCTTCCCAATGCCCTTTGGTCGAGCAGAAGCAACTGATTGGCTCACACAATACATGTGCTCTAATCGCTTCTCAGCAATGGCAAAAGACAAGATATCAATGGGTCATTTGGAGGGAAGCTACATCCGTCCATATCCACAACAACCTATGACTCACTCCATAAGTCGCAGGCATAAGTCGACTCAATAGCGGAACGATCAACAACCCTCTGTGAACTCTCGGAGTCACAGGTCAGCAAATCGACCCATTCAGCCTCAATAAGGACATCCTCCTCAACAAGTTGTGACACCCCAACGTCAGGGGAAAGATCACATCACTCAAATCACAGATCAACTTGCAATGTACCAAGTCTCGACAAAAGACTTTTGTACCCTTGACTCTCATGCAGCAGGACCTGATCTCATATTAGAGCGAGGCGCTATTCGGCAAGCTGTCTCTGAGGCAAGGGTGAATCCTCAACCTTCTATGGTTGGCAATAACAATGACGCAAATATCCTCAAGTCATAGAATTTAACCCTTGATCCTTCGAGACGGTCGGCCATGGACACCTCCAAGAGGGCAGCAGATCCTCCATTAGCAATACTCTCCACGGATCCCCAGAGGCAAACAACCTAGGACTGCATTGATCATGAATTGGATTGATGCTCACCTCCCTCCGAGTTTGAGTCATCCTCCGATCGCTACATCATGAAAAATGCTAGAGAGAGGGTTCACGCTCATGCGATCAGACATCAAGCATAGGAAGATCACCTCCCAATGGAACATTGCCTTCCAAGAAGGCATCCAAGCCATTCTCCTCTTCGTCCTCCGATTACTCAGCTTTACCAACGTGTCGATTGGAGTGATGACCATACTACAGAAGGGCCTCTTTATCATAAAATCCTCTATGCTCAACTCCTAAGGAGTTGGAGGCTCCCCTCTCTCCCCAAAGTTCAATTGCTTGAAGTGATATCCAATGATGCATGTCCTAGCGTTCAAGGAATCATTGACGCCCCACGACTCCAACAACCAAGTGCTATGAAGCACCATCGCGGGTAACCTTGACGAGCTATCTCTCTCTCGATTGGTACCATAACCTCCCAACCAGTTCTATCACTTGGTTCGGGGTTCTAGCCGACCTCTTCATTCAGAACTATAGGCTAACCTCAATCCGGAGAAAAAGATTGACTCTCTCTATCGGCTCCGGATGGAGACAGATGAAACCTCCAAAGTTTCACTCGGAGGTTCAAAAACAAGCATGCAACACTCTCCGAACGATATCTCGACGATGAGGCAATCATGCTTTCCTTTTATAAGCATTATATATGGTATGACCTCTACATCTACAACGACTTTATCTGAAATCCTCCACTCACCATTGGAGCGACATTCGATCACATTCAACGGAAGATCAAAATAGAGGACAACCAGGTTGCCCGCAACGGGCATGAAACCAAAAGACATCCACTCGAGGAGAAGCCACCAAAGCGAACGTCCCTAGATCATGATGCTCAAGCAAGGGAATATTGGCACGGAATATCTCTAGTGAGGTCGATTCATCACCTTCTGTTTGCGGAAGCGATCTAGGATTTCGGATCTCCAACGATACAAAGAGAAGGAACGACTATATATGAATATAACCAAAAACAAAAGAAAAAGAAAAAACAATCCATATGGCACATGGAAATTTATTCACGCAGTTCGAAAAAGTTTTACCTCTACAGGTGTCGGTCACCGCCCTTGGAGCAATATGGAATTGGGTGGGAGATTTATAATCCTCTTCTTCTTCCATGCCTCTACCGGATCTCATGGAGATGATCCTCCTATCTCGATCCCTGATGTCTTCTTCGTCTCTCGTACCCGATGGAAGCCCCGAAAAATCACCTAACAATAGCCATCAACCAACAAATTCAAACTCTCAATCATACCAAACCCTAAAAGGAAAAGTTCTTAAATAAAGACCAAAATCCTGCAGAAAATCAGGCTAAAACTGACTATGTTACAAGGTATGTTGTATATCTAATTTGTTGGCAAAATTTATGAATCCAAAACCAACTTGGTGAGGTTTGTATAGCCTGTGAGTTATGCCAGTGTGCGTATCCACAACCGTGATTGAAGACATTAGAGATGCAGCACAATATCAGTCCAGCAGTACAACGAAGATTCAGCATCTGATCAGACTGTCTAGATCGCACACCCGCTCACTCGTATCACGTATGTATCATTCTGCGTGTAAAGGGTTTAGTGTTTGTATTTTGGATTACGAAATCATTTTACTCGATTTGTGTGTTATTTTTATCGGTTCATGCTTTTCGAGGTCCATGCTTATTTTAAAATATATTTTTTTAAAAATCCTAGTCCGCTGGTGTTCTCAGATTTCTTGGATTGCAAAAATAAATTTTTGATGGATTTACGATTTTGCCCCTAGAGAGACCCAGTACTTCGGCTTACCCAAAATTAGCTTAGTGTTGGAGTTAGCCTTTCCACTGTGCAGTCCGGACCGAAATCCCATGGTCCGAACCAAACTGGGGGTATGCCAGTCAGTCCCCTACTATGGTCCCAACCTGGGTCTAGACCGCTTTGAGGGTAGAGTGGCTTTTAGCCTACATGGGTGCGGACCCGGGTCCGTACCACGAAAGGTCGTTCGATCCAGACCGTACCTTAAGTGGTCAGAACCGTCGGTTTATTTCCTAGCCCTATAAATAATGGTTTCTCTAATTTTGGATTTAAGGCTTGGAGGTTTATTTGGGCGAAGCTCTTGAGAATTTTGTATGTCCCTTCCACCTTTCCTTAAGGTTTTTATCTAGTGCATGTGAGAATCACTCCTCCATCCCTTGGAGACTTTTGTGCACTACCTCATGGATTTCGTGTTGGTCCATCCCGTGTTTCATATAGACCACTTTGGTTTTCCATCCCTCTTATGATCGAAGTTATCATAGTTTGACCAGATCCCTTTCCCAGATGATTCGTTACCAATGGATCAACCCCTAAATCCCATACTTTGGGTCAATCATGTGTATTGAGTGCAAATTTGTCATTACTGCCTGACGTCCCCTCATTGAAAATTTAGGGTGATAAGTCATTTGAGGTTAGGATACCCTTGGGCAGAAATCGGTCGCTAAGGCTTGATGGTCCTCCCATTGAGAATTGGGGGAGAAAGAACCTTGAAGGGTTGGTACCCTTGGGTTCACTCCTTGCTGGGGAGTGAAGGTGCCTCATAACTACGAGTGCTCAAGCGTGCGCATGCTAACTGATTGTGAAGCTAGTAGTGCTTAGGAGGCCGAGGGTAGAAATTGATAGAGATAAAGCAAAGTAGGATACAAGAGTCTACTTGCCATGGTTGTGGTGTGCCAAATCGAGCAATCCATGGTGTGTTTGTCTTATGGAATTCGGTAGGACAGGGTTGTTGATCGTCGTAATACATCCGGGGTAATTCTCTGGTATATATATCTTTACTCTTTCTAGTGGATCACTTTCACCTATGGGATCATGGTCTCGGCATAGTTTTTTTCTTCAAACTAGGTTTCCACGTAAAAATTGAATGCGTGCTTTACATTCTGCATAGCCTTGTATGCTTTTTCCCTTGCACGTAGTCAGCTCACAGGTCCTTACCTTTGTTTGAGCCTTGAGAGGAGAAGAGCTTACTGCCCCACTGCATACCAAGATAAAAATTATAGGTAAGCATAGTTAGTAAGCGAACCAAGAAAGATTAAAATCAGTAACCTAAAAATTATAGGTGAGCACAGTTAGTAAGTGAACCAAGCAAGATTAAAATCAGTAACCCAATGACTGTATGCATTGCACCGCAAGCGCAGGCGATCGTGTGCGAAAATTTTATCAGGTCGAGTGTTCCTTTCGTACTCCGAGAACCTCCCTTTAGATTCCCTACGAGCTAGGGAATTTCAAATGTCGTAGGTCGTGCGCACGAACCATGCTGAAAAAACCACCGTGTCTCGAGATTTTGGGCGACAACAGGACTTTACTCAAATAAAACCTATAGCCGGGACAGCCTCCAGAATCGTGTGCACAATCGACCCAGTTCGTGTGCACAATAGCTTGTAGCTCCCAGGATCATGCACATGACTGGCCTGCTTCGTGCGCACGACTCCTAATTTCCTTTGAAACTGACCCAACACCTCGACAATCTCCACCTTGGTGAAGTTTCTAGCCAATGCTCCCGCTTCGACGAACATCCACCTTGGTAAGTCTCCACTTGCCTCCTCCGCACGTCAAGAAGCAAGGTGCTCTCTCTGTTGCGCTAGCAAGAGACAAGTTGTAGCAAGCTTGAGCAACGTGTGTACTTGTGAACTTTTTCCGCCTCGATCTCTCCATCATCTAGCCGGCCTCTGATCCTATGGTACCGGGTATCTTTGTGCTTTATCCTCACATGAAAGATTGTGTACTTCGATAAATAAATCACACGCTGACTAGGATTAGCCTTTTATTTTTTTTAAAAATGTTGAAACAATTTGATATTTAAAAATATTGTAATAAGTGACTTGTGATTGTCTGTTCGAAGTTGGCATGTTTGGAAATATTATTATATATTTTCTTTCTAAAAGTGGATGTGAAATTTTTTTTCTTCTAAATATATGTGGTTTTATCTTTTTTTTTCTACTATTGAGTTTTTCATTAGGTTAATGTTTTATGTAAGAAATTTTATTACAGATCAAGTTGATAATAGGTGTTGTAATATATAAAATTATATGTAATCATATTTGTTAGCAAATTATACTATCATCAGGGTTCGTTGAAAAATTAAGCCCTTTATGCTAATAAAGAACAAAAAAGATCATGGTTTTATTAAAAAAAAAATTAAATGACAAGATTATTGTTTATAACAAAATTGTATTCTTTACAACTTAAAAGATCATGATTATACTTCAAACTATGATCTTTATTACATAAGATTACAGTTTACTTGAAAAACAAGATTTTTCTTCTATATAAGATCACATATATCTATAAAAATATGATCTATATGTTTAATTAGATCACACCATACTAGATAACCATGATCGTTATTTAGAACATAACGATCATGGTTTAAGTAAAAACAATTATCTTTAGCTTTTATAAGATCAAAGTACACTATTCAGTTGAAAGATTAATGAGCAAATTACATATTAACCCCCCACCACCTTGTCAACTTATTTTTAGTCGTCTAACTCAACTTTTTGTCACAAATATACCCTTCCTAATGAGACTGACAAAGTTCATTCAACACAAACTTACGTACGCTAGGGCTAGGCTATTTAAGTCATTTTAATCGTCATTGTTAAGAACATCTTTTTTGCATGGTTCGGGATGAAGTTGTTTTAAAAAAAAAAAAAAACCTTTAATTAAGATTTTTTTTTTTTTTGAGGGGTATGAAGATTGTAAATTTGGTGTATAGTTCAGTGGAGATATTTGTAATTTGTCCTTAAATTGAAACATCTTTAGCTTCCTCTAATAATGGCTACTTCCGATTCCTAAACGTAAAGCAAATCCCATAACTCGTGGGACATCACGGGTTTGAATGTCCAAGATCCATAATCACAGAAAACAGTGTTTCCTAAGGTTGCTATTGGGCTTCGGAAAGCCCAAATGTGGCCTTTCACCGCTAAATATTCGGAAGCCCGGCCCATATATACTCCATAGATCTCTGAAAACAAATCCAGGAACCAACCAATTTATAGAACTCGGCGTCGTCTGGTCTGGACCAGGAGCACGGATTGAGATGTGAACTGATATAAATCCTGTCAGTCTTGAGCAGAGAGGGCTGCAAATGGGCCTGTCTTGAGCATGGGTTCCGCTTGAACTTGTCAGCGTTTGCTCAGATCCGGGCCGGGGTGGGCCGGGCCGGGCCGGAGAACATGTCAGGGTTGGCCTGCGTCCCGCATCGGTAATGGAAGTAGGTGTAGTGTGGTTATATACCCCACTAGCTATGCATGCTTCCCTTCAAGAGATTAGCCTTTTGGAGTAAGTTGGGATTGTCGATTCTTCCGGCCATCCTGCTATTCTACTATGAATGAAGCCAGTCTCTTGGTAGTACTAAGCTGGCTTCTCTTGGTTCCTGGCCAATGTTATCAGAACCAGACCGGACGTTGACCCGGTCTAGGGCCCGGGCCGGGTCACAGGTCTCTGGTTGTCCCATCGGATCAACAGGTTGAACCGGTGATATATTTAAATAAATAAATAATATATATTAATATTAAAAATAGATCTATTCACGCAGCTGAGGGATCTCAAGTCGTCGGTCCTAGATCAAGGGATGGATCACATATCTCGAGGGATTGTCGGTCGGAGATCGAGGGATCTGCAAAACTGGGTATGTTTCTGGGCTAATCCGTCGGTTGGAGCTCGAGCGATCTCATGTCAGAACTTTAAGGAGATCTCGAGATCTGCAATAGATGTCGGAGCTCGAGGGTGATCTCGTCAAAGGGCAGCGAGGAAGATCCGACAGGAATCTTGTCGGAGAAGATGAGAAGAAGGAGATGTTGGCGTCGGCAATCGGCAGTCCAGCGGCACCGGTAGCCCGACTTTGTACAGCATCGTTTGGCGTCGGCAGAGCCTCTAGGGTTTCTCTCGCCGCGCGCGCGCGCGCGCGAGAGAGAGAGAGAGAGAGAGAGAGAGAGAGAGAGAGAGAGAGAGAAGTCTGATTCGGTTTCTTAACCTAACACGACACGGATTGGTTTTTAAGTTTTAACCGGGCAGGGTCATGCGAGTCTACACACAACCAGCCGGTTCACTCAGGTTTTACTAGTTCTTGAGCCTTTTCGATTTGATCTATCAACCGACCGGCCGAGGGTCTGTGTCACCGGTTCACCGGTCCGATCCAGTTCTGATAACACTGTTCCTCCCCTCCCCTCTCCTAATGACTCCCTTTTGGCGGCTTATGCGTTTCCTAGCAAAGACAATTCGCCCAGTCATTATTCATAGACTCCCAAGCGCTCCTTGGTTAATTTGAATGCTTGTGCTGATTGGCTGGCTAAATTGGCACGTCATCACGGAGAGCCACTTTTGAAAATTTTCTTTCCAGGGGATGTAATTGTGTGATCAGTCTCCGGCCTCGACTCTTGGATGCCCGCCCTCCTCACAAAACCAGCTTGTGAAAGGAAGACCAAGGCGGATATTTAAACACAACAGACTCCAACCACCTTGCGGATGTGGGACTAAACTCAACAGTAAGGGCCTTCTTTCGCACGCGGAATCCTTAAAAGTCATGGAACCACACAAAAGAAAAAAAAAATTAGCTAGAGGGTTGGCACCCAATAATCCAATTAACTAGAAGCCACTAGCTTCCTGATCAATATAGTTATTGGGTTATGAAACAAATTAAGGTTGAGCTTTTACTCCATTTTTGGGTATAAAAGGAGGGCATAACTATTATTTTTATAAAAAAATCAAACTGGTGAGAACCATATCCAATAAGAGGCACTTGATCGAATTACTCAGATCGATCTGAAACAAATTCACATGAAGAATGTTCAAACCGTAGATATAAGAGTACTCATCAACTTAGAAGAGTAATTATCTATGTTGAGAATAGTCCCACATCAGTAAAAGGGTGGGAGTTCCACATCTTTATATACTATTACCCCCTCCCTCTCATCATCGGTTTTGAGGAGGCAAGGGAATCATAACATGGCATCAGAGCTAGGTCCAATCTCGTCTCGCATCTATGTGGTCCCGTCGCATCATTTCTCCCTCCGATCGAGATCTTGTCCCTCCCTCCGATCGAGAGGTGCTCTGCGTGCGGACGGGTGTTGAGAATAATCTCACATCAATAAAGGGGTGAGAGTTCTACATCTTTATATATTGTTGCCCTCTCCCTCTCATCACCTATTTTGAGGTGGCAAGGAAATCGTAACAATCTAGTTTTTTTTTTTTTTTGAGATTGGCGGGTGTACAAAAACCTTGCTGGCAATGGGCGACCACTTCAGGCGTAGACTAATCCTTATGGAGATGCGTGTGGGGGAAATTTTCGAGCCGCCTTGATCGGGAATCCCACCCCACAGCCTTGATTGAATGTTGATGGTTTGTAGAGTTAGAGAGATGGGAGAGTAGATGAGAGAGTAGAGAGTGATGACACAAGGATTGGTGACGGAGTTCAGTCTTACGACCTACGTCTCCGGGCGTGAGGTGCCACCTGATATGCACTATAATATGAGTAAGGAGGGGGAACCGTTCTCTCGACAGGCCGAGAGAAGCTTTGTACAATAGGGTTGCACGGGGCAACTAGAAGAGAATAGGAAGTGGACAATTGAGCTCTAGCCCTTGCTCTGGAATCCTCCTCCTTTAATCAAATGACCAACCCCCTTCCTGGATACCTTGGGGGTTCTTTTATAGCATAGGCATGTGCCCAATATGGCAGTGATGATGTCGCGATGATGACGTGGCACTGGTTCTGGACCTCCTTGCTGGGCCCTTATTGGGCCGTTGTTTGGGCCCAATAAGGGAGAGGGCTTGATCTGCGAGCCCCGCAGAGTGGGCCCATGAGCCCGGGCGGGCTTACCCACTTGGGCCGTTGCGCTGGCCCATACCGCTCTGATCCGGTCTGGTACAATTTTTGCACCCACAGTTACCCCCTCCCAGTCGGGTCAGGACCCCCTGGGTCGGCTGGGATTCCAAGCTGCAAACGCCTTAGAATTCTGGCATGGTTGGCAAAGACCGTCGGTGTCGCGGTTCGTATTAGCAGAGTCCCGACTCGTGTCACGAGCCTTTTCAACGTGTTCGTGTTGGATACTTGTGCTGATCTGCCGATGCCGAGACCCTTTTGATACGAGCCAAAAAGTCTCAGTTTTATATGTGGTTGTTTCCGAGAAATTAGTGCATTTTCCGACTGAGACCTTTCTCCTTCTGCCGACGCTGAAACCCTTTTGGTGCGAGCCAAAAAGTCTCGGTTTTGCAAGTGGGCGTTCCCGAAAAATCAGTACGTTTCCTGACCGAGACTCTTTTCCTTCTGCCGACGCCGAGACCCTTTTGGTGTGGGCCAAAAAGTCTTGGTTTTGCAAGTGGGTGTTTCCGAAAAACCAGTACGTTTTCTGACCGGATTCGCAGAGATGGAGCGGATCTTCTCACCGAGCCGCCATCAATTGGATTAGAGACGAATCCGGGTTGTTGATATCGTGCCGATCCGTATCTAAGCGAACGGTTGACTGCCATGATGCCATGCCGATCGGTTTGCATAGGGGTGCAAAGCTTGGCAATGCTATCTCAACAAATCGAGCAGCTGTACATCAGCCCATATAATTGCCCATGTGGGTTTCTTTGTGAATCGAGCTGGAACCATGCTATTCAAACTTTGCCACAGGGTCATGCGATGGGATGCCATGTCAATCAGTTCGTGTTCCAATCGAATGGGGTTCGGTTGATGTTCGCTTGACACACAAGGTAGCATTGTATATATTAGTTCCTCTTTGCTGTGCCTTTTGGTTAGGGTGTCCCATCAGAGTCATCAAACACAAACTCTTTTTTTTTTTGTTGTGCTGTACACAAGAGATGGGGGCACGGCCAGTGGGTGTCGCGCGATCCGTGCACGAGTGGGAGTGGCGTCTTCTTTTTTTTTTTGGCTTTGCCTTACTTCTGTTGGTGACGTCGATCTCCCCCCTCTTGGTTTTCTGACGAAACCAAGAGGTAGATTGTTGTTGATGCCGACGCACCCCCCTCTCGATTTTCTGACGAGACCGAGGGGTGGGTTGCGGATGACGCCGTGCACCCCCCTTCTCGATTTTCTGACGAAACCAAGGAGTGGGTTGCTGATGGTGTGTCGTCACCCCTTTCCCACTCGGTTTTTGTGTGAAACCGAGGGGGGCTGCTTGTTGATACCGACATGCCCCCCCTCTCGGTTTTTTGACAAAATCGAGGGGTGTTCTGCTGATGGTGTGCCGTCATCCCCTCCCCACTTGGTTTTTGTGCGAAACGAGGGGTGGACTGCTTGTTAATACCGACACACCCCCCCTCTCGGTTTTCTGATGAAACCGAGGGGTGAGTTGCTGCTGATGCCGAACACCCCCTCCCCTCTCGATTTTTTGTGAAACCGAGAGAGGGGCTGCTTGTTGATGCCGACACACACACCCTCTCGGTTTTCTGACAAAACCGAGGGGTGGTTGTAGCTGATGCCAACACCCCCTTATTGGGACTGCTAAAAGAGGCCAAAAAGTGTCGGTATTGAAAATAGTGTGTTTTTTGAATTTTAGCCCCATCTGAAACCGACACTTTTTCGATCATATTCCTAAAACACTGGTACGCGGGGTTGTCGGCGAAGGATAACGCTATACTTGAGGGGGCTTCTTAGAGATAATCTAGGATGACGCCGCGTGATGGCTAGCCAGTCTTCATCCAATGTACTACCGCACCTGGTTACTGTATTTGCCAGGTACTACGGTCATGTGAGAGTGTTGACTTGGCCAGGATCAAGGAAGCACCATTTTCTCTCGTGTTTCGATGGATTTTTCACCCACCCTACTATTTACTTATCGCTTGTTCACCCATTGTAGGCCGCTCTTTTCATGATGAAAATCGTCAGGGGACCCGCTGTGTTGGGAAAACACCATCTAGGAACGAAAGAGATTGTTTGTGCTCCTCCTATGCCACATATTAAGGATTCGGACAGTGGTTTTGATGGCGAGCTCGGGCCATTAAGGCCTTTTGCGAACGAAGATCATGAGGAACCCACCGTCAGTTGCACCAGTGTGGAGACACGCTGACAGAGTTAGACCGACCACCCCCTAACCAATTTGGAACCGTCAGTCGTCAAGAAAAGGTAATGGCCAGTGACAGTCTGATGCTTAGACTTGAGTGACAAGACTAAGCTTGGACTTTTGATCAAATGCCAATACGTCAGCGATGACGTCTCGAACTTTGTCTTTATATGTCAAGGGTAGGGACTCAGGTTTGTAGAGTGCTGAGGTATCGGTCGCCTCGGCCTATGTCTTCGAGTACCAAGGGCACGGCCTTGGGCTTATAGATTGCCGAGGCATTGGTCCCCTCGGACTTTATCTTCGAGTGCCAAAGGCTGGGCCTTGTGCTTGTTGAGTGCCAAGGCTGTAACGCCCCGATATTTTACGGATTAATTCAACCCGTATAATACTGGGGTGTTAGGAATAAAAACTTGATATAAATAAATTCCATCAAATATGTAAATTACTGAGCCAATCTATTAAAACATCATTGTTTCATACAATTTATCGAAATCGAAAGCCTAAAGCTAAGACTTTCCACATTGACACATCATAATCCAGCTCCGTCATCGTCATAGAAAGGTGTGTAGAGTGGGTTTTCAACTCCTTCTGGGTCGACCCCCGATCGCTCCTTATCCTCTTCGGGTACTGCAGGGTTTGTCTCTGTAGGGTGCACATCATCTGTAGGGGGTGAGTTCTATCCACTGACTCACCAATGACTTAGTTTTGTTCATGCTAAATAATATGTATTGAAAGCAGTAAACATGACTACGAAAAGTAAATAATTAAAACATTAATCATCTGATTCCCTTTTTAGCCCTTCCGGCCAGGGTAGTAATCTCAATCCTTACCCGGGTACTTTTAGTCCGCAACAAGGCTAGCCCCACACCTAGGTACTTTTAGTCCTCAGACTAGGCTAGCCCCACACCTAGGTACTTTTTGGCCATCCGCCAGAGCAAGACCCACACCCAGGTACTTTTTGACCTCAGCCAGGGCTAGCCCCACACCCAGGTACTTTTTGGCTTCAGCCAGGGCTAGCCCCATACCCAAATAAGTGATTACGTATTTTAAAATTTACCATTCCATATCAAATAACCGACATTCTATAGCATATAATTAGCATGATTAAACTGAGTTTAAATCCCCTACCTGAACCGTTGCAAACTCTTTCTCCTGATAAGGAAGCTTTAGTACACTCAAAACCTGAAAATATGTTACTAATAATTGGTTAGTTTTTATCCTTAATTTTTCCAGGATTTTTCCAATATTTTTCGATGTGAACTAATGGGTTTTCTTCTTTAGGGGCATTTTGGTTAATTCCAAAATATTTTAAATTTATATTTATTTTGTAGAGCTTTTTATTAGGAACCCATGGCCGCAGACGGAACTCAATTCGGAGTTCGTTTGCTCCCAATATGGCCAAAATAGTTTGTTTTTACAGATTTTTATTGGGTGGTCTGCCCTTAGTAAAAAGGTCTGGTTGTGTTTAGTAAAAATGCTTTGGTTATTAAAAACAGGGTGGTTTTACCAGAATTTCTTTTTGGGCTTAAAAAAAACTTAATGGGCTTCGGCCCATTACTGTTAATGGGCTTTTAGCCCAGTAAAAATAAAAAAAACTAACCGATTTTTGCCTCGACCGGTGGCGGCGGGTGGCAACCGGCGGCGGCGACCGGCGACGGGTGGCCGGCGGCGACGGCGACGGGCGGCGGCCGGCGGCGGGGGTTGCCTGTGGCGTCGGTCGACGGCGGCGGGCGGCGACCGGCGGCGGCAGGCGGCGGCGGCGGGCGGCGGCCGGCAGGCGGAGGCCGACGGCGGCGGAGGGTGGTCGGCGGCGGGTGGTAGGGCCCGCTTGGTCGCAAGGACTTGTGTGCAGGTATCTGTGGGAGGGGGGGTTTATATAGGCCATCCGGGAATACAAAGAGTCCCGGGGGCTTTATTGCAAATCGGTCATTTCATATTCTGGCCGTTCGATTTGGAAACGAACGGTCACATATGTCGATTGGTATTCCCTGCCTTGTTTCGTATTCTGGCCGTTCGATTGGAAACGAACGGTCAGATGACGCTTGGTATTCCGGTTATATAATAACAATTATTTTTATTATATTTGAACAGGAAAGTCTTAAGGGATTTTTGGTTAGAGGAAATTGTTTTAAGAATTTATAAAAAGGTCTTGCGTTCGAATCATTTTATTGGCTATTTATGTTTACACATATATATATAATCTTTTTCTTTTAAATTTTTAATGCTTTAAATGAGTTCAAAACGAAAAAGTTTATATTTGGTTTTTAATCGTTTCGACGAGACGGACGCAATGGCGCAGTCCGTTTTTTTATTTTAAATTTTTTATATAAATTTTCTTATAATGACCTTTAAATTATTAATTTATTTTGGGATGTTACATCCTCTACCCCTAATAAAAATTTCGTCCTCGAAATTTAAAGTTTTTACCTTAGTTGTCGAACAAATTTATTTCTGATTCCAATTCTCAAGTAACTTCTTCCCCATTGTGATGTTGCCATAGTACTTTTTTCAATCGTATAGTTTTGGTTCGTAATACTTTATCTTTTGTACTTAAAACCTTCCCACGTAATATGCACTAAATTGAATGTTTTCATTTTCCAAGATATGAGAAGGATCAGGCTCATATGGATACTTGAAAGACTAGATGCACATTAGCCACTATTTGACCATCTTACAATAAGTACACCTCCTAACCCTACATGAGCTGTATCTGTGTAAAGTGTATACTTCTTCCCACTTTCTGGTGTCGTCCAATCGGAGCTGTAGTGAGTTTCTTTTGGAATGTATTCTTACTGGATTTCGACCACTCAAATTTTATTCCTTTAACTTTGTTAATATATTTTGAATAGAAAATTTTTAATCGGTAATCTTATGGAGTTTTAATAATACTTTACCGACCTTAAAACCTCTTATAGTAGATCTTTCCATTATAATATTAATCTTTTTTTTTTCCTAAGAGGTAATTATTGACTTATTTGGGTGTCTTGTTTATGGGATTCAATAAGGCAATAAATTCTAGGGTTTGAGAATAAAATTTTTCTGACTTTTCTACTCACACATCAACTGTACCTGGCTACTGTATTCACCAGGAACCACAGTGATATAAGAATAAAAGTTGACCTGAGAGTTGGGGCAATTGCAGTGATCTAGTTTGGGACGGTTCAAATATTGGAATCCGACTAAAAACTTTTGGTCTTGACAACCGTCGAGATACTTATTAATGGCTACATATACTTTATTCCTAAAGGAGGAAAAAAAATGAATGCTCATTACTTATAAGTAGTGTATCCTCTGGTATTTAATAAAAAGTTTTAGGATTAGCACTAAGCGTTGTCGTTATGACTAGGGTGTATCCTTTTAGTTCTGTCTCCAGTTGAATATGTATGATTTGTGTCGGGGTCTAAAGGAATTGATCCTACGAATTTAAGTCTTTTCGTAGTTACTGCTATATTGTTTGAAATAGTTCATACCTTTGATGACATCATTGTTAGTCGATACAGCAAAAATCTTGTCACGTACTCTTTGAACAGCGTGATCCACAGGTCCTTGTTGGACAGGACGGAAATAAGGCCTAGATTGAGTGAATAGGAAATTTTGACCGATGAGTTTCTGTTAATATATCTTCTCGTAAATAAGAAGCATCAGTAACTACTAATCTGTCCCGAAATCTTTGTCCAATATTGTTTGTGCCAAGACATCCGATTTTCTATTGCTTTCTTGTATCCAATTCCTTGAAGTTCTTAATTTCACATCTGTACTTCGATTATCTCTTTTTTTTTTTTTTTACTATTAAAAACTTCAAACTATTTCACTCTGATCATTTAGGATGCAGAGGTAAACTATCATGATCTCAAAGTCAAAGTCCTAGGCGGCTCCACCTTAGGTGGCTCCATACTAGCAGTTGGCAGCCCTTTTTCCCATGGAACGGCTCCACCTAACTCCAAGCAGCCCTTTCCTAGGTAGCCCTTTCCATTGAACTCGAATTCGAGAAATGATAATTATCCTCAATCCCAATTATCACAGTATATGTTATAATTTTTAAGTCAATTATGCACTTGAAATCTGTTCTCTATGCACAAATGATTCAACCCAGATCTCACCATATTTTTATAACAATTAAATACTAGGAAGTGACTAGTATTCTACATTCAACGCGACTATATTTAAAACTTTATTTATTTGTGTCAATCATTTGTATGTTACTAACTGCTTAAGGTTGGAGTCCGTTGGACTCCTCGACTTTAGCTTTCATTCGAGAAGTATCTTAGTTCTTATAGGTGGATGCTTTATTTTCTCGAGTAATTGGCGTACATAAATCTTATTCCTGAGTTAACCTACTATCATCAAGATTGATTAACCTATGTAAGGTTCTAATACTTTGGATAGGTTTCAGGTTACACAGGAAAGAGGTCTTAGTCTTTGATACGCGACTAAGTTTACAAAAAGACTTAAGAATAGTTTCTTTCGGATGATCCTTATTTTTACTAAGATACTGTAGTAACGTGTTTTCAAAAAGAGATCTTAGGAGATAGGATCTTAAATTAAGTTACTCCTTAGGGATTTCTTACCCTAATTGAGTTATTACTAGGGTTTATAACACCTTCTTATATTTTCATATCGTTACAAAGCGACATTCTATAATTCTAGTTAGTTTCTAATTCTCTCTAAGTGATCATACGTTCTAATTTCGATGTACCGATATTGTCTTCTGCGTTGACTAACTTTTCAGCGACCAATGATGTTGCTTCAGACCCACGTATCAAAAGTTATTATAACATATTTAAAAGAGAGATCCTAAATTTAAGTTCAGGTATATATACTTTGTTCTAGCAATTAATTATCATAGGTCATCAATGTCTTAATCATCTAGGGTTAGGTGTACCTAGATCTAATTCACATGAATTTAACTTATGCTCTAGGTCAAGTGACTATCCTACTAATGTCCTTCTTGCTAATAATTCTAATTCCTAGGACCTAGTACCTAGGCTCTGATACCAAGTTGTAACGCCCCGATATTTTACGGATTAATTCAACCCGTATAATACTGGGGTGTTAGGAATAAAAACTTGATATAAATAAATTCCATCAAATATGGAAATTATTGAGCCAATCTATTAAAACATCATTGTTTCATACAATTTATCGAATTCGAAAGCCTAAAGCTAAGACTTTCCACATTGACACATCATAATCCAGCTCCGTCATCGTCATAGAAAGGTGTGTAGAGTGGGTCTTCAACTCCTTCTGGGTCGACCCCCGATCGCTCCTCATCCTCTTCGGGTACTGCAGGGTTTGTCTCTGTAGGGTGCACATCATCTGTAGGGGGTGAGTTCTATCCACTGACTCACCAATGACTTAGTTTTGTTTATGCTAAATAATATGTATTGAAAGCAGTAAACATGACTATTAAAAGTAAATAATTAAAACATTAATCACCCGATTCCCTTTTTGGCCCTTCCGGCCAGGGTAGGAATCTCAATCCTTACCCGGGTACATTTAGTCCGTAACAAGGCCAGCCCCACACCTAGGTACTTTTAGTCCTCAGACTAGGCTAGCCCCACACCTAGGTGCTTTTTGGCCTTCCGCCAGGGCAAGACCCATACCCAGGTACTTTTTGACCTCAGCCAGGGCTAGCCCCACACCCAGGTACTTTTTGGCCTCAGCTAGGGCTAGCCCCATACCTAAATAAGTGATTACGTATTTCAAAATTTACGATTCCATATCAAATTACCGACATTCTATAGCATATAATTAGCATGATTATACTGAGTTTAAATCCCCTATCTGAACCGTTGCAAACTCTTACTCCTGATAAGGAAGTTTTAGTACGCTCAAAACCTGAAAATATGTTACTAATAATTGGTTAGTTTTTATTCTAATTCCAGGATTTTTCCAATATTTTTTGATGTGAACTAATGGGTTTTCTTCTTTAGGGGCATTTTGGTTAATTCCAAAATATTTTAAATTTATATTCATTTTATAGATCTTTTTATTAGGAACCCGTGGCCGCAGACGGAACTCAATTCGGAGTTCGTTTGCTCCCAATATGGCCAAAATAGTTTGTTTTCACAGATTTTTATTGGGTGGTCTGCCCTTAGTAAAAAGGTCTGGTTGTGTTTAGTAAAAATGCTTTGGTTATTAAAAATAGGGTGGTTTTACCAGAATTTCTTTTTGGGCTTAAAAAAAACTTAATGGGCTTCGGCCCATTACTGTTAATGGGCTTTTAGCCCAGTAAAAATAAAAAAAACTAACCGATTTTTGCCTCGACCGGTGGCGACCGGCGGCGTGACCGGCGGCGGCGGCCGGCGGCCGGGGTTGCCGGTGGCGTCGGCCGGCGGCGGCGGGCGGCGACCGGCGGTGGCCGGCGGCGGCGGCCGGCGGCGGAGACCGGGGGCGGCGGCGGTCGGCGGGCGGCGGCCGGCGGCGGCGGCGGTGGAGGGTGGTCGGCGGCGGGTGGTGGGGCCCACTTGGTCGCGAGGACTTGTGTGCAGGTATCTGTGGGAGGGGGGGTTTATATAGGCCATCCGGGAATACGAAGAGTACCGGGGGCTTTATTGCAAATCGGTCGTTTCATATTCTGGCCGTTCGATTTGGAAACGAACGGTCACAGATGTCGATTGGTATTCCCTGCCTTGTTTCGTATTCTGGCCGTTCGATTGGAAACGAACGGTCAGATGACGCTTGGTATTCCGGTTATATAATAACAATTATTTTTATTATATTTGAACAAAAAAGTCTTAAGGTATTTTTGGTTAGAGGAAATTGTTTTAAGAATTTATTAAAAGGTCTTGGGTTCGAATCCTTTTATTGGCTATTTATGTTTACACATATATATATAATCTTTTTCTTTTAAATTTTTAATGCTTTAAATGAGTTCAAAACGAAAAAGTTTATATATGGTTTTTAATCGTTTTGACGAGACGGACACAATGGCGCAGTCCGTTTTTTATTTTAAATTTTTTATAAAAATTTTCTTATAATGACCTTTAAATTATTAATTTATTTTGGGATGTTACAAAGGCGTTGGTCGCCTCAGACTTTGTCTTCGAGTGCCAAGGGCTGGGCCTTGGGCTTGTAGAGTGCCAAGGCGTTGGTTGCCTCGGATTTTGTCTTCGAGTGCCAAGAGCTGGGCCTTGGGCTTGTAGAGTGTCGAGGCATTGGTCGCCTCAAACTTTGTCTTCAAGTGCCAAGGGTCGGGCCTTGGGCTTGTAGAGTGCCGAGGTTTTGGTCTCCTCGGACTTTGTCTTCGAGTGCCAAGGGCTGAGCCTTGGGCTTGTAGAGTGCCGAGGCGTTGGTCGCCTCGGACTTTGTCTTTGAGTGCCAAGGATGTCTCCTTGAACTTGGTGTATGTCAAAGCGACGACGCCTGCCTTGGACTTATTCTCATCGCCTCGGATGAGTATAGTTGATAGCTTAGCTTGACCTGGATTGTCAGGAGCATTTTTATCGGACTTTTGCCTTGAAAGGGCGTAGCCGAATTGCCTTCGAGCTTCCGACTTGAATGGGCGGAATCGAAGGTCTTTGGTTGACTTGGGTTGCCAGGAGCCTTTTTATCGGACTTTCGCCTTGAAAGGACGTAGCCGAATTGCCTTCGAGCTTTCGACTTGAACGAGCGGAATCGAAGGTCTTTGGTTGACCTGGGTTACCAGGAGCCTTTTTATCGGACTTTAGCCTCGAGAGGGCGTAGTCGAATTGCCTTCGAGCTTCCGACTTGAATGGGCGGAATCGAAGGTCTTCGATTGACCTGGGTTGCTAGGAGCCTTTTTTTTTATGCCTTAACATGGTGGAATCGAACTTCGAGAGATTTGAATTTGAGAAAAAAAGAGACACTTTATTGATACAATAAAGTTGCAGTTACACTTTTTCAGAGGTTGCTCAACGGGCATTATGATTATGCATCTACGTATTATGTTGACTTTTTTTTTTCTCCACTATTGCTGCCTTTACTTCTCTCGACCTGGCTCCTTGTTAGCAAGGTAGTCATCGAGCCATCCTTTTTGGATCAGATCTTCGACGTGATGCTTTAACTTCTGACATGTAGAGGTTGGGTGGCCATGACTGCGATGGAACTCACGATAGGCTATCGTATCTCCCGCCTGGTCGGAATTTGGAGGGAGAGGCTATGGCCACTTGCAAAAAGGTTCGTTCTGCAAATAGGCGAAGATGTCTTCATGGGAGGTGTTCAGCTCAGTGTATACCCTTTGCACCCTTGGAGTTCGCCTCTTCCCTGCTGGAGGGGCCTTCGGATCTTCATTGTATCTTTTGGCTTGTACCTTTTGGTCAGATACAGCATTGGCAGACTTCTTGTAGTGTGCTTCATTCGGAGCTTTGTCATCTTTTTTATATCGGGAGTCACGAGACTCGTGGGGCTCGCGTAGTCTTCTGGCCCGCTGATTATTTTCCGCCTCTATCTCTCATTATACGCGCTTGAACATTGTCTCTAAGGTACTGGGAGGATATCGGATAAAGTCGATGTAGATGTGGAGCTCTGGCCGGACAGCATTATGGAATGCCAGCATGATGGCCTCCTCATTATGGGACCGATCGGTGAGCTCAGAGTGCTCATTACAAAACCTCATCGTGAAGCTCCTTAAAGACTCGTCGGAGCCTATCTTCAGTCGGTAGAGTATATCCAGCTTCTTTTCTGGCTTTAAGTTTAGCCGGTAATGGTCCATGAAGAGTTTAGCCAACTCTTTGAATATGGTCACCATACTAGTAGGCAGTGTGTAGTACCAGTCAAGGGCAGGTCCCTCGAGGATTTCCACAAACATACGGCAAAAAACATGGTTCTCATACTCGTAGGGCGTCAATGCCTGCTTGTAGGCTAGGATATGGAGAGCAGGGTCTCCCTTGATGCAGTTGAACTTTGGCAGGCTCGGTGTTCGCCAACCCATAGGAAATGGTGTTGCAAGAACCTTGGGATACAGTGGCCCCACCGAGGTGATTAGCTACCTATGGTCTTGATGGCGGCGTCCCACGTCGACAGTATGCCTTAGTCGGTTGAGCAGCTCGCAAGCATCTGTTGCTTTCGTGTGCGAAGGGATAGAACGTCCAGTAGACCCTGTTGACTGAGGTGATCCTTTTCCGTGATAGCTTGGCGCACCATCGACGTCGAGGCGATCCCACACCGTTTGCCTTGGTGCTTGTGTGGATACTTGACGCATCTCGATACGCGGCACATGTGATTCTTCAAGATGATGACTCACGGCTGGGCAAGTCCTTGGTTGGTCTTCATCAGTAGTTAGAGAGTTGTGGGTCACAACCCCCGCTCTTTCAGCCGCCTTCTTTAGGGAATCCCTCTCTTGCTTGAGGGCTGTGTTCCTTTTGAGAAGGTTCAGCAGCTGGAAATCAATAGCCGAAATTTGGTTTGTAACTGGACTGTTGTCCCCTTGGGTGGCGTGCTCTTTGCCAGATCGTTGCCTCAGGAATGGTGGGTCATGCCGATTGCTGCGGCTTTCCGGATGGCTTCCTTGTGGCCCCAGTCACTTATGAATATGTCTTCGATTGGTTGCAACCGAGACTTCACATCGTTTGTTCGTTCAGCACCCACCTTTGGTGGGTTGGTGCTAGCCTTCACCATCAAGCGTGTTGATGTTGGCGTGGTAAAGAAATTGAAGTAGACTTGAAGAAGGACTTGTGGCTCGTCACCACAAGTTGAGTAGGAGTCGGTAAAGGTGTGGGTAAGACCTCTAATGATATCCCACAGACGGCGCCAAAGATTGTGGGGGAAATTTTCGAGCCGCCTTGATCGGGAACCCCGCCCCACAGCTTTGATTGAATATTGATGGTTTGTAGAGTTAGAGAGATATGAGAGTAGATAGAGAGAGTAGAGAGTGATGACACAAGGATTGGTGACGGAGTTCAGTCTTACGACTTACGTCTCCGGGCGTGAGGTGCCACCTGCTTTGCACTATAATATGAGTAAGAAGGGGGAAGCATTCTCTCGACAGGCCGAGAGAAGGTTTGTACAATTAATGGGGTTGCGCGGGGTAACTAGAAGAGAATAGGAAGTGGACAATTGAGCTCTAGCCCTTGCTCTAGAGTCCTCCACCTTTGATCAAATGACCAACCCCCTTCCTGGATGCCTTGGGGGTTCTTTTATAGCATAGGCATGTGCCCAATATGGCAGTGATGATCTGCGAGCCCCGCAGAGTGGGCCCATGAGCCCGGCCGGGCTTACCCACTTGGGCCGTTGCGCGGGCCCATACCGCTCTGATCCGGTCTGGTACAATTTTTGCACCCATAGTGCGCACTGACCTACTCCGAAGTTTTCCTACACATTCCTTGGTAAGTCAAGGGGGGAAATATCCAAATGTATTTGGCAGATATGCACTACAACAAAAACAGGCATATATATACAACTGCATAATTGGCAGTGAGTGTATGTTTGGCCGATTATGCTCCATTATATATATATATATATATATATATATATATATATATATATATATATATATATATATATATATATATATATGGGCATGCTATAATGCGGCATGCGGTAAGTGCGGCACCACATCGTAGCCGTCTGATGCACCCGCTGTGTGCATCGCATGCACGCAGCGGTGCATCAGACGGTTGTAGTGCGGTGCCGCACTTACCGCATGCCCCTATATATATATATATATATATATATATATATATATATATATATATATATATATATATATATATATATATATATATATATATATATATATATATATATATATATATATATATATACATATATACATATAGAGGGATGATTGGTTGCGCTGTGCGCTGCCGCCGGGTGAAATGCGCTGCGGATTCCCCACCGTCCGATCGGTTTGAATCGGACGGCAGCCCCCCTTTCCGTCCGGTTAAAGTTTTAACCGTTCCCGGCCGTCCGATTGGTGTGAATCGGACGGCACATATCCTTTCCGCCCCGGTTAAAACCTTTAACCGTTCGATCGAATGATCGAACGGATGAGATCCGTGACATCTCATCCAAATAAGACAAAAACAAATGATTGCGTT